>JARVGS010000614.1:21455267-21466895 GCA_031762315.1 Hypsolebias antenori
GGTTAGATATTCATGAGTCTAACAGCCTCAGGGTAGAAGCTGTTCCTCAGACTAGTGGTTCTACACTTAATGCTCCTCAACCTCCTTCCTGAGGGGAGTGGTGCAAAAAGTGTGTGTGTGCTGGGTGAGTGGGGTCCTTCATGATGCAGGTGGCTCTTCATGCATCTGGAGGTGTAGATGTCTGATGATGAGACTGACTCCAACATCTTCTGTGCAGCCTTCACGACTCTCTGCAAAGCTTTTCTTTCTGCAGCTGTGCAGCCTCCATGTCACACGATGCTGGAGCACAGGATGCTCTCCACTGCACACCTGTAGGAGGTGAGAACTGAGCTTCACAAACCAGCTCGTCTCAGCCGCCTGAGGAAGTAGAGTCTCTGATGAGCTTTCTTGATCAGACGGATAGCGTTATTGCTCCAACTGAGGTTATCATTCAGGTGCACACCCAAGAATTTGTGGCTGGAGACCACTTCCACCGCAGATACATCCCACCACCGCTGTATCATCTGCAAACTTTACAATACGACAGCCTGGATGGGTAGCTGCACAATCATATGTGAGTAGCGTAAACAGGAGAGGGCTCAACACACATCCTTGACGATAGCCAGTGCTGAGGGTTATGGTGGAGGAGGAGAAGTTGTGGATCCTCACTTACCAGGTCTGTTGGTTAAAAAGTGTAGGACCCAGTTGCGAATGGAGAGGCTTAGTCCTAGTGTGAGTAGTTTGTCCATCAGGGTTTGGGGGATCATAGTGTTGAAGGCAGATGTGAAGTCCACAAAGAGCATAATACATAAGAGTCCTTCTGCTCCAGGTGGGTGAGAGCAGTATGTGGACCACAGAGGAGATGGAATCATCTGCTGATCGGTTCTTGCAGTATGCGTACTGATGAAGGTCAGGACCTTCATCAGTACGCCCAGGAAGCATCCTTACCAGATGCCTGAACCGCTTCAACTGGCTCCTTTCAATGTGGAGGAGCAGCGGTTCTACTCCGAGCCTCTCCCAGATAACTGAACATCTCACCCTGTCTCTAAGGGAGAGTCCAGCTGTTCTGCGGAGGAAACTCATTTCAACCGCCTGTATCCTCGATCTCATTCTTTCGGTCACTACCCAGAGCTCATGACCATAGGTGAGGGTAGGAATGTAGACTGACAGGTAAACAGAACTTCACCTTTCAGCTGAACTCCCTCTTCACCACAACGGACAGGCGCAGTCTGCAATACTGAAGATGCTGCACCAATCCGTCTGTCAAGCTCACGCTCCATTTCCCCCTCACCCATGAACAAAACCCCAAGTTAATTGGGATTATATTCTGTGAAATTTAAATTAATTTCAAGTTCTTAGCTGATTAAGCAAGCTTGCATCACAGAAAAAAAAATCGAGTTGACATCAACTTGGTTGAGCAAACTCAAAGTTAAGCTTTTTGCAGATGACAGTTTTGTTTTAAGCATCCTTTGCAGTGATGCAGCAACCAAGTAGCTGTTCATTTGTCCTTGGAGAAGATTTGGACCTTTACAGCTGGTCTACAATTAATTCTCTTTCCAGAACAAAAAACAAGTCAAACGAGTCAATTGACTTGAGAACCCTGCTGGACTGGTAAAGTCCAAAATTAAACATCTGAATTAATAACTGACCAACAACAACAAAACATAACTTAAAAAATCATAATATCTCAGTTTATCTTAAAAAAATACTCCAAAGCTGATATTTAAGAGGGTTTCCATCTTGACAGAGCCCTCATTGATTCGGTCCAGATCAGTTTACCTTGTTACCTTGTCACACTGTGTTCTAGTCTGATCTCCATGTCCATTTCCGCTCAGCTTCCTCTCCCAGTCAGATTCATGCTGCCTGACAGAGTTCTCTTTGTCCCCGTGGCCACTCATCCATCCTTAATCTGCCGTCTTTTACCACTCTGAAGACATGCTGCATGCTTTCAAAGAGCAGTGCGCTGTTGATAGATTTGTCCCCATGAGAGACAAATGACAGCGTATAAGGTTTATTATTGTCTTTCACAAATCTAATTGGGCTATGAAAAGTACATTATAGACCTTTAGCTTATTAAAGCTGTTAACAAAAACTGTCAATTCACAGTTATGTAGTAAAAACATGGCCTAGAGGATGGATGTTAACTTGAATCTTGAAGGCTTAAAATCCAAACTGGATTAAATAAACTAGAAGCACTTGGAGAGTGCACACCTCTGCCAAGACCATACGATCACTCACGCAGTAACATCTTGGGCACAGAAAAACAAGAATCCTTTAAAAAAAAAAAAAAAAAAATCAATCAATAAAAATCCGGGATCTGGAAAATTTTCATGAAAATCTATTCATAATTTTTTGATGTGTTTAATCTTATACATGGACAGACAAACCAATGCTACAGAAAAAAACCTCGGCTACTTTTAAGATTAGGCTTAAGTCTTTCCTATTTGATAAATCGTATAGGGTTGGCTTGGTCTCCTGAGCTATCCCTTAGCTGCTATAGGCTTAGACTACTGGAGGACAAATTTACAAATTTCCTCAAATGAATAATTACAAATGAATACAAATTAAGTTTGTCTTTGTAATTATTTCTATCTTAGCATGTTTTTTTAATTTTTACTTTCCTCCCAGAGAAAGACGTGCTGGTCTGCTCGCCTCCATTCTGGACCTGCCATTCTGTGTCCGTTTCTCCTTCCGGTTCTCTCAAACCCATTCAGTCAAAGCAGATGGCTGATTGTCCTGAGCCTGGTTCTGCTGGAGGTTTCTTCCTTTAAAAAGTAGTTTTTTTCTTTCCACTGTTGCCCTTCTGCTTGCTCAGAATGGGAGACTGTGATGAAATGATGATTGAACTCAATCTGCTGGTTTTCTTAGATAAATAACTTTACTATTTGGCTTTTTATGTACGTGAACGTTTTTGTACAGTGCCCTGGGACAACTTCTGTTGTGACTTGGTGCTATATAAAAAAACTGAATTGAACTGAATTGGCATTAATGCCAAACATTCTTTGAAGAAATGCATATTGTTAAACACTTTTCATGCCAGAGTTTTGGACTAGACTCGTCTTGCGATGGAAAATGATCTACAATGAGTTGTAGGTCAAACCTTAAAAATAACTGCACAATCTTATGCCATATCAAAATGTCACATTCAGAGTATGTGTTGGGGACGCCTCTTGGCTTCGATCACATCAACTTTAAATCGACTTAAGTCATTTTTGTGTTGGATAAGATTGCTTAGTTATGGCAGCCAATTTGTATTAGTTTTGACTCCAAAAATTAATCGGTTATTGATGTACAGTATAGTCCCTTGATTATCATGGGGGTTACGTTCCAAGCACCAAAGCGATAGGTGAAAAACAGCAAAGTAGGAACACTATACTGTAGTATTTATATATATTTTAAGGCTTTATAAACCCTTCCCACACTCTTGAAATGTTCTAAACTCTTAAACCTACGTAATTTTAACAACATACATATATTTACTGTACAGTGCTGCAAAATTTTACGAGTACTCACCAGCTCTGCAGACCAGCAGCTCGGTTCTGGTTGGACTTGGTTTTGTTTCGGCTACCCTGCAGCATGACGAACCACCTTGTCCAGGTTGATGTGCACATGCGGCCACTCCAGGAAGGACACTGTGCGCACGAGGTTGCCCAGGATCACCATCTCGGCCCGAGTTCCGACCAGCACCATGGTGACCAGAACCAGGCCGAACCCCACCGTGGTCTGTTGCAGCCCCCAGGATCTGGGTCACACTTTGGATCAACTGCAGCCCAGGTACTCACCAGTGAATATACAACTTGAAGGATGAGTTCAGCTTCAGGATTATTTGCGACTTTCCTGCCAGTTCTGTTGAGTTTAATATAGATCTTCCCTCCATTGCTGCCATTTCAGCAGAACGCAGAGGCCGGAAGCACTATTGGCTTCTGGGTAGTGTAGTTCTTTTGACATGCATTACAGTATATGCTTATTGAAAGAAACCTACAAAATGGCTGCGACTGTCCAAAGTATTTTTTCATTAACTTTTTATCCCCTACTGACCCAGTCAAGTAATATTAAACCTGAAAATCGTGTGTCATGTACAATCTTACGTGGAAAAGCCATGAAAGAGCAAGTCCACGAAAGTCGTACTGCGAGGTAGCGAGGGACTGTATATCCAACTAATAATTTCTTTAAAATGCACTTCTGCAAGTAGAATAAACTAAATTTTACGAACTGTAACTTTGTAACTCAGGTCCGCTGAGCTTTTAGGTAGCAATACAATAGTCCCTCGCTACTCCGCGGTTCGTTTTTCGCGAACTCGCTCTATCGCAGTTTTTCAAAATAAGGATGGACATGACACATAAATGGTTGATTGATGAGCCGCATGATCAGCATACATTTTTATTTAAAATAAATTATTTAAAATCATTTAGCATCTCTGTGTAGCCCACACCTAAGGATAAGCTTCCTCCTGCAACTGATCAGCTGTTCTCCGTGCAGAGCGGAGAAGTGGGCGTGGCCAACAACTTGCAGGTGGCTGAGAGCAGAGGAGGCCGAGAGAGGGAAATCATGACATTCTGTGCTCTTTTAGAGCGTTTAGAAACATTGTTTAGAATATTGCAAGAGTGTGGGATGGATTTAAAACGCCTTAATATCTAAATTTAAACACTAAAATAAACTACCAACACCACGTACTCCTTGTACTATCCCTACTTTGCAGTTTTTCACTTATTTCAGGGCTTCAGGGTACGGACCCACCACAAGGAAATGGCTCTCAAACCTGAAACCTCTGGGTTACAAGACCGGGCCTCTGACCACTGTGCAGCCACACCCCTGAACATTGTCCTACTGTTTTCAGACATTCTTTTACTATATGTAAAATGATCCAGAATGAGGACAGACCCAAAAACTGCAATAAACTATTAAATATCCAAACATCTTTATTACATCTCAAACCTTAAAAACTCATACAAGGACTTATAAAAACACACACAATCATGCTTAAACCAATCACCAGTGCTGGCTTAACCCCTGAAAGTGCTTGAAGTTTGGAAAAAAAGACACTTTTACAACAATAGATATGATAATGATTAATAATGTTATATATACCGGTAATTATATGGTAAAACTTACATTCACTCACTTATCAAATTTATATTAATTTACTTAAATGATACCCATTTCTGTATTCTTTTTCCTCAAACACTTCAAAGTCAACAGCTCCTGCAGTCTGCTTAGGTTTAATTATCCAAATACAACAAAAATTATCAAAAAAAATCTAACACACAGGTATTCCAAGTGAAGTCTTATAATTCTGCTTGAACAATGCTAAAAAGACAGAGCTGCTTGTAAAACCACCTCCGATCTGTACATCAGGTAACCGTAAACACAAGTGAGGAGCTTGATGTTTCAGGTAGAGATGCCATGCAGCGATACAATCACCAGAGAGAGCTTCTTTTATCAGATTAGCTAAAAGGCACTGATATTGTGATGGAAATAACATCATTTTGGCCACTACCATGCTCAGTAAATACAATTGGAAGCTGTTAGCATAGCACTGTTAGCCCGTTAAGCTATAGAAAGCACCACAGGCTCTGTTGTGAAGGGTGTTTGTGGCTGTGCCTGTTATCCTGAATAGGTTTTCTCCTCTGAGCAGTGTAGCACATTAATAAATCAACTTACAGCCGCACTCTCTAATCAGACTGTAAATAACTTCCCATTAAACCCACAGAAGCGGTAACACACTTGTCGTGCCACAGGCCACCCATATTTAACTGCCACAATTACCACATTAAACACTCGTAGCTTGAATGGATGTGACTCAATCGGCTGACTAAATGATTAATTAATAGCTTCTGTAAAGTGTGGGCCAGCCCTAAACAGTCAAAACATGAAAAATAAATCAGGCTAATTATCACACAAAGATTAAACTATCCCAAAAGCACTTTCGCACCAGGTTATTTGGAAGTTTTTGCCACAGCACAGAAAAAAAAAAAAACATGTTAAAAAAGGCTGGACTTTTGTTTGCATCTGCCCCTTTAGTCATTCAGAAAGTTTATATGTTTTAGTGCCGGGTGTGCAACAACGTGCGCACCGTCAGATGCTGAGTGTGATGCTGTGAATGGTGCTTGCTGGGATTTTGGCATCATCTTCCTCACCGCTGATCTTGAAAATCACGAAGGTGTTTGAAGGGATTGTAGCGGTGGCGTTCAGAGATTTCCCCAGCCAGCCGTGAGAGCCACGTTTATACATTTTCACGGTTACCTGTATGTAGGACAGAAAATAAAACAAGTATTAAATTCTTAAAATAAAGGTTAGAGTGAAAACACATAGTTTAATCTCCAAATCAAATTAAATAAAATTCTTGAGATATGTGTGCATTTGTAACCCAAGCTTAATCAAGTCAGAGCTAAGCCTTTGACCTTTGACCCCAGCATGTATAACCTGTTGCTCAGCTGCTGGATCTGTAGACTAAAGACCCAGACTGAAGCTAATAAAATCACCTGCTGAAAGATGAATTGAGCTCAGTGAGTATGATAAATATGTGAATTTCATTACATCTGTTTTGAAGGCAAAATCAAAACTAGGCTTTATTTTAAATAAATAAAAAAAGCTTTAAAACCATGTCAATTCAAAGTTACCATCTACTCCATCAAGCAAATCAAAGAAATTAATAAAAACCTCAGCTGAGTTACGTGATTTGCACTATTGCCTGCTGCCAAGGCAGGCAACAAAATTCTTGCCATTGTTTGTGTGTGTTCATATGTCTGTTGCCAAAATATCTCAGCACACTGGACAGATTTTAATCCAATATAAATATAATTATATACCGGTAATTGACAAACTTTTGGAGTCAGCCTGATTTAAGATGGCTGCCACAGTCAAGTGAGGTTAAAAAAATGGAAAGAAAAAAGAAACAACACAAAAACTGGCTACATCCTGGTTAATTTTACAGATATTGACCTAAACTTTAACATGGTAGTAGCTGAGACTGATTCCCAGTACATACTTTGAGTGATTTTTGTAGAAAAACTAGGCATTAGTTATTTGGACCAAACTTCTTTGGCATTTCTGTTATAAACTACTGCTTGGACTTTAATGACACTGCCAGGAAATGATCATTGGATGTGCAACTGTTTAGGTTTAGAAGTCAGCCAAATTCAAAATGGCCACCAAAGCCAAATGAATAATTAAAAAAAAAAAAAAAAAAAACAACAAAAACATGAAATAATTCAGGTGATTTTATAGATATTGGGCTAAAGGTTTGTGTAGTGGTAGCTGAGCGTTAGTCAAAGGAAGTGACACCTTGCAATATCGCATTAATTTACAAAATAATAATAATTACTAATTATTGTCAAATTTCAAACAATATTATTGTTTATCGCAATAATTTCTGAGACAATTAATTGCCCAGAAAAATTTGTAATCATGACAGGCCTAATGAACGGGTTTGTTTTCATGCATAAGGCACATTAAGTGAAACAAAACAGTCAGATAAGTCAAACTTTATTCAACTCATTCACTATAATTCTCAACAATTGTGACACATAAAATACAAAACAATACACTCAATATAAAACAAGACAAACTAATACACATTTTTGAGTGCTGTGTACCACATAAAATCAGTTCAGAGGTCAGTAAGCATAACGAATTAATTCATAAGGCGCACCGATTTATAAGGCTCACGGTCGATTTTTAAGAGTGCACCTTATAGTCTGAAAAATATGGTACTGTGAACCTTTCTTAACTGAATGGTGTATTGACATTATTTTATTGAGGCCAACATTTAAAAAGCTACATAATTGGGATTAGTCCTTTTTCAAGTATTATCAATCAGAAAATACATATTTGGAAGCATCAAAAATTTGTTTTCTGTATGGTCAAATAAGCTCCCATTGGAAATTAAACATTAATTCTTAGAAACTTTTTAACTGTAACCTTTTCTATCAGCTTGATCAAATACTGAGCCTCTCTGTTAGGACAGGGATCCTAACAGAAGCCTTGAACAGAATAAATATAAAATTAACCTTGTTCTCAGTACGAGCGTTAATTCCCCTCCACATCTTGAATGGAGTCAGACCTCTTGTGATTTTATGTAGGTTGTAGGGCATAATACGCTTTAACACTACATCAAAACTGCCTGTTGTGTTTCAAGCCTGACAATGGAAGCCTTAACTAGATTTAGACATGCAGGTAATTGAACCACATCCATTTCAAAAAGAATGCCACGCTGCATCTCTTGTTTGGCTGCATTTACAGGGGATAACAGAATATTACAGTGCCTTTTCACAGTTCCATTTTCTTTCACTTTAGCATTAGGCAATTTTTCAATTATTTTTTTTCCATGTACTTTCATCCCCGGCTCTCTATAATATCTAGACCTTTTAGTTAATGCTAGCGACAGTCAGAGCCTAGTATATCGGCCCTTGTCCATTTTGCAGGTCATTGTGGAAGCCCAATAGGCCTTTTATTACGGCAACATCAAAAGGCAGATAAGCATTAGAGGTGGGGAAAATACCCTGCACTAGATATGTTCCCTCTTTCCTTTGTCCGCTATTGAAAGTGATCATTTTAATAGTGAAGAGGTTGCTGAGCTTTGGGGCTGATGGGAAGTGCGACACCCCTGACAGCCTATGAGCAAGTCGATAACACACCACAAGCGCACAGCACACCCTCAGCACCTGCACGCTCTTGCTGCTAACCTAATTATCTACAACAAAGGCCGCCGTGATTTCAGACACACATCTTTTCACCATTTACTTACTTATTAGGGTGCATTAAAAGGAGCAGAATGTTGGAGGAAAAAAAACACACTAAACAATTGTGTCTTCTATCGCAGCCTTGGCCAAATGCCACATGGCTTGTATTACAATAGCATCAGGCACTTCAGAGTCAGCGAGTGTCTATTAATTTCGGATGCACGGGGAAAAAAAAATAGCTTCATGACAGCTGGTGGTTCAGACATGTATAAACCAAGACAAGACCATCAGAGCGGAATTATTCTAATAAATTACAGGCGAGAATAATCAGTAGTTATCAGCAATTAACTAATTAAAGCAACAAAAGTTGAGCACTCCCATCTTTGTGGCGCTGTAGGAGTGCAGACACAAAACTGCGCCAGGATCATTTTTTTTAATACCAAAGTAGAGGCGGAAAATCTGTGGAATGCTAAAAAAATTTATTTAAATCCCGTTTGAGAAAGTTTACACTAAGTTAAGAAAGTTCATGCTCAATAATCCAGGTCCCAAATCCAATAATTCTCAGTCGGGTTATCTTTACAGTATGTTTATTTCTGTATGCCGTATTTTCCGCCGTACAAGTCACATCAGTCCAAATAAAGAAGAAGAAAAAAACCCACAAATAAGTCGCTTCCCCATATAAGTCGCATCTATTATGCATCATCGCTGAGTGTTGCGTTTGTTATGTGTCACTGCTGACCATCCTGAAATGTGGGCCGGTATGCCAAAAATCAATTGGCTGCCAAAATGGCAGCTGCAGGAGAGCGCACGGGAGGTTTTTAACAAGAATTTAACATTAACACTTAAAAACAATTATTTGTTTGTTAGAAATTACAGCAAAGGTGTGTCTCAGCTGAACTTTTCCTCAATAAATGCACTTTAATGGTCAAACCTGCTGCATTTCGCATGGGCGGCATGTCTCATTAATAGCCACATTTACCTATTAATAAGACACTTGGCTTGTCATAAGGCTCGAGGGCCCTCTAGCAGCAAAAAATTATGTTTAATCTTTTTCATGCCAGAATCAATGAAATTGTCAGATCTCAGCTAAAAATTGGATTATAAATATGGGGAAAAACAGAGTATATTAGTCGCTTCGGTGTATAAGTCGTAGGGCTTGCAAATTTATGCAAAAAGGTGCAAATTATACGGCGAAAAATATGGTATTTATCAAACAGATAACATGCATCCTACAGTGCTGTATGATCAGAAACAATAAAAAAATGAAAGGCCTAGCATTTCCTTGAAAGAATGCAGATCACCCACCACCTTTCAGTTTTATACTGAGAAAATCTTTTGTTGACAAATTATGTGATTGTAGTCATTTTGATCAAACTTTGAATATATCATTATGTACGGCCATGTTCAGAGTACTATAAATACTGGAGAGAGATGACTCTCAGCTACAGCTAAATCAAATGTTATCTCAGTATCTGTAAAACTGACATTTATAGTTATTTGTGTTGGCTGATGTAATTTGGCTGTGTCAGCCATCTTGAATGGAATTGGCTACAACGATTAATCAGCTGTAGATCCAAAAGGTTTTAAAAATAAAGCAACTGGATTTCTGTTCTGTAGTTGAAGACGGTTCCATCTGCATCCAGAAAACTTTTTAAATTTAAAACTGGATAAGAAAGCTTCCTGGCGGTCTTTAAAATATAAATATTAAAACTAAGAAAAGGGCTGCATGTTAAAAAGACGTATCGATGCTCAGTCTTTACGTTTTCATTCAGATGCAGTTTGTCGCAGCTTTACCTGCGAGCTGGGATCAATAGCTGCTAAAATAATGTTGCACCTTTCCCTGCGAACAGTCTGCACGCATACAAGAATAATTACTATTTCAAGCACTAACAGGTCTGAGTGTTTGTGTGATTGTGTGCGTATGTAGCACTTCATGTTGAGGACGGTGCCCAGGGGCTAAGGCCGGGTGTAATACAAAGAGCTGAGAGTTACCTATTGGGGTCTATCCCGATCTGGTGCTCTTGTTCAGAGCGGTTGGAGTCATGTGAGTGACATCACTCCTCACGTTTCAGCCAGACAAACTCCATCTTATTTACCGTCTGCTACTAAAACCCTTCCTCTGGTTTACTGTTGTAAGAAGCAAGAAGGTCGTTCTTTCAAAAACATGATACTGATCACTGGTTTTCTACATCTTTTAGGATGATAACAGCAGGAATTCAGAGCCAGTTTGATTCATTCTATTAAACATTTTTCATTAGGACTACATCTTACGGACCTTTTCGTCCATTTTTACATATTTATTTACGAGTCAAGTCTGACACCAGTGATTGATGAGAGGACCTGTGTAAATGGGCAGGGATGTGTCACCACCTGCATGTATTGCTGTTCACCAAGTTCAGATTCCTCCACTGATGAAGTAAAAAAAATTTTTTTTTAAATTCCAGTGGGCTATCAGTCAGAAGGGCCTGTTACCTGGAGCCATGGGTGCCGTGTTTCAGGTGAACTCCGAGTGAGCGTAACGCCACACCGGCTTCAGACGGCAGCCTCTTTGTTCTGCGCCATGTCTCACCAGACACAGACGGGGCGGCAACAAAGAGTAACACACCTCTGTCACACCAAATGTCTTTGTTGAGGGGACAAAATGATAAAGAAATGAATAGAAACAGGTTTGTAAGGCAATTATAAGATGATTATACTGTACTGATCTGTTAAGAAGAACCATAACTAGTTGATTATCAGTGACTTATTTATTTAATAGCAGATAAATAGTACGGGACTTATTTAAATACTTCTTTATACGAATTAATCCTACTTGCATCGTGTTTACTATATTTCTTTTGTAGCTTGTAAATATAGTAGTCCCTCATTTATCGCAGGGGATCCGTACCCTGAAGCCCCGCAATAAGTGAAAAACCACAAAGTAGGAATAGTAGTACAAGTAAAAAGTATGTATGTATGTATATATATA
>JARVGS010000614.1:21553606-21568930 GCA_031762315.1 Hypsolebias antenori
TTTATATGGTGCAGTTTGTACGTATGTTCCGACTTACGTCAAATTCGGTTTACGCCGCCGCCGTGAGAACGGATCTACGTCGTGACCCGAGGACTACCTGTACTATGAAAGGCTTCACTGTCAGGGACCATGAGAGGTGTAATAAGTCGGCACTGGTTGGTTGTGGACGTGGATCTTATAAAGGCAGGTGAACAGGTGAAGCTGATGAGTGCTGATTGCTGTGGAGGAGTAAAGGAGGCGTGGCATGGGGTGACAGGAGCAAGCCTGAGCTGCAAGATGGGTGATAGGCAAAACAAAGCAGGAAAACAGAAACTATGGTAGGAAGAGGCAGGATGGGGGCAGATGACATGGGCAGGCGAACATGGCAGGATGGGCAGTGGGGGGCGCTGACCATGACAGATGGGACACACATCGGAGGCAATGAGGGGTTCAGTGTCTTGCTCAGGGACACTTCGGCATGTGACTGCTGGTGGAATCGAACCCCCAACTCTTGCATTGGAGGACGACTGCTCTAACTACTCAGCCACAGCTGCCCAATATGGGATAAATAGTATATGTACTCTTCAAGGAATGGTGGCACAGAGGTTAGAGAAGTTGGGCCTGTGATCAGAAGGTCGCCGATTCAACTACCCAGACCGACAACTTCAAAATGTGGGTGGGAAAGGTGAAACACCTTAGGTGGTCTGTGGTTGTGTTAGGAAGGGCACCTGGCGTAAAAACAATTGCCAAGTCTTCGTGAGTGTTAGTTCACTGTGGTTTAGCCAAAAGAAGGAGAAGCGCAAAAAAGAAAGTATAAGTTCTCTTACAGACCATTTCTAAGGTACAGATTAATTTAAAATCACTCATTTTCAGGCACTGATGCAAAAGGTTCTATATTTTGGAAATAGGACAACAAAATTAGTCCTAAGAGAAGAAAGCTGTGCCTGTCTGAAAATGTTTCTCTTTCATGCTGGAAGGGAGTTGCAAACTGTTTGAACAAATGCCCGTATTTAAGTGACTGCAGAAGCAGAGCCGGCGCTCTCGAAACACGGCTCTCTGTGGAAGGACCTCTCGCCTCTTCACGCTGCACTGGATGTTGTCCGACGAGAGCCAAATGGCGAAATCAGAGCTGACGTGTGAAAAATCTCTGCGGCCCAACGGCTGGAGCGCAGCAGTGGAACTTCAGAGGATGAATTTCAGATTTAGAGCCGGTCTGTTTGTACATGCAGCGCACAGTGCACATGTCGCTGTCACACTGCCAGGACTGCATTAACTAATGAGCACCCAGAAGTGCAAGACGAGCAGTGGAATTCTCGTTTGCGGAATACGTGTGAGTTTGGGCATCCAGTACTGCTGTACTGGAAGTACAGTACTTTCATACTTTAGTGGGACTTTGAATCTGGTTAACTCCGAACTGTAACAGTTGTGGATGTATATCCAGTGATTACGGTCTGAGAGCTTTAATAAAAAAATATCTACTTGACTTTATGAGATATTTTAATAACAAACGGGCACAAAGTTAACAAACTCACACAAAGGCAAATACATCATTGTCCACCTTTGCCTTTTAGAGGTGAGAAATAAACACTGTTGCATTGTTTTACCAGATTTATTAATTTATGACACGCAAGGTTTGAAAGAAAAAGCACGTAAAAGACATATATGTGCAAGAGACAATGTAAGCAAGGAATATAAAGGAGACATCATTTTAGACTACCAGTAAACTAAATTTCCTTTGAACAAATTGCACATTTGCTAAATGAGTTGTAGTTTTGAACTATGGCAATAATACATGCACACATGGGTATTTAACCCTTTAAGTCCACTTATACAGTCTTTGGGATTCAAGCTGGATGTTCACAAAAGATTAAGTTTAGCCATTGTAACATATTTTAAATATCATCTTCAGAACTAAAAAGAAAGCAAACGATGCAAGATTAGCCGATCCTAAACTAAACGCAAATTTTTGGCTCCCTAAATGATTACTGGTCTGGACATTGGGTGTGAGTACACCAGAGGAGGTTCTGAAAAGGTCACAAAAACACAAGTACCCCACACACAACTGCCCGTCATGTTGCAATACCGTAAATCATTATTGAATGAATGTTTATGAAGCATTGATACTATTGTGATACATTTTTCTTCTGTACATTTTTTGGCGCAATCCTCGTCCCACAATTTTCAAGCTGTTTCAACAAATCATGCATCAAAACGTTCAGCTTTTTTCTGCTATGATTTTTGTTGTTGGTGCAACTTTAGCTTTTTGAAATATTTAGCCTTTTCTGACATTTTTTTCCCCTCATGGAAAATGAACTGAGCTCATTTTCTATCTTTAGATCTATTTACAACCTTTTACTGATCTTTTAACATTTTGCCTTGGTTCAGCTTCCTTGTGCAAATTAAACTTTTTTGATCTACTTTCAGCTAATATAAGCTGTTTTTTTTTTTTTCATTTGTGCTCCTTTCAGATTCTTTCTGCTGCTATCTACAACATTTTTTTTTTATTTCTAACTTCTTTTTGCGAATTTCAGCTTGTTATGCTCCTTTCAGCTTATTTCTGCAAGTTAATTTTTTTCTATTATTTCAGCTACTACTTAGCTGTTTTATGCTAACTTTAGCTTTTCAGCATTTTTTGCGCTCATTTAAACTTTTTACAGTTAAATTCAGCACAAACATTTTCTTTCCACTTTCTTCTATTTTTCAATTGTTTTTGCCAGTTTCAGGGTTTTTTTTTTTTTTTTTGATAATTTCCACTTTTCATGCTCATGTCTGTTTCCTTCAACCTGATTGAGCAAACATGTTCTTTCTGCTTCTTTCTGCTAATATAAACTTATTCTACCTATTTGGCAAACTTTTTTTCATTTTTAGCCAATTTCAGCTGCTTACAGAAAAATTTAAGTTTTTCACGGTTATTTTTGTTACTTGCCACCTATTTAACTTCTTTGTGGTAATTTCTCTTTGTTATGCTCCTTTCAGCTTTTTCCTGCAAGTTTCAGCTTTTTCTGCTCTTTCAGCTACTATTTAGCTGTTTTTATGCAAATTTTGGCCTTTTTGGCCAATTCCACATTTGTTTTTTTTTTTTTTTTTTTTAGCTTTTTTTAGCTAACTCTTTGCACTCCTGGTACTTTAAGCTTCTTTTTTGACTTTTCAGCTACTCTTCAGCTTTTTTTTTTGTTGTTGTCCTTTTTTAGCTAATTTCTTAATTTTTGTACTCCTTTCTGCTTATTAAAACATAATTCAGCAAATACGTGTTATTTCTGCTTTCTTCTGCTAATGAAGGCTTGTGCTTTCATTTCAGTTACATTGTGGCATATTTTTAGCTGATTCCAAATGTTTTTCAGCAAGATCTTCTGCAATAAGCATTCACACTGCATTTTTTCTTTTTTTCAGAAAATGCAATTTGTCTAGTTTCCATTTGTTTTCAGTCCAAGACGATCCACACAGTGATGAAACACATGGCTTTCACTATAATGTGTAATCCTGCCACATTTCAGAAAGTCGTATCTTCCTACTGGATGTTTCTCCTTTCATGTCACAAGTTTTTATTTGACATCTGGAGACTTGAAGATCAAATAATTTCCATGTATGATTTATTCATAGTGTGATGTTTCAGCAGCTTTAAACTGCTTTTAAACTAAGGACTGTTAGTAATTTTTAACAAAATGGACGGCTTTTTAAAAAGGTTTAAATTATACGGTGTAGTTCAGATTATAAAACGGGCGCCTTAGGCACTTTTCCACAGCTTTTGGCAGTTTCCGAATCTGTATCTTTGTACTGAAAGTATCAAACTAATCCTCAAAAGCGCTATGAAGTAATAAATCCTGAGGTATAAATAAAAAATAAATAAAATAGAAGGGGGATGAGGCACACTGGGTACAGGCAGTGACCTAAAATCTTTTAAATGTGAAACAGCTGGAACGCAAAATCATCAAAATCTGAATATATGCCACAAAAGAGGTAAATGACACTCACATAGGCCAGAAAAATAAATTAATGCAGCCATGTGTGACCCAAATATATAAAGTTCACTGTAAAGCGACGCAAATGAGTTATAAGAAAACTGAAGAACATAATGAACACAAGAGCAAAAACAATGCAACACCACTGACATAGACACAAAACAGTTAATGTTATTCTCCTCTGCACCGATGGCATTAGCATTGCATGAACATCAGGGTGATGGATGTGCTTCTCTGTCCAAACTGTCTTAAAGGAATGTCTGATGACGCTCGATCAGAGCTTCATTCCCTAGTTTTTTTTTTAACCCACAAGTGCAATAGCTACATAAATATGTTTATACATCATTGTGGTTTACATAAAACATCTGTAATATTTAAACTAAAACAGCTTCGCTCAACAGATTTATCTTACATCTTCTGACAGTAATGTGGAAGCATCCTCCTGTTCCACATGTTGGTCTGACATCCCAGTTTAATGAACTTCCTGTTGTGCATGTGGCAGGCACTTCGTTCTGCTCCACTACTGGCAATAGCTTGAGGATAAAACTTTCAGCGAGCCAACAATTACTAAAGATGAGAAACTGAGCTCCTAATCCTTAAAGTGGTTTGTTGTTAATGTTCAAACAAGTGTGTCCAACTAGTCTTCTCAGTTTCTGTGCCAAATTAAAGATGGCAGCACTTCACTTTGTCTTAAAGGAGCTTCAACGTGAACTCATATAGTAGATCATCTGTGCTGCAGCATCATGAGGGGCATGCACAAGTTACAAAAGCTGCAGAGGCACCCTGGCTTTGGTGTAGGAAATTTACTGCAAGTACTGGAAACCAAACAGAACGCCTCATAGCTAAAGAGGACATCAGTGCCTGTGTGGTTAGACTCTGCTCCAGAGAGTATCGACTGCAACTGCCAGAGCTTTCCTCTGAGGGAAAATATTCTGAACGCATTATTCGCTTCCAAAATATTTGTCATCTCTGAGAGAGTTTGTTTCTTTTGATGGCTCCCATGCATGTGCAGAAATAATCCTTACACATTGGAGGGAATAATAATATGAGATTGTGAATTCCCCATAACAAATGGAGGAGCTGTTTTTTTTTTTTTTTTTTTTTTTTTTAACTCACCTTCTTTTATTGAGCTATATTGTCCGACTCCTTCAGAGATGCTGTTGGGATCTTTCAGGGCGTTCTTGGTCTTCACTGCCTTTTTGCTGGCTGCTTTCTCTGAGAAACAAAATCAAATTTGAACATTAATGGAATTTAAAAACTGATCTGAACAGTCAGAAATGTTGATTCAGAGTTCAAGGTTTATGAAATGTTGACAAAGGGATAAAAGTCTTTCCTGTTCATGTGGATTGAAAGCTGGGCCACTGAGCCAAATGATTACCGTATTTTTCAGATTATAAAGCGCACCAGATTACAAGGCACATTAAGCGAAACAAAACAGTCAAATAAGTCAAACTTTATTAAATTCATCCACAGTAACACTCAACATTGTTCAGTACCACATAAAATCAGTTCGAGGTCAGTAAGCACAACCAGGTTTAAAAGAAGTAAAATAAGTTTCTCTCATTTCTTAATATTTTGCTTTCAGTAAGCCAGAATTTCTCACAATCGTTTAAAAGTGAAGTTTGAGTTTCTTTAGGCTTTTCAAACCTTTTCTTTGGACTTTGGATGCTTTCTTACTCAAGTATCTGACCATTTTCAATTATTTTTTTTTTTTTACTTTTTGTTTGTTAATCCACTTTAAATCACTCTACCTTAAAAAAATCCTTAATTCAAGATATAATCTAACATTGTGTTGACATAATACAGGGATTTATGGAAGAACCAACTTCAGAATTGAGCTTTTGGTTAGTTTGTTGTCAGTAGCCTGTCATAAAGCCACAGTTTATCCTATTTGTAGAATTGAATAAAAGGTACCACTACAATCAGGCTCCCTAGGCTTCCCTAATAGATGGTTAATAAATAGTTTATGTTATTAATTCCTCTATGAACACTTTGTAAATCATTAATAACTGCTTAATATTCATTCCTTAAGGGTGAGAGAGACAAGAATGACCAGTTTCTTGCCAAATAGTGAGCCAGATCTGTTCACCTGTATATTTCATTTAGAGTCGTTATATTGAACATTTTAGACTAAGTTACTTCCTTGTGAGAACAATAAGGATTTGCAAACCTAATTTTTTTAGGATATAATATTGTACTTTATCACTGCATTATAAGCATCTACAACTAATATTATATCCTATTATATCCTATACATTTTTATTCTAATAATGGTCAGTTTTGTCTCTCTGTCACCCTTAATTAATGCATAATAAACCATTATTAATGATTTATAAAGTGTTTATGGAGGAATTAATAATGTATCTATAAACTATTTATTAGCCATCTATAAGGGGAACCTTATTGTAAAGTGGTACCGAATAAAAAGTTGACGGACAAGTAGCACCAACAAGATTATTCCTAAAAAGCTATTAGCTAACTTGTCAGAAGTTAGATTTATTTTTTTTATTTTAGCTTTGTTTGATTGTGTATCACAGAGGTCTTCATAGGGGTTGTTTATATTTCCTAAAGATTTAACTTCCAGATGTTGTTCATCTGTACCAAAGTTATCAAGGGGTTCCTCAGGGTTTAGTGCTTGGACCAATATGCTTTACCTTATGTATGCTTCCATTCGGTAAAGTTTTTAAACAGCATGGGATAAATTTTCATTGTTATGCTGATGATACACAGTTATAATTGTCCATGAAACCCAATGAATCCAATCAGCTACTTCGACTACAAGCATGTCTTAAAGACAAAAAAAACCCTGGATGAACCTACATTTTCTGCTTTTGAACACAGACAAGACTGAGGTTTTAGTTTTTGGACCTGAGCATTTTCGGAATACATTTTTCAGTCTTTCACCCGCCTTATGGCATTAATCTGGCCTCCACCTCTAATGTTAAAAACCTTGGTGTTATTTTTGATCAGGACATGTCTTTTATCACCCACATTAAAACCATTAATAGAACTGCCTTCTTCCATCTGCATAATATTGCTAAACTTAGAAACATCTTATCTAAAAATGATGCAGAAAAACTGGTTCATGCATTTGTCACGTATAGACTGGACTATTGCAATGGTTTGTTATCTGGGTGTCCAAATACTTCTTTAAAGTCTTCAGTTAATCCAACATGCTGCTGTCAGAGTCTTAACTGGAGTAAGTAGGAGAGATCATATCTCTCCAGTTTTAGCTTCTCTCCCGTCCAGAATTGAATTCAAAATCTTACTTCTAACCTATAAAGCTCTCAACAACCTAGGTCCATCTTATATTCAAGATCTAATTGTTCCATATTTTCCTAACAGAGCACTTTGCTTTCACACTGCAGGTTTACTTGTGGTTCCTAGAGTTTAAAAAGGAAAAAGGCTCCTCTCTTGTGCAACTAACTTCCAGTTTCTGTCTGTGAGGCTGACACATTGTCCAGTTTTAAGACTTTCCTTTTTGATAAATCTTATAGTTAGGGTTGGCTTTTTATGCTGCCATAGTCTTAGATTACTGAAGGACAAATTGACCTACTTTCCTTAAATTATTTGCTAAAATTAAATAGTTTTCATTTGATACTGTTTCTATCTTAACATGTGATTCTTGACCTGCCATTGTGTATCTGTTCCTCCTTCCTGTTAATCTCAAACCCAGAGAGTTGAAGCAGATGGCCGCTTGTCCTGAGCCTGGTTCTGCTAAATGTTTCTTCCTCAGGAGGGAGTTTTTCCTTTCCACTGTCGCCTCCGTGCTTGCTCAAGATGAGAGTTCTGCGATGGAGTTAAACTCAAAGCAGTCTGCTCCTCAGATAAATAGTTTTAACTTATTTTTATATACAGTATATGAATGTCTGTTCAGTGTACTGAGATGACTTATGTTGTGACTTGGCACTTCATAAATAAACTGAATTTAATTGAATTGAACTGCTGTAAGTAGATTTTTAGGATCTGATTCTTCTTTTTCTATCTCCACTGCCCAATTTCCTCACATTCTAAAGGTCAAGATCCTGTCAGACACAAGGAGTGGACAGATAATGAACAAAAAAATAGCCAAACTGCAAAAAACAAAACTTGTATAAAGTCTGTGTACCAATGATCAGAACCACTTTTAAAAAAATCATAAAATCTGTCTTCTTGGAACAGCATATTATGAAATTAGAGATGTTTGACTCATTAGCACAGTGCTGTCAATCTTCCACTCCGCTCTGACATTAAAAGAAGCTTTGATGCCTTCATATATTAGATAGTCCGCCCTGAGGGTCAAGCTTGAAAACATCCTGTGCACGAGGCCGGTTTGGGGTAAAGAGTCACATTCCACAGACTGAAGCCATAAGTGGAACGTGTGCTTTCTGTTCGACAGAGTCTCAGGTCATGACAAAACCCTCTCACACATCTGAAAGTCTTTATGGTTTCTCTTAACGTGAGGACGGTTCCTCCTCCGCGCTCTGAGCTGCAGATGTGCTGCAGCCGAGCAGATTCAGAACGTGCCAACATCTGCTCAACAAGACATTACTGTGAATCTGACTCAGACTATCATGTCGAGGTGATCAAATTACTGCAGGAGTAGCTGTAAAAGTCAAGTAAATATTAAAAATCCTTTGATGTCATGGATGTTTAAGTATAACAACCTTATTTTACTATTTGTAAACTTGAAAACACATATAAAGTTCATTCACTTTAAACCACATAAATCATCACATAGTGGATTTTCTTTTCAATAAATATCCTCACATTTTTATTATTTCGAATCAAATCATATAAAAAGCTAAAGTCATCTCCACATTTACTTAAAAAAAGTAGTCTTTATATTCTTCATGCAGAATTTTTTATTTTATTTAAATGACTAAAAATTTGGAAGAAGAAAGATACAACTGTTAAGTAATACATTTCACCCATAATTATTAATGTCTGCCATTACAAAGGGTATGAAATCATACATGCTTTTGTATGTACATGTGCGTGTCTGCCTGTTAGCAAAATATCTCATGAACGAATGGATGGATTTTAATGAAACTCTCAGAAATTAATCTTTCAATGCACATCTATAACTTTTGATTTTGAGAGTCAGATTGATTTAAGATGACTACTATAGCTTATCAATTTTAGAAAACACAAAAACTCCTTTAACATGATTGACTTTACAGATGTTAAGCTAAAATTTGGTGTGGTAGAAGATGAAAGTCCTCCCCAGCAGGAACTCCTGACACTAACAGACTAACTTTAAACTTTTGGCATGAAAGGCAACAAGCACATCATGCCAACCATTCCTTTTTATTTATCAAAAACATCAGAATTTGATTTATTTTGTCTTTGTAAAACAAAAACGTTTCTATATGCAAATTTAGAACTCATATTCAGCAACACCTTTAAGAAATGTCAGTACAGCAAAAGTAAATTGAGCTTGTATGAAACATTTAAATTCTTCAAACTAAATAACTTTTAAAAAGCCCTGCAAAATGAGTTAGTCCTTCAAAATAGAAACATGAATGAGCTGATTAATATGTGTAAGAATAGACAATTATTTGGATAATTTTCACTGTAAGTTCCACAAAAAATATGAATTTCATTGCATATGTTGCTTAAAAATAGAATATGTTTTGATCAAGTTGTCCATGCAAGGGTTGGGATTAAATTAATTCTGGTTGCCCTTTACCTTTGAGTCTTTGAGCAGCAATGCATTAAAAACAGACAAAACTGGAGAAGAAATCCCTTCTTTAGCTCAAAACTTCAGAATCAAAATGGGACAACTAGCATGAAAAGTTGGTGTATTTATCCGAACACCATTTTTGCTTTTTAAACTTGAGTTGAAAGCTGAGGTTCACTTGATTTAAGTGCCCCGATTCAGCTCTATCATTGACCAACATCATGTCAGTGATCAATTTTAATTTTAAAGCCCTTGCAGTCATCATCCACATCCTAATCCAAAAGAAACTATTCTGAAGAGAAAGCTGCGACTCCTGCAGGTTTCTCCTCCTGTGGTCCCACCTGCAGCAGGAATCCCTGCTCAGACGTGTGAAGTCAGATGCCTGGTGGATGAGGTCAGTGTCCACAGAACTCACTCACCCACTAGAGTAACAAAATAAAAAAGAAGAACAGAAACCCTCACACACACATACCCTGCTGTCTTTCAATCATAGCTCTTTTATCAACAGAAAAATCTGAAGCTGCAAAACTTGAGTCACATGGTGAAATCACTAGGGCTACACAATATTTTCGGCATTGGTATCGGCCGATATTAGCAATAAAGCTAAATATCGGACATCGGCTTTTCAATCAAAATAACCCACTAATATAAAAGGTGCTCTAAATATATACATATATGTACAGTATTAATAATTATATAATATATTATATATATATAATTTTAAAATTTATATATACCGTATATGAGGTGCAGACAACCCAGCGACAAGGATGCATGCAGCGCCAGCACAATGTTATGACACCATGCACGCCAATGAGTTTAGATTTGTGAAAATTTACAAATTTGCACTGTTTGAGTGTTGTCATTGTATTAGAGGGAGTACATGTCACAAATAAATTTGGCATTAAACATAATCCAAGTTGAAGTGTTGCATCATTTTCAGCCCCCTTTTTGGCATCTGCATTTGGCAGCAGGCCATATTGACAAAGACCATGCAGAATAATGTAGTATTTTAATTCCAGAGCAGAGAGAGCTATGTAGTCTTTGTAAGTAGGTCTAAGAAAAAAGTTTTGGTACTAGTGTCAATTATCGGCCAAATAAGTTTTAACATATCGGCATATCAGATATCGGTCAAAAATCCAATATTGTGCATCCCTAGAAATCGCAATGAACTCTTTTACCCAAATCATCTTGGGATGAAAGGAGGAGGACTTAAGATGTCTTTAGTTTGCAGGGATGTTACATATTTCCCTATTTAATATTAGTCTGTTATAATTGCATAAAAAGTCTATTTAAAATTACCATTGTATCCACGACCTTATCTGTGAAAAAGTGAGGTCACATGTTGCTCAATGTTGATTTTAGTTCTTTTATTTTTTTTTATGACTAGTACATAAAATTGTTGTCTTTATAGGCTCTGGAGCTCTTATTCCACGTGTTAGAAGTGTTGTAAAAGGAGTTCCACAAAGATCAGTGTTAATCGTAGCTGAGAAGTTTCAGCTGCAGGTTCAACACCATTAACAGCCACAGAAGTACTTAAAAAAAACAGCTAAATGTAAACATTTACATTGTTTTTAGAAAGGGCATGAAATAGTAGATGTAACTTACAATTATAACCAATTACATTTTCAAAGTTACCTTCCCGACGCTGTTAATTTTCTCTTTATCGCCATGTGAATTAGAATTAAGATGCTGCACTGAGTCCAGATTCATTTTTCATTTTTATTCAGTCCATGCAAAGGTTCTCACTTACAGGTTTATAATAAATTATATGAAGCTTCCATGAAAATGTTCTTAAAGTTTGCTGCAATGTTTAAAACAAAATAATGCTTGCATTATACCAGCTTGAAATAACTAAATGCAATTTAATGGCAACAAATCTGCAGGTCTGATCAGGACTTAACTCGGGTTATGCTTAAAAGCTGTGACCTTGTTTTTACCTGACTTTGTCGGAGCTGTCTTTTTCTCATTCTTCTTGTTGCTTTCTGCCATCCCTTTAGGAGATTTCTTGCTCTGTCTTGGGTGCTCGTGTCCATCCGGTGGTGAGGAAATGGGCTTCTCCTGCACTTGAACCTGATTGTGTTGCTCCCTTCTCAGCATCCCATGCCTGTGGTAATCCTCCTGCTCGCCAGCAGAGCCGAGGCTGGGGTCTGCGAGCCCTGTGAGAAGTAGCACAACCAGGGGCGTCAGGAGGCTGATGCATTGCCTTGTCATGACCTGGGGAGGGGGGATTATCTCCAGCTGAAAGTCTCGTCTCCAGATGAGGCTGCTGCTGCTGCCGTGTCCCATCAACTGCTCGTCTCCCTCTCCCCTTCCCACTCCAACGAGAACAGAGTTCACAAAGTTCTCCGAGCACTCCAAGTAAGTAATAAAGGCAGAGGAGCCAGAGGGTCCATGAACGCCTCGGTCTGGGAGAAATGAGGTGAGGGAGGGAGGAACACTAAAGGCAGGGGATGAAGGAGCAGACAGAGACAGGTGATTCACCTTTTCCCCATGAATTTAAACCCAGCTAGCTTGTTGACACATTGTACTGTCAATTTATTGCATTGGAGAGCAGAAAAACAGCAGAAACATGACCTGACACCTACAAAATCTGTTTTCTCCTCCCATTATGACTCGCATTTGAGCTGTTTAAACAAGAAGGAGGTTTCTTTTTTTTTTTTTCACAGCAGACAGAAGACAATTTTTTTTGCACATTAACAAGAAGTTGAAATGTATCCAAACAAACTGTAGGTGGAGGATTGAGGCATGTTCCAACACAGAGATGGAGCGATGCCCTGAGTGTCACTGCTCATCACATCAGTCGACTCCTCAAAACGCTTCTTTTCCCTTCTTCTTCTTCTTCTTCTTTTTTTTTCTCTTCCAGAGACTAACGGCTACAGCAGCGTATGAAGTCTAGCTTTAAAAGAAATGCTGCAACAAAGCCCAAAGCAAGTTTGAAGAAGTGTAAATTAGTTTACACCTTTCATGCCAGAGTTTCAAATTCAAATCATTTGAAGTTGAGAAAGGATGGAGTTATAGATATTTTGGCTGGATCTTATGAATTGTATTATGCACAATTTCAAGTGTTAACTCACAAAATGTGAGTGTGAGGATGACTCTCAGCTACTACCAAACCCATTTTTAGCTCAATGTCTGTGAAATTGACTGTTACAGCCATTTTTGTGATGACAAAGCCATAGTGGCCATCTTAAATTGGTTTGACTTTAGACATGACGTTAGATGTCCAACCAATAGTTACATCTTGAGAGCTTCACAAAAATCTGTCCAGTGGTTCATGAGAAATTTTACTAACAGACTAGCATATTTTCCAGCGTATGTCACTCCTGAGTATACTGTGAGTCGCATCAGTCAAAAAAAGCATCATGAAGAGGAAAAAACATATATACTGTACATTGCTTCGGCGTATAAGTCGCATTTATTATGCATTTATTTAATGGTCAAAACAGCTTAATTTTACCTGGGTCATGCCATCCATCCATTCATCCATCCATCCATCGCAGCCGGAGCCACTAGCTCTCCACTGTTCTTCCACCTATACACCAGCTGAGTGAAACAAGAGCGCATGGGAGGACTAGCTGTTGTAGTTCTTCCAAATTTAAAGCATCATTCAAAAATTGCGTTGTTAATATGAAAAAAGTTCATAAGTCACTTCGACGTGTAACGTAAAGGACTGACAAATCTATGCCACAAAAAAAAAAAAGTGAATTATACACCAGAAAATACGGTAATAGCTTTGACTAAACTGTAATACGAAAGTTTTCTGCAAAGTTGTGGTGCAATGTGTAGAAGTCAGAATGTGTAGTCAATTGTTTGCGAAACCGGCTGACTTATAGTAAATGTTTTTGTTTCCTAGTCTGAGTTGACAGAGGGCGGCCATCTTGTTTTGTGTTGAGCCCAAAGGCTAATTAGCTGTAGATGCAAAACCAGTGGTTAGTTTTCTGAGAGCATCGTTAAAATCAATCCATTGGTTCATTTGTTGGTTCACTAACTCTACAGACAACTGCACACATGCACAATCACCATTTATCATTTGAAATTTATTTTCCTTTAAGGTAAACCATATAAAAACAGTTTTACTTTCATAAGACTTCCTCTGTGTTAGCTTGGATGTTTAACAGAATAATGTAGTTACTCTTCTAAGTAAAGAAATGTCAAGTCCTACAGATGTTTTTTTCCGTTGCAACATTTCATCAGCCTAATGCAAAACCAACTGAGGCAAAGTTAATGCCCTCTTAATGAACTTGATTTAAATGCACACAGTGGGCATTAAATACAGAGAGAAGGTGCATAATGAGCCAACTCTTTTACCTGCGACTGAGATCTGAAAAGAAACAACAAAAAAAGTGGGGTTTGTGCCTGCAGGCTAATCACAGAGGAACAGGATCTGGAGTGGGTGGACAACTCACCGCTGGCAGCCTTTGCCGGCACAATCCTTCGCCAGCTTTGCAGGCTCTCATTGTTCGCCCACTCTTCATCTAGACTACACCCATCTTGAGCTGTCTGAGAGGAGGAGGCGGTGAAGGAGGAGGAAGTGGAAAGAGGGGATGAGATGAAGGAAGCCATGAGGACATGAAGATTTTACTAAGTGCAGAAATGTTGAAGACATAAAAACATTTTCCATGCACACCTCAAAACAACTGTTATAACATCTTAATGCTAATCCTGCATGGCAGCGATGCCTCTGTGGAGAAAACCACATCTGGGTGCATATTTTCAGAAAAGGAACAAGCAAATGACATGAAAATGTATGCTTTTATGTAGTTATTCAGCAAATTTTCCCAAGTTACAATCTTTTCTTCTAAAGTTTTAAGCAAAGTGTACAATCACTCACCACTCAGATTAGAAGTTGAGAAGAACTCTTAGCTACTACCACACCAAACTGAGCTCATCTGTAAAACGGACGGAGTAATAGCAAATATTTGTGTTTAGGTGCAGAAATTTTCATTAAAATCTGTTAACTGGTTCATGGGATATTTTGCTAACAGTCAGACAAATGCACACAAGGCAAACAAATAAATAACCTACCTTTCATGGATTTAGACAATCACATAATGATATATTTTTCAAAGAGGAGATATATGGTTGCAGTTAGAGAGGACATGGAGGTGGTTGGAGTGAGGACAGAGGATGCAGAGGACAGAGTGAGATGGAGGAGGATGACTCGCTGTGGCGACCCCTGAAGAAGGAAAAGCCAAAAGAAGAAGAAAGAAGTATGAGGTTTTTACATGGGGCATTTGGATTGGCTGCCAGTTTTGTAATTTATAAGCATGAAAGGCATCAGCAAAGTAAAAGCATTGTACCCAAGAGTAACATGGTCCTTTGACTATCACTTTCTTTTTAATTTGAATATGCTTGTTTTGTATTCTATTTAAGTTCAGTAAAGCCACAAAGCGTAATTTCTGGATTCAAGTCTCTTATTCTGAAAAAAAAAAACATGTGTTCGAACGAGCTTTTTGGATGTTAGATTGGTGAGAGCTTGCCTCCCTCACAACATTTTTTTTATCTTAATCCTCCGTTAAAATGTAATAAAATCCATTATCAGACCCTTATAAAGACAAGAAAAGGTTTGTTTGCAACTTCCTGTTAAGCCAGGGCTATTCAACTGGTGGACCATGGGCCATTTCCGGCCCACGGGTGACTTCAATCTGGCTCACTTCGGTGTGTGTGTGTGGGGGGGGGGGGGTGTGTGGGTTTGGGTTTTGGGTTCTGTTTATTGCATTT
>JARVGS010000614.1:21571737-21582430 GCA_031762315.1 Hypsolebias antenori
CCAGGTCTCTCTTGTAAATGAGTCCTCGAGGCTCAATGAGATTAACCTGCCTAAATAAAGGTTGAATGAAAAAATACTGAAATGATTAAAACCCACAAATTTCGGCACTTCAGGTGTTTCATCAGAGTCCAGATATGGAGGTGGAGCACCTCGCTGGTTCAGTCTGTTTTGTGTGGTTTACAGAAAATAAAGCTTCAAAGTTCTCGTTCTGCGTCTTTATTTCTGATTGGTAAAAGCCTCGTGGAGGGCATTTCCCTCCGTTCACGTACAGTTTGTTCTGGGGCACATGGGAATCCCACGAAAGCCTCCAGTCGCAGCTTTGATCCCCTGATTCGTCAACATGTTATGTCAGAGTTGATGTTTTGATTTTCCTGTGGGAAAAATCACCATGTTGTCAGACTCGAACCCCAGGAGGAAATGCCCTTTCACACAGACTGGGAGTGCCAAATTTGGACCGAGACTGAGACCAGGCCGAGGCGGGAGGTTCGGAGCGGGGTTAAGGTTGAAGATGGGTGAGAAATGTTTTTGTATTTGGTTTGGAACTGCTCAAATCTTATCATAATCATAATAGTTTCAATGTAAAATCTGATAAATGTGAGAAAAAGCAAAGCTTTTTGCCGGACCTCACAACTTTATTTTAAAAATTTGCTTCAAACGAGGACATAGTTTCAATAACCAAATGCTTTGGATTCAAATGGGAACTGTGGTCTCATGTCTAAAAACTTCCTGCCTCCCGTCAGGTTTGAACTTTGAACTGATGAAGCTTGGTTCTTTAAAACTTTGAGGCTTGTAACCACTGAGGTTAGGAGTCCTGCAGAAACAGAATAACACCTGAACGTTGCTTCTAATGTGTGTTTAAGCTGTTACGGTGACAGCTAAGAAAAATTAAAACAGTCTGAATTGGGAACCATAAAACTGATCTGTTCTTCTGGTGGCAGGAGGGAGGTAATGTTTTTGTCTGCGCCTGTAGCATAAAATTCATGAACCACTCGGCAGGTTTTAGTAAAACTCTCAGAAAATAATCACTGGATGTACATAAACAACTGAACGTTTGCAGTTTACCAGATTCAAGATGGCCGCTGCAGCCAGCTGACCTTAGCTAACACTAAAAGGCAGTTCTTCAGTCAGTTTTACAGACATTGAGTAAATATTTAGTGTGGTAGTAACTGAGAGTCATCCCTAACTCGTACTTCATGCGCTAACTGATCGTAATATACCAGCTACAACTATATAATCCATCCATATATCCATCCATCCATCCATCCATCCATCCATCCAGCCATCTTTACCCACTTCTTCCTTTTCGGGTCGTGGGGCTCACCGGTGCCCATGTCCAGCCATCACTGTGCAAGAGGCAGGGGACACCCTGGACAGGTAATAATAATAATGAATTTAATTTGTAACATACTTTTCATTAACAAAAATCTCAAAGTGCTGCAAAGCGCAACTAAAATCAGTGGGGGAAAAAAAACTAATATAGGTGATAAAAATCAACTAAAATCAATGATGAAATCAGTGATAAAATAAACTAAAATAAGTGATAAAATCAACTAAAATCAATGATAAACTCAGTGATAAAATCAACTCAAATCAGTGATAAAATCAATGATAAAATCAGTGATAAAATCAACTAAAATCAGTGATTAAAATCAACTAAAATCAATGAAAAACTCAGTGATAAAATAAACTAAAATCAATGATAAAATTAGTGATAAAATCAACTAAAATAAGTGATAAAATCAACTAAAATCAATGATAAAATTAGAGATAAAATCAACTAAAATCACTGATAAAATGAACTAAAATCAATGATAAACTCAGTGATAAAATCAGCTAAAATCAATGATAAAATTAGTGATAAAATCAACTAAAATAAGTGATAAAATCAACTAAAATCGATGATAAACTCAGTGATAAAATCAACTAAAATCAATGATAAAATTAGTGATAAAATCAACTAAAATCAATGATAAAATTAGTGATAAAATCAACTAAAATCAGTGATATAATCAACTAAAATCAATGATAAACTCAGTGATAAAATCAGCTAAAATCAATGATAAAATTAGTGTTAAAATCAACTAAAATTGATGATAAACTCAGTGATAAAATCAACTAAAATAAGTGATAAAATCAACTAAAATCAATGATAAAATTAGTGATAAAATCAACTAAAATCAGTGATAAGATCAACTAAAATCAATAATAAACTCAGTGATAAAATCAGCTAAAATCAGTGTTAAATTCATGTGGAGACAAAATAGGCTTGCTTAAAAAGAAAGGTCTTTAAGCCTTTTTTAAAGTCAATCTGTGATTGTGGAGCTCTCAGATAGTCAGGGAGGGAGTTCCAGAGGCGGGGGGCAGCCACGCAGAATGCCCGATCTCCTATTATTTAATACATCAGCATGTATATGATTAGATGGATGTGCTAGCAAATTGAAAATCTACAAATTACTATACAGTAGTATTTGTTGCAAAAGATTTAGTGTCTTCTGCCAATTGTGTGAAGTTTTTAGAAGAAAGGAGACTCAAAATTGTGCCTAAAAATTATTTTGCATGCCATAGTTAGGTTTTTGTACAACCTTGGTTTGCAGAAACAGAGTTTAAATCTGACAGGAATGATAACCAGTTATGGAAAGTTTGTGATGATCCCTGGGGAAAACTCTACCAAAAGTCAAATAAACGTGCTTTCTCCAAATAGAACGTATCCAAAAGCTGTCTTCAACAGGTAAGATATTACTTGTTCATAAACTTTCCACAGAACCCCACTTAAAAAATCGGAACAATTAGTTTACAGGAGAAAACAAAATCCAGAAACAACTAAGAAAACCATCATAAGGAAAATTTTCTGTGACATCTAGATTTAGTAAAAAGCCATAGCACAAATTTTGTCATCCATAAACTTGAAAAAGCTTCTGTCTGTGCAGTGAAACAGCATAATCTTTAAAGCAAATATGCAGTGAGGTGGAAAGTCCTCCCACCTTTCCACCGGGTCCCTGAGCATGACGATGAAGCGGGCGTCAGGCTGCAGGGCATGGATGAAGTCCTGGACAAGGAAAGGAGGCTCTCCCCCGGTGGCGTTGTCATAGAAGTACACCCAGGCGTTGTTGTCCCACATGGTGGAGGCACTGGCTTCTCCTGCAAAGCACACCCACAGCGGTTTACAAGAACACGATCGACACACAAGGTCTGCTACACAAAGACACGCGCTGACACATTTATGTTATTTTCATTCTAGTTTGCCATATTCATGACTCAAGTTTGTTTTTGTAGATTTTTACCAAAGAAAAATGCCTCAGTGGTTGTGGTTGTTCTCCACCCTTGAGGAGCCTGGGCTGCATCTGGCTGTGTTTATCATAAAAACCCAACCCACTTCATGATTTCAAAGGTTTTCAAGCTTGGCATACTGGCCACAGAGGCCACTATGACGAAAATGATTGGAGTTTTTATGCCGATCAACTTCGGCTGCAACGTAAAAGCAGGGCTTTTGTAGTTGGCATCCATGGGAGCCATTCTTTATTTATAGTAATATATTTAAGCTCATTTGCGTATATTTTCCCAACCATATCTACATATTTTTAACATGTCAACCTTACTCAAATGGTTTTGAACTGTGATGATGTCAAAATAATAGTGCAGATGAATATATTGTGACTTTTAGAGAAAAACTAAGAGACCTGCTGATGTACTTTTTGTCGCTCACTGACATGACAAAGTCATCTTCAACACGTTCTTTGAGCACTAATGGATCGCACAAGATCGTTAAGACATTAGCAACAATTGGGTATCAACTCTGTCTGTTAGGAAAACATCTCATAATTGGACAGACTTAAATGAAACTCCCACATAAAAATCATTAGATGCACATTTACTCAAATGTATTCAAAATCAGCTGGTTTATGAGCTAAACCGCAAGATGAAAGTGATTTGTGAGAATCGCAGAACACCTGCGGCTTTGGAACTTGCCAGCATGTTGGAAACAACCATGGAGAGGCTCGTAAGCACGGACCAATAGAATGCACCCTAATCGGGTCATTTTGGATCTTGAAAGTACCAATAGGACTCAAGACTGACCGGCTTCGGATGTTATCAGCCCATTAAATGGCCATTATTAGTTATCATCCCCCTATGTGGCGGTGAAACTGTCCAACCTACCTCCTAGTAGGTTTAGAGGTACGTTATTATCGTTATTATCGCTGATAATAGGCAGCGTCTCGCCGGGGTAAACTTGACCCAGAGAACCAACTCTAAACCTAACCCCCTTACTCTTGTGCCTAAACCTAACCAAGACCCTAAACCTAACGCCAGACCCTTTACTGTAAACCTAACCACGTGAAGCCATTATGAGCGCTAACAAAACTAAAAACGGAGCCTATTATCATCGCTACCAATGCTAACAATGTACCTTTACACCTAATAGCTGGTACAGGAGGTGCAGTCTGACCGCTACATATGGGGATGATAATAACTACTAACGGCCATTTAATGGTTGATAACGTTCGAAGCGGGTGGACTGACAAGAAAAAACAGTCTGTCTGACAAAAATCAACAACTGTGGCTTATTTGAATCTGACTCCCTCGGTTGGCCTCGAAAACAGACCGACATATCAATTTCTCCTGGGAAATGCGTAAACTAAGGAAAGACGTCTTCTATCACAACCCCCCCTTTGAGAACTTCTGTGGAGGCTTATCAGAATTGTGCCAGTTGACCAACAGGACTATGGTCTGTCTGGAAGTACTTTATGGACCGCTTTGCCATCAAATACATATGTAACATGTTCATAAATGTGCTTGCTGGCAGAGTTTGTTGATGTCTTAAATTGTGTCCTGATAGGACAAGGTGCGAAGAGATCCTTTTTTTTTTTTGTAATGCCACTTCCTATCCTTATGGACTTTTCCCTTTTTTATCTAAAAAAATGTATTCTGAAAAGGATAAGAAGGCTGCGCTATCATAGCAGCTGCTACGTGCACTCAGCCCATCTTTCGGACGACTGTACGAACATTTTCTCGCTGTATCTCGGTACAATGATAATAAAGCTTATTCTAAGTCTTCTACATCTAATTAAATGTTTTACATCCATTCAGAAGATGCTTCTCAAACAGTCGGAGCCCAGAAACGTTCTCAGGCTGTGCTGAGAGATGATATTCTGATCCATTAGGCCGTCTGTGACTTCATTATTCTCTTATCTGTGAAGCTGTGATGTGTTTGGATGAGTCTTATCTTCCTCTCTCCCTGTTTTCTGTCATGACAACAGTGAACGTGAAACGTGATCGCTGCTGACGCCTGAAATGATCCACACTGTGATCAAGTTTATTTAAAGGTCTCTGTGCCCATTACAGGGGCTTGTTTTGCTCTGTGGGGGGAGGCTAGAGCAGGACAAACAAACGAAGGAGCCATGCCGCCGTGTCCCTCTGCTGCTCCGGCTCTCGGCTGAGACTTGGCAGACAGCTGAAGAGACTCATGGAGCAGAGATCCTGGCCACAGGCCTGCACCTCGCTGGGTTCTCCCAGGGCATGGAGTGACTACTGAGTGGGCTTTTGGCACACACTCCACCTCTGTTACAACCATTACTTATTTAAAGAGGAACACAAAACATGCGGCACGCTAAGCTGCGCTCAGTGCAGCGAGTCCAGCATGAAAAGACTATTGTCGTCTTTGCTGCTAGCTTCTTTGAGTTTGGATGATGGGAAAGGACAGAAACAAATAGACACAGCGAGGCTGGAAACAGGATATGCTGATAGAGGAAGGAGGTCTGTAAGATCCCTCCATCCTGCTGTGGATATTATTGCTGGGCCTGACACACACAAACAAACAATGAATCCTTTATATAGCACTTCAGTGAAGTGGCTAAGTGAGGCAGAAGGACGCTCAGTATTATTAAGGTGTTGGAGTCTCTCTTTAGGGCTGAGTCACCAGCACCAAAGAGACTCTTCCTCCATTGTTGGAGTGAAAGTGGCTGCTCTTTAACGCTGCACACACGGTGACATGTAAAGTGCCCAGCCCAACCAGAACCGCTACCAGGTGCAGTTTGATCAGGATACAGAATGCTGCCAGGTCACTTCCACACACGTGTCACCAAGCTGCTAAACGTGTGGTCATCTCATGTTCAGGCATGACAGAGTTTTAACTATTTTGTTTGGAAAAAAAAAAAACCTCAACCATGTTCAGTCAGGTCATCTGGACGGTTTCTTTTATTATTGAGATGTTTGCTCCTTCATCCAAAGGACTTCATCAGTCCGAGAAGCCACCAAACAAAACGGATTCCCACAAACAGCATACTCCATAGTGTAAACAAACTGTTTGCTGGTGCGAAGAGGGCCTCTGGGGCCTGCCCTCTCCCTCATCAACTCCTCTGAGACTGTTTTTTTTTTAATATGGAGTCATTCATTCATTCAACCATTATTTATACAGTTTAATTCCATTGAGCCTCGGGAACTCGTTTACAAGAGAGACCTGATGTTAACAAAGCGTGATGACAGCAGTGGTTGACAAAGACAGACAATCATAACAGATGCATACAAATTGAGACTTTTTTTTTTTTAACAAGTGAAAATAAGATAGTATTTAAAAGGAAAAATAACACCAAAAAAAACAGCTAGGTTGTAGGGTGGGGTCAAAAACTAAAAATGTAAATTAAAAAAAAAAACTAAAATCAGAGTACCGTATGCTGTTTGTGGGAATCAGTTTTGTTTGGTGGCTTCTCAAACTGATGAAGTCCTATGGATGAAAGAAGAAACGTTTCAGGGGGGAAAAAAGAAAGAAACCATCCAGATGATTTGACTGAACATTACTGGATTTTATACTTGGATTATTGAGCATAAACTTTGGTGTTTTGAACCACTTAAATAAAAAACATTCTGCACAATCTCATGATCTGTTCACATTTGGAGTATGTGTTTACACTTCCAGCTGAAAACACACGTGTTTCCTCTATTACATTCACTTCCAGTGAGTTAGAGCTATTTAACTGTAGGCTAAAGGTGATTAGCCGTGGCAGTAATCTTTAATCAAGCTGAAAATTTGATTTAAATTCATCCAGTGATTCATAAAATATTTTGCTGACAGACCTTAAATGCCAAAGGTTTAAGCAAAAATGTCACACAAAATGTTCTGCGCATGTGTTGGGGGCAATTTTCAGCCACTACCACACTAAACTTTAGCTCAATATCTGTGAAACTATCACTAAAGCCATTAAGGTCAGTTGGCTATGGCAGCCATATTGAATTTATTTGTAACCTTCAGAAATGTTCATTACAATCCATCAAGTGGTTCATGATATACAGTATTTTGCTAACCAGCAGGCAGTGTGGATTCAATTACTTAATGGTAAAGCTTTAAACCCAGAGCTCATGCAATTATGTTGCTTACAGAGTATAAGTTGGAGATCAGTCTTAGCTGAACCCACACCAAATTTTAGTTCAGTATGCAGAAAACAAACTGTTAGAGCTACTTTTTGCTTGCTAATCAGACTGACTCCATAAGTTGATAAGTTAAAGATGTTCAGCACCTCCTAGGAGTTTTGTTAAACATTATCTCTCCAACTTCATCTTCTGCGGCAGGTGATAACCAGGAAGTGGAGTGGCGCAAACTGACGCTCTGACATAAACAGGAACAATATGCAGAGCAGGAAACGTTTGTGCTACAACTGCATCCAGATCTGATTAGCAACATGCCAGGCAGCTGCTCCCTCAGCTCTCTGCTTATGGCGTTCATAAGATATTATTCATGTTATAGACTAGCAGTGTTTCGCCACAAGAAAAACTCGTAAGCAGCTTCCTGTCACATTTTGCAGAGCTCAAAGTGAAAAGCAGGATGTCTGTATCTGGGTTACAATTTGACATAAGGAGTAGATTTGATGTTTGACACAAAGACAGGTGGGCCTGCTTTGAAACGAGGATGGAGGTTAGTTCGAACTTCATACTTTACATTTAAAAAAATGACAGCAACCCTCTCATAGATAAATCAAAGGCTTTAAGTAGCTTAAAATGTCTGCTAGTAATATCGCCACAGCTACGTAATCCATCACACGGTAATTACAATGTTTGCACGGCGGCTGTGATTTCATTTGTTCAAGCAAACTTTGAAGCAAATAAAGCACAGTTCCCTTGAAACAGGCATTTGAGTTACCTTATTATTTTGTTATGTGCTGTTGAGTTTGTGAGACATTTATTAGGGTATGAATATAATCAAAAAAACGTTCAATACAGAAGCAACTGGACTTTATTTGTCACAGAAGACGTTTCTCTCTTATAGCACATTGAACAATGACACATTTTTAAGAAACAAAAAATAATCTGTAAAAATATGGAAATGAAAATTGCATTGAATAAATAAAAGAAACCATTACTAGTGACACTAGCAACTGTAGTGTTCCTCCCTCTCCCACCGAGGAAGTTTTCAGGCCTATCAGAGGGACCCTTCTGAATAAACATTATGTCATCATTTCAGGACTCTTGGATTCTCTCTGGTTCTTTCCTAGGTCGACCTCAGCACCTCGAGAGTGTTTACAGATCTCACCAGAGGGAAGTGGCTGATTGTACCATTCTTATTAGAACTCCTACAGTGCCTCTGGAGTGTCCTTGGACACGCTCACTGCCCTTGTCATCTCCTCTCCCCTGCGGAATGTCTGTGTCCCTATGTGCTTATGTGCTGGGTGTTTTTTTTTTCTCAATTTCAGGCTATCTTTCCTCAGCCAAGGAGTGAGAGTTAGTTAGGAATTATATTTGCCTCCAAATGCATGTGTCACTTTCATTACTGTTTTGTCTGTCTATACAGGTCTCACTTGTAAATGAGTCTTTGAGGCTCAATGTGATTTATCTCTATAAATAAAGGTTGAATGAATAAACTGTGAAAATGAAGTTTAAAAGAGAGATTAGCAGTAACAACAGTGACAGTGACCATAACAGTAATCCAAATGTTTGTATTGATGAGAATAATAACCATAACTCAAAAATCCCCAAAGGATAAGGCACAAAACCCTGACATTATCCTGCAACAATCCAAACCAAGAGCTTGATACATCGATGCAGGAGCTGCACGAGAAGTGCAAAGTAACCAAAGGAAACATCGATGGTGTGTTTTAAAATGAAATCATTAAGAGCAAGTTAGTATAAAACTTTATTTATATAGCACTTCTCAAGATAAAGTGCTTCAACAAACAAAATAACAAAATGCACAAAGCAAATTTAAGCAAAAGCAGATTTAAAAAGATAAGTTTTTAGCCGGCCTTTAAAGGAAGCCACTGAGTCCGCTGATCGGAGAGTTTGAGGGAGTGAGTTCCAGAGTCTTGGAGCCACAGAAGAAAAGGCTCTGTCTCTTTTAGATTTCAGTTTTGTCTGGGGGACAATCAGCAGGTCTTGATCACGGGACCTCAAAGCCCTGATCGGGGTGTAGGGACGTAAAAGTTCTAAGATGTAAATTGGTGTCTGTCCATGCAGAGCTCGCCAAGTCAAAACCTTGAAATCTACTCGATAATGAACTGGGAGCCAATGGAGTTGCTTTAGAAGTGGAGTTATAAGACAACGTTTTGAAAATCCAGTCAGGAGTCTAGCAGCAGCATTCTGTACAGACAACCGGTCGAGTGAGGTTTTGGTTAAACAGCAGAAGAGTGCATTACAAAAATCCAGGTGAGCCGAAACAGAAGCATGAATTAAGATTTCCAACTCTGGATGAGAAACAGTACAGCTATAAGCTTGGCAATATTCTGCAGATGATAGAAACAGGAAAGAACCAGAGACTTTACATGATTTTCCAGAGCAAAACCTGAGTCGAAGGTTATCCCAAGGTTTATAACCAAGGATTTAACAAAATAACCAGGATATGCTTTTCATTACAGTTGTTTTTTTCTGGAGCCAAGATGGTTACTTCATTTTTATCTCCATTTAGATGGAGAAAACTTTCAGTCATCCAGCTTTTCATTGAATGCAAACAGTTATATAAAATGTGCAGTTTTGAAACTTCATTAGGAAGAAAATAAATATACAACTGGATATCATCTGCATAAACATGAAAGGAGATATCCTTAAAAAATGAAAGTATCAGACCAAGAGGGAGCAATTGTATTTACTTTTTTACATAATGTGCTTTTAACCTAAAACAAATATTTTATTCAAAACAGTCTAGAAAGCACAAACATAAGCAGTGACCTACAGAACCCAAGCTATTTATTATAATATGATTATTTTATGTTGAATATCGTCCATAAATCTTGTGTTGCGTCACTTACCTATGATGATGTTCGGGTGGCTGGGAGAACCCTTGGTGTTTGCGGTGAGGTTGCCCTGTATCTGGTAGGCAGCCTGATCGAACAAGTCAAGGTAGTCTTCCACCGGGTATCTGTCGTGGAAACCCTCGCTGAGACGAATGATGCCTGATGGAGCAAGACAGCAAAGATGAACTCATGCGGGTGAGTATCTTTAAGAATGTTTGGGTTTTTATTAAATACTCAGGTTGAAAATTGCTGAAAATATCTCTTGAACTACTAAATGAAAAATGACATTAAGTCATAATAAACTTCCACTCTTTTGAATGAAATGGTTTGTAAAGTTTGTCATGTGAGCTAATATTGGCTTTCTTTCTACTCGGTATGTCGTTTGTTGAGCAAGAATTGCTTTATAAGCATAAAAATATATAAATACATTTTAAAAAGCAAGATCTTGTTTGTCTCTTAGACCAGACTATAAAAATACTTCT
>JARVGS010000614.1:21586833-21608554 GCA_031762315.1 Hypsolebias antenori
TTGTTTTTTGAATGTCCAGAGGACCAGACTTAGCTTTTTTGGATTTTTCTACCTGGATTACTGAGCATGCATCAGGGCACCCAGTGATTAGTTTCTGAGAGTTTCATCAAAATCTCTGCCATGGTTCACGAAATATTTTTCTAATTGACAAAAAAAAAATCTAATACTTTATGGGTAATTTCCATATTTAAAGCTTTTAATTACTGAAAATATTGAAGTCTCATGTGGCCTCGTCAAACATAAATAAATAAATCAAACAGTAACTTTCAAAAAAAATTGTTTAGCTTTAATCAAACAATTCAATTGAATCTTTTCTGATTGAAAAATTATTTGTAAATGAGCATGTAATATGTGAGAGTGAGCAAAGGATTGCTCGGCTGTAAAAATACAAAAACAGCAACAAAACAAAAAACAAACAAAAAAAAAAAACCCCAGAAGAAGCCACAGTTGAGAGACACGTGGAGGAAATGTGTGCTCAAATGATACAAATCAAATACAGTTTTCCGCTTGTTCAAGAAACTTAAACCACAGAAAAGCATCTTAGTCACAGGTGTGGATAAGGTTGGTGCAGACTGCTGAGCGTGTAGTTTTGACTCAATCATTAATGAGCAGCCTGGATGTACAGAGATGAAAAGCCTGCAGCAGTTAAAGGCTGGTGTAAAAGGCGGAGGAGTGGGGGACAATTAGTGTTTAAAATGTCCCATGGAGAGAAATACAACACTGGAGCTGAAAAAAATGTGAGGTTGCAATTATCTGCTGGAAAATGATCTTGGTTTATTAGTATTCATGGAACTGCACAGGTCTTGAATATTCATGTTTTAGTTAAATGCAATGGGAGACCGAGCAGAAATATTCAATAAATGTCAAATTCATGAGTGTGTGTAATTGGGAAGAAAAAAAAATTGTTTTCCTTCTCAAGGCTTTCTCCTAAATCAATTTAACATCTAGAAATCCTTGAAGGAATGCATTTCGCCCACCACCTTTCATGCTAGAATATTAGACCGGTGGCTTCCAGCCCTGGTCCTCGACGAACACTTTCCTGAATGTTTTGATTGTTTTTCTGCTCCAACACACCTGATTCAGTGATTTACTTACTCAAGTTCAGCAGAAGACTGTTCATCACTCATTCATTCAGATCAAGTGTGTCAAAGCAGGGAAACAGCTATAACATGCAGGATGGCGTTCCTCAAGGGCCAGGGTTGGGAACCATTGTATTTGACCTCAAGCTGAAAAATAACTGTTTTAGTTGTTATGGCCAAACCTTGAAAATGGCGTCAGCATCTTATTCACAGGTTAGGTTGGTGCAGACTGCTGAGCGTGTAGTTTTGACTCATGTGGCCTCGTCAAACAAAAATAAATAAATCAGACAGTAACTTTCAAAAAAAGAGTTTAGCTTTAATCAGACAATTCAATTGAATCTTTTCTGATTGCAAAATTATTTTTAAATGAGCATGTATGCAATCCCATACAATATCTCAATGGGTCTCACATGATCTCGTAGTGCTTGGAGTATGGGTTATGAACGACTCTCAGCTACTATCACGCCAAATTACAGCTCAGTTTATTTCAAATTGACTGAGTTATATTTGTTTTGTAAGGACTATTAGCTGTGGTGGCCATCTTGAACTGACTTGATGTAAAAAGTTGATCAATTGTAGACATACAGTCAACAGGTACTGTACTTTCAGATAATTTCGCTGAAATTTGTCCATTAGTTCAAAACATGTTTTGCTACCAGTCAAAGATGATTGACTTCGAAAGCTAAGGTTTTATACAAAGATATCACGCAATGTACTGTGGTCATAGAATGTGTTGTGAATAATGCTCAGCTACTGCCATAGATAACTTTAGTTCATTATCTGTAAAACTGTCTGAGTTAAATCCATTTTGGTGGTTGTTGACTGTGACGACCATCTTAAATTGGATTGAATCCAGAAGGTATTCAGTCAACCCAATCATTTTGTTCTGGAATTTTCATTAAGTGAAAGTAAAAACCTTTAGAAAATCTCATTTCACATATCTACAGTAATACTCAGTCACTTGTCATTGTGGCCCAGCTCGAGGTCTCCGCCACAAGATGCTTTCTTTACTTACCAAACCTCTTGCGGGTCCACCAGTGCGGCTCTTTGAACGTGGTGAACCTGACGTCGGGGTGCAACCTCAGTCTGTCATACAGGTCCGTTGTGCCACACTTTGGTTGGCCGATAATATAGAAGAAAGGAAGGCACCGCATGCGGTAGGGTTTCCTGCTGTGATGCAGCAAGTGGTCATTGAAAGTATTCCTCAAGTGCTGGAAAACTGTCCGGAAACGCCGCGAGTACCGCCCATACAAATTAGTCCTGTACGGGTCTGAGGTTATGTTGCCGGTGAATTCTTCATACCAGCAGGGGTTCTTGATCCCGGGCAGGAACTTGTGAGGAATGACAGAAAACATCTGTTAAGAGAAAGAAAGATTTACTGCGTCGCACTGTTTAATCCTCTTATTTTAAGACACATTTCAGACAAAGTCTTCTGCATTGTCTCTGATAAGGCTGCTCTGTGAAGGAACACAGTTTATTTATTTATTTATTGCCATTTTTTCCACACATACACATAAGAAAAAGAAATATCTAAACCTTTTGAAAGCTTATCAGAATGCAGAATGTTGTTTTGTCTGGAGAAGAAATGAATTATGAGCCAATAACCTGCTTTTAAAGGGCCAAGTTTGACTGAATACATAGAGTTGAAGAGACCGATTTAGAACCTTGAGTTTGCACTTGGATGCTCACTTTTTCATGTGATTTATGGCAACATCAGAAGAAGAGTTATAGCCCAGTTACATAACTCATTTGTTGGTATTCAGTGAGTGTCTGAAGCCCCATCAACTTGAGTCTTTACTGTGGCAGCTCTGATGGATCTCCTCTGCTTGCACTTCCCTTGAAGGAAGCTTTTAGTCGCCATTCCGATAGCTAACCTTCAAAATCACTTGAGCTGAGGTCAGAAAACTCAATCTCAGACAATCCCTGTGACTGAGGCTGTTACAGTGAGCAGGTAATTGTTTAATTGCATTAAGGATAATTATGGCTATGATTCATTAAACTGACAGAGATGTTTCATTTCCTCAGTGTTTATCACAGGTTGCAGAGTTATAGTGTTTTGAAAAAGTGGTTAAGTCCCTTAACTTTTACACTTTGTTGTGATAATCTGTGTTTTTATTGATGTTTGATGTTATTCCTCTAGAACGGGGGTCTGCAACCTGCGGCTCTGGAGCCACATGCGGTTCTTTGGTCCCTCTGCAGTGGCTCTTTCAAGCTTTGATCAAACTAACATAAAACTGCATTTTATTGGTTGTTATACCAACAGCAAAAAAAACTAATACTGTATCAGCAGTTTTAATTTTTCAACTTATATTTATTTGTCATTTCTTTTGGAAATACATATGTGAATACTTATTTTGACAGAGTGTTTTCCGGTAACTGCTTGGAGCTGGTAACTCTCAGCCTTACTAATAATAAAGTTTTCAACAAATATGACTGCCTTGAATAAATAAAACTTTAGTAATCTGAAAACAATTACATAAACACTCATTTTAAACACAACAGCCACTATGAGCTTCCTAATATCACACATTCATTCATTCAACCTTTATTTATACAGGCTAGCCTCGTTGAGCCACGGGGACTCATTTACAAGAGGGACCTGTTGCACTCACACCTAGGGTCAATTTTACATTTACCAATCAGCCTAACACATGAGCTACCTCTTCAAGTAAGCATTTTCACTTCTACTCAAAAAAAAAAAATCTCTGCACCTAAAGGGGAGGAGGATACAGGATGCTTGAGAGAATTTGAGCGTGCACTATTCACACAAGGAGAGAGCTATTGGTCAAGCTACTTCTCTTAGATGTTTAACAACATGTTAAAATACACCAGAATGCAGGAAATGACATCTACTTTATTCAAAATTTTCCTGGGGAGGACCCTTATATCCCCCACTCAGCTATGTTGTGTTTTGGCATCGTTTAGTTTACAAATTAAGCACCGACTTTAACTTTATGCTTGATTTTTTTATACTTGGTTATTATTTTCCACAACTGAAAAACATCACATAGGTCTGCATTGTTTATAGTACTTTTTTAAACAAATTGTAAATAAAAAGCCACAAAAATTTCATTTATTTTTACCCTTCTTTACAAGAATCAGTCTTTTCTTTTATTTTAAGTTGTAAATATATCAATAAATGTTAAAAATCATTACATATTTTTCACTTTATGGCACTGGTCTCAAAAGCCCCCTCCAATAAACCTAAAGTGGCCCATGGGCCACCATTTGATATCACAGTTATAGCAGGTTGTTGCAGCTGTGGACACAATTAATTTAGTGAACTAAGGCAAAAAATGGCTCTTTTGATCGTAAAGGATGCAGACCCCTGCTCTAGACTTTTGTGATTCTTGTGTTAATTTTACTTGTTTGTGTTTCCTGCCTTCCCCAGAGTTTCTCCCCCTCATGTTCTTCACCTGTTCCCAATCCCAAGCAGGTGTTCATCATTGTGTCTCGTTAGTGTCTCTTTAAGTTCATCATCTCTGTGTTCCCACCTTGTCCATGGATTGTGTTTCTACACAGCCATTTGTGTTTGGCTCCTCTGTGTGCTCGGGATTTTTTTTTTCAGTGTTTAGCTGCCAAGTCATTGCTTTTGTTTAATTAAATGGATCCTTTATTTTACCTTAAAGATTTCCCGAACTCTGTCTGCACTTGGGTTCAACGCTTCGCTGAACATGATATTTGTAAGGTGTTGCAGCTGCAAACATCTAAATAGTTTACAGGAATTTTACTGTACGTGCACTAAATAGTACACATGTGTGAAGTGGAAAGAGAATGATACCCAGTGGCTTTTAAACCCCAAAATACATTACGGCAAAGACTGGTCCATCCAAAGATCCAGTCCCCCGGCACAAACAGAGTAATATTGTGTATGCTGTTCAGTGTCAGGAGGGTGACTAGTCTTACAGCGGGGAAATTAAACAGCCACTAGCCAAAAGGATGGACCAGCACAGAAGATCAACATCTTCAGGCCAGGACTCTGCGGTCTACACTCATCTCCAGGACAGCGGTCACTCTTTCAGGGATGAAGATGTTCACATCCTTGATAAGGAGGAATGATGGTTTGAGAGAGGAGTAAAGGAGGCCATCTTTGTGAAGAGAACCCGTCCATTATTAAACAGAGGTGGAGGCCTCCATGTTTAGTTGTCGCCTTCTTACAATGCTGTTATTGCTAGTATCACTCAGCCCCCTGTGAATAGCAAGTGGCCATTAGAGCACTAACGTTAAGCTGATGGTCTTGTCATGTGAACAGCTAGTTTTGGCTGTCAACAGCAAACTGGTTGCTCCACTAAAAGAAGGGGCTGTTTATAAGACTGAGTTTAGTGCAGCTTCTCAGACTGAAGAAGTCTTTTGGAACAAAGACGAAATGTTTTAACAAGTTTTTTACATTTTTTAAGGACCTGACTTAACTTGGTTAGGTTTTTCTACCTGGAATTTTGAGCATCCATCAGGACATATTGATACATTGTTAATAAAAAAAGGCATGTATTTTAATTGTATTGCACATATTGATCAACTCTGACCAGCTTCCCTGTCCATGCTGAGGAGACACATCCTCACTGCATGATGCTGCCACCACCATGTTTCATGCTGGGGATGGTGCGTTCAAGGGGAAGTGCAGTACCACACATACTTTGAATTTAGGTTAAAAAAAAGTTCACTTGTTGTTTGATCTGAGCAAAGCACCTCCTTCAACATGTCTGTTGTTTCTTACATGGCTTGTGGCAAACCGTCAACACAACCTCATGACTTTCTTCCAATAGCTTTCTTTTTGCCACTCTTCCATAAATGCCAGATTTGTTAAGTGCACTAGTTATCCTGTTGACAAATTCTCCAATGTAAACTTTTTCCACTCGTGCCACGTCTTAGTAGCTTCTATGAATAATGCTCTGTTCGTCCAGCCTGTCGGTTCAGGTGGAGAATCGTGTCTTCACAGGTTTTGAGTTGTGACATCCTTTTTCTATAATCAGATGATGGATCAAATGGTGATCAATGAAATATTTAAAGCTTAGGGTGCATCGTTTTAAAATCCATCCTTGCTTTAAACATCTCAACAGCTTTCTCTTTGACCTGTCTTTTGTGTTCCCTGGTCTTGATGCTATTTGACATCTTGCTAACTATCTTTTAAATGCATAGATAATTTCAACAGCACATGTCTTTCTTGTCTGCTTCTATGACAAAAGGATAGGAAATGACAGTGAAACAGCATATAATGGTGGTCAAATCAAGTATAAGTTTTAAAATAATGACATCCCTATTCCTAACCACTCTCACGACTGCTCAAGGTTTATCATTCAGCCAACAGAGATGTGCAAAATCTTTAAAATACAACAATTATCAAGTCTCCTATTTCCGTCTCCATTGTATGTGCACATTAGCAGTAAATATGTGGTAACAACTTTCCAACAGTCCTTTTTTTTTAAACTGTGATTCAGATGCTTTACTGTTGATCAAACACATCAGCGGCCACATTATTAAGACTTGCTTACCATCCTGTGGAGCAAATATGGGATAATTAATGCTAACAACAGCCACAAATGCAGTATTGATTGTCCAGCAGCCATGAAAGTCTTCAAAATGAAATTTGTTGAGTTGCAAACAGCTTCACCAAAGTCAAATTAAGACTATCAAATAATTGAATCAGGCTTTGAGGTGAAAATGACAAAAATGGAGCCACATTGTCTTGAAAAACCTAAAAATAATGAAAAAAAAATTAAACTGACGCGTGCATCAGGCTTTTAAGTGCATGTTTACTGTTTTATAAGTTAAATCATTGTGGTTGTAATGGATTTTTGTTCGCAGCACCTTTTAAAAAAAAAATCAAGGCTTTTAATAAATCTCTTTGATTGTTCATTAAATGTGAGATCTGGCCAGGACACAAGTTTTAATTTAAACAGACAGAATAAACCACCTAACCACAAAGGTACTAATAATTATTCCTCAAAATCTCAAATGAATCAGAGCATAAAGACGTAGAGAATGGCTTGTTTTTAACTCACATGTGGATCACTCTTAATTAGTTCCTTGAGACTGGGAATCTGTCGACTGCTGCCAAACTCCACCCTGGACGTAATGGACTTGACCACCATTTTGATGTGTGCATAGTCCTTCACTGAGGAAAGATTGAAGGCGAACGCACCTGAGCTCACCAGGCTGTTAAAGTGGTATGGGGACGGGGTGAGGATGAGGCCCTTTTTGTCCCCCGTCAAAATGTACGACGCCATGATGAAAAACGTGACAGCTAGGCCGAACAAGAAGCCATACAGACGGATCTTGCAGCCCACGTGATTCCAACGCTTCGGAAGCTCCCGTTTCACCTCCAGAACTGCAAATACGTTCATAGGTGCAGTGTCCACCTGAAGGAGCAATGGCCTCTTGTGGCAGTCATCCACGGTGGAGCCCAGCAGGCTGTACTTGCAGTCCATCTGCGTCATCATGTCCGCAGCATGTATAGCCGAGGCGACACCGCTCAGACACAACGAATCGGCATTTTGGCACAGGGAGAAGGCCAGTAGAGGAGGTTGAGATCCATGATGGTTGGTGGCGAACAGGCCATCTCAACCACTGACACCTGCTGCCTAAGAAACAGAAAATTAAGACCATTTATTAACAAGCACTTTAAAAAAAAACAGCCAAGGTGTGCGTCTGATTGATTAAATAAAAGTATATAACAATATAACATATACAGTATGATGTGATAGAACATTGGCACATGGTAGAATGCAGGGTTTTCATATGTTTTGGCAAAGAAAAATCTCAAAGTGCTGGTTCAGATTAACTGTTTCGTCTTCCTGCTAGACTTCCTGTTATGATCAGACAACACAGCAACACCCTGCACAAACTCAGTCCATCCACCCAGTGCATCAAAGTCACAATGTGACGGGAGCGATAAGGAAAGTGCTGGACTCTCCTGGGGATGGATAAAATATCAAAAACATCTAAGCTGACCTGCAGGAGGGATTATATTTTCAGAAAATAGTTTTCCTCTCTGTGAACTCACATAGAAGAATAGTCACCTGCCGATAAAGGATGAAAGAATCAGGGATTCTGATGATAATGCTCTGGCAGTAGCAAACACCCATTTACGGTAATCCTTGAGCCCTTCTTTGTGTCTGAAGTTGAGCTAACGCAACTGGATGTGAATATAATACAGCAATATGACAAAACTCCTACAGAGCCAAGCTCTAGGACGCTTTTCAAAAAGACTGACATTCCATGTCATATTTCACACCTTCACATTCACAGCTGCATGGATCCAGCCACTAATGCTGATGTACGACACACCTGCAGCCTGCTTCCACTTACATAAATAACATGATACAAGCAGCATGGAAGTGAGTCGTTACTCTTCCTCCTCACAGCTGCATATATTGTCCGCTGCTCCCCACCACCAGCACCTACTCACACCTTCAGCACATCTGTGGTGCTTCTGGCAGAGTTGATAAGAACAGATGTGGAGCGGTCCGGCCTTTTTTTACTCAAGCAGTGTCATTTACCCCCAGCTGAGCTGCTTCACCCTTTAGAAACAACCCCTTTCCATTGAGACGGGTGCAAATCTGCTCAATAACGACTGATTTTCAGCCGTGCCTGTTCTCATGTCCGTACTGTCTTTCCATTCACATTTACTGAAAAAGTGCACTTTGTATTTATCACGAAGGATACAGTCGTCCGATGTGGCCCCTTGGCAACATGTCAGCATTTATTTTTTTGTATATCTTTACCTGCAACCATAATTTTTTTTCCAAGTTTAATTTTCATTGGCTAAAATTACTTAAAAAAAAAACTAAACTAAAATTTAACCAATTGTTTTAATTAATGACAAAAGTAGAGGCAGTTAAAAAGGCAGGGGTAAAGTGGAGAGTTGTGTAATAGATCCTCATTTCCTCTTTGAGCTCCTTTAGCAGTCAGCTTTAATTGTTGATATGTGATGAGTGTATGATGATGATCATCATCTCTGTCACTAATCAGATATGAAAATATTCCATTTTCCTTCAAGTTGTGACAAAAATAAATAGCCACTCTGATAAAATGTTGGCCAAAGATCAATCTGAGATGACTCGAATAAAATTGTGTTAATTTGGAATAGCTCAATTTATATTAAAGGCTTGAAAAGCTGCATATCACCCATTGTTTTTAATGCAAACTAAGATCATCCTATGAGTTGCAACCATACTGATAAAGCCTTGAAAAAACATAATGTGCAACAACATATTCATTAACGATTAGTTTTAGTTGTTATTCTAATGATAACTTTCTGAAAATTTAATCAAAGTCCAATTAGAGATTTGAGATATTTTGCTCCAGATGAGCAAACACGCATGGAAACACTCAAACATGGGCAAAAACATCATTGCCCTTTTGTCTTTGGTGGCAGGCAACACAAAGCCAAGAACAGCCTACCGGTAACTGTATTTTCAAACTAAAAATAGAATTAACATTAAATGATTTGGATTTGAGCCATAAAATTGAAAATTTCACTATTTGTTACTTAAATCCTAATAACATATTTCAAATAATATAAAAAGCTTCATTATTGCTAAATTTTCTTTGTGTGTCTTTCTGTAAAATTGTAAAAATAAAAAAAGGCTAATTAGGACATTTTAAGGTGTTCCACAAAATGAAGACGTATCATTAGGCTTGATTTACACATACAGTAAAGTCTTACTGCTCTTTAGAGATGTTCCATCAAAACAAATGAATAATCAATGTTGAAAGAAGGATGATGTTTTCACGCTCGTGCTGTTTGCTGCTGATCAGCATTTATTGACTTCCTGCGTCCTTCAAAGCTGCTTTAGTCAATGGGAGATTTTAGCTCAAGGCTTTGGAAGAAAGAAGGAAGGAGGGGGGTACGAGTAGAATTATGGAAAAAGAGGAGCACGGGTCAAAACAGAGTGGTGAGCGACAGGAGGATGGAAAGAAGAAAAAAGGAAAAAACTGATGAGAGATTGTCATTCTCAAGGGAAGTCACATCTGAATCAATCAGTCTGCTAACCGAAGCAGCAGGCGACTGGCAGCTTGACAGCTATGCTCTATTCATAAAGCAAATATGCCCGTCCTGTCAATCGCACCTGATGAAGAAGCTTATAACCGGAACAGAAATGCGTCCAGAGGACAGCATCGATGACCTTTTCCAGCTGACAAAATGTCCAATCCATAGAAAAATGTCAGCATGGATTTTCAGCAGTTTTCTACACAAAAGAAGGAATTGCGCTTCATTATTTTAACATGTCAAACACATTTCAAGGTCTCTGAACACAAGAGCACAGCCACTGCTTCGGGAAGTGTTTAATGTTGGTTGTGGTTCAGGAGGAAGTGGGGTCATCTGCTAATCAGAAGGTAGCGGTGGCTTCCCTCAACGTGTCAAAGTGCCCTTAAGCAAAACACAGAACCCCATGAACCCCAGCTCTGCAAAGTGGTGTGTGAACGTGACGTATAGCATAAAAGCTCTTAAAGTGGTTCTCCGCGTTTGGTTCTATTTTTAAAGCTTGTTTTCAAGTGAGCTTTAAAAATGCTACACAATGCTGATACCTGTAAGTTTAAATTATCAGCTTATAATTATTTCCTCGTTCGGTTAGGAAGGTGTTTGCTGCAAAACCAATTTTGCAGTCTTAAATCTTGTGCAATCATATCAAGAAGTTACATTGTGGGTTTGTAGTTCTTACTTATCACGGAGCCCGGAAGGTCAAAGGTGAGGTACACACTGGGCGGGCCACCACTTCCTCACAATGCTAACATTACTCAGTTTGCATTTCAAAAACAACACTAGATTGAACATTGTCTACAGGTTTTATTGGAATTTTTGTTGAAGTGTATAGAAATGGAAATGAAATAGAAATGAGAATGTCAACAATTATGTTGTGCTAAAGCTGGACATCCAACAAAGTTGAGTCTGGTCCTCTGGACAGTTTATTTTTTTGTTGAAACGTTTCATCCTTCATCCAAAGGACTTCATCAGGCGGAGAAGCCACAGCAAACTCTGTCCCACAGCGCACTCACATAATGGATCAACCAGTTTTATTACGATCAGAAGGTTTCTGGAGTCCGCCCTCTCCCCCGTCGGCTCCTCTCAGGCAGCCATAGCCAATGTGGTTCAAAACATCAAAGTTCATGTTCAATAATCCAGGTAGAAAAATCCAACTAAGTTAAATCAGGTCCTCTGGACGGTTTCTTTTTTGTTCGTTTCATCCTTCATCCAGAGGACTTCATCAGATTGATATTCATCAAATGCTGGACACTTTAGGCTGCTTATTTTATCTCTTTTTAACATAACTGAAAAGCTGAACAATGTTAAATGTTATGTCTCTAAACTGGGTTTACAGCACTTCCTGATTGTGGAGATACTGCTTAAAAGCTACTTTTGTAAACTTCCTGTTTAAATAACTATCACAGTCAGTGTTTTTAAGTGTTGACTTTTCTGTTGGGAAGTTTATTTTCATGGTTTTGTTTTGCGGTGTTTGGTTTCTGTCATATACTGTATTTGTGTTTAGTTTGTTCACTGCCTCCCTGTATTTCAGCCATTCCCATTATTGTTCCTGCCACACCCATGCTCACCTGCTCCCTGTTCCATTTAGCTCAGCTGTCTCTCATCTCTTCATCATCCTCAGTTCATACAGCCTGTCAGTTCTCACTTCTTCCTCAGTTAAAATACAGTTTTGTTTCTTTTCATGAAGTTCCTGGAGTCAGTCAGTAGTTTTTGGGTCCAACCTCACACAACCTTCACGGATAATATCAAATACAGGTGGTCCTCGGTTTACGTTCGAGTTCCGTTACAACGGCCCGGTCGTATACCAATTTGAACGTAACCCAAAATTGAAAACACGTGGTGAAACGTAACTCCGGATTTTGAACGTAACCCGAAACTGAAAGCACATGGCGAACAGTAAATGGCTTTTTAAACACGTTTTTTCAACGTGACACAACACCAGCGTATATTCTGTACATTAAACATGTACAGTACTGTATTTCCAAGCAGTTAGCTAACACAGTACCCTCAAAAAATACATAAAAAACACATAAACGGCACCGTGTGGAGTGTGATGACGTCACTGGGGAGGCGAACGTAAGTCCGGATTTCCGTAACCTGGGTAGGTCGTAAACCGAGGACCACCTGTACTGTAATACTGTAACTGGTGCAAGGAATCTGACTTGTACGATTAACTTAACCTAATAAATACCGTAAGTCAAATTTGTAATGATTGTAATTAACTTCAAACGCAGAGATCAGCAGTGATGGTTCACATGCTATGCTGATGACTCGCCTCTGTGTGGTGCAAATGGGATTGTCCACAGCCTTGATAACTAACAGTAATCAGAGGATGACCTCTTCATGCTATCATCACTGTTATTGAAAGATAGAACAAAACTGCAATCAGGAAAATGTGTCTAAAATATGTTGTCTACTCCTCTCCAACTTGCCCATTGTTGCTCCTGAAAATAAAATAAAAAAATCAGAGAATACCAGTTAACCATTCTTCTTCGCTTAACCATTCTTTTCTTTGTGTTTATTCTTGTCATTTATTGATGTTTGTTTGAGTGAAGAGCAAGCTGAAAGATTGTCTTTTTTTTTTTGTATTTTCTGAACGCACCAATCTAAATCTATTGTTATCCATTATGAAGCCATCTGCTGCAGCAAATCAAGTGTCTGAATGGTTTTGTTGCAGCTTTTGTCTTGCTGTGAAGACGAAAATGTTTGTCGCTGATTGGGCTAACATTGCTCAAAGCTAATATGTTGGAAATATGTGAATATTGCCGCTTCATAAGTCTCCTTGTGATGTGTTTGTGTGCATTGTAAATGCTTTCAGAGGGAGAAGTGGCCTGAACGTTCCACAAACATTTCATTGGTAATTTCTCAAATTACAGAAGGTTAGTATCACTGCACGTAAAATAAAACTAGGAGTACTGTCCTACATCTTTGTTTCTTCATGAAAGAAATAAACTTAATAGGCTACGTTTACAACCAGCTAATTTAAAACAAAGTGTTTGCTGTTTCCAAGGCTCCAGAGAACTTTTTGACTCATGTAACAAATAGCGCACCACACACAGCACATTATACAATGGTCAACAAACTATTAGACGTCAATGCTTTACAGCAATCTATAACAATGGCTCAGACAAGCAAAGACCTTGTATAACCTTTGACCTCGAATTGTGATCTTGGCTAGAGCTGGGGTGATGAAGGATTACGACACATGCTGTCTAAAGGTGGTTCGAATGTGTTTCGAGTTTTGCTAAATTAGATCGAAAGAACCCAAAGGTGTGGTGCAGACAGGCAAAGGCCTTGGATAATATTTGACCTCGATTTTGTGACCTTGATCTTGAAGCTGGAATGATGAAAAGTGTATTCCACATTTCGTCTAGTGATGATGCACATGTGTTCCAAGTCACATTTAATTATCTTGAGTGGATCAAGTTATTGCAGCACAGTGGCGCAGTTGGTAGAGCTGCTGCCTCTCAGCGAGCAGGTTGTCATGGTTCAAATCCCGGTCCGGTGGTCTTTCTGGGTGGAGTTTACATGTTCTCCAGGGACTCTGGTTTCCTCCCACAGACTGAAAAACATGCATGTTAAGCTGATTGTTAACTCTAAATTATCCCTAGGTGTGAGTGAGAGAGTGAATGGTCGTTTGTCTCGTTTGTCTCTATTTGTCCCTATGATGGACTGGAGATCTGTCCAGGGTGCACCCCGCCTCTCGCACAGTGATAGCTGGACATGGGCACCAGTGACCCCTGTGACCCGAAAATAGAAGAAGCAGGTAAAGATAATTGATGGATCCAAAGTTATGTGCTGGAAAATAGAAGGTTTATGGACAGATGGAGAATATACCATAATACGTCCGCCTTTCGACGGGCGTATAAAAACTGTTGAGTGATATTTGTTATCTTCTCAGATCCTTCTTTTGTGACTATTTTCGTCCACATCTGCAGTAGAGGATAGGCTCTGCGAGACAGTTTGCATTAGTATTTGTCTGTGTTTTTAAGAGGACCAATAGCAGGAGGTCTTCCTCACTATCAGATCATTTTTCATTATTCAGTGCTGTTTACATTGCATGACGGCTTAAACTCCACTGATCTGCTGGAGCTACAGGCAGATTAAAGCCTGAATAAGAGACTGGAATGTTGACACTCTGCCCACAGCGAGTTGATAAGCTCGAACAAGCCTGATATTACCGCAAAAAAAAGTCAAAGGGAGGTTTAAAACCTCAAAGACAAGTTAATCACTAGATAACACATGTATAATCTTTTGTAAAATCAGAGACGCAGATGATTGCTGAGGAGGAGAGAGCAAACAGGAAGTACTCGTGTTTTCAGTGACAGTACTAAGAAGATCAGTGGAAGTGCACATAGTTGATATTTCAGGCTTCATGGGAATATAAAACATAAAACAACTTGAAAAGTATTTTGTCTACAAAGGCCTTTGGGATGCCTGTCAACCAGTTCTCATCAACCTGTTTCACCTGTCCACTGTTATTTAAAATGAGCCATTTCCCTTTGGGGACCAATTATAGGTTCTTCAAAGCAAACAAGCTGAAAAACAGGCAAAAAGAAAACTGAGATAATGACTCTGTTCAGGCTGGAGGCAGAAAGAATGTCAGAAGCAGTTATAAGTTTTTCTGCAGAAACTTCAAGCTTAGTAACTATACTGTCTTTTCACTTCTAAGAAGCTGTTTGCTCATCCTCCCTGCACTGCTGTGACCTCTCAGGAAGTGGATGTTGGTTAATGTCCACCAAAAACACAGGAAGTGCACTCAGGGGCAAGAATGTGACAGAAAGTGGTCAGAAGGAGGAACAAAGAGGGTGTCATTACGGTGTCAGCTGGAGGAAAAAAGGTTTTCCACCAGGCTGCTCTTGATAATTAAAGTTCAGCATGAGGCCAATGCAGGGAGGATGCATCTAAGTGTGACATGTGACACAGGAGCATGCTCGTCATTGGTTGAAGAAAAACTTTCCTGTGAAGATTGTTCTCTTTTGCCATGTGCAACCATTAAAAAAATCTCATTCCAATGGATTTTTCACCCAAACTATTTTTTTATCCATCTTTTTTTAAAGCTTTTGAACCAATTCGTCTAATCTAAGAAGCTGCAAGGCAAACTTACAGAGTGGAAAGTGCTGTGGTCACAAAAGTTTTGGTCTATATCTCTGTACTGATTCTTTATCTAGTCTAAAACAGAGGAGGAGCTAGGAAATCCTGCAACGGTGATCAAATGTTTTACTAGAAATGCCTCAAATCTACTTTTCAATGGCCTCTTCAAAACCACTTAAACCAAGAGAGGCTTTTCTTTTTAAATCAGTCTTTTTATTGATTTTTTTTTAACATACAACACACAAAAAAGAAAAAAAAAACACATAACAACCCCCTTCCCCCCACACTAGATCAGTCACACACAGATGAATTAATCAGGCACTGACATGTTTTCCACATACAACACAAAAGGCTGCCAAGTTTCCCAAAATCTTTTAACAGAACCCTTCAGGATATTTCTTATTTTTTCCAGATGGATATGATACATCACCTCTCTTATTCAGTGAACATATGCTGGGGTGTGTGGGTCCGTCCAACTGCACAAAACAAGTCTCCTGGCCAGAACAGAACCGAAAGCAATCACATCCTTCTCATACTTGCTGAAGGACATATCCACAGGGACCACCCCAAATAGTGAGATGAATGGTGATGGGTGTACAGTTTTCCCAGATATCCCAGAGAAGGTGTCAAAATAGATTGCAAAAAAGTCTGCAGTTTGGGACAGGTCCAGAATGTGTGTAAGGGTGTAGCTTGAGGTTGTTTACAATGATTACCGGTACATGCGGGGTCCAGGTCGGCTTTGATCTTGGACAGTTTGTCTTTGGACCAGTGCAGCCAGTGCACCACCTTGAATTGGATTACAGCATGTCTCAGACAGATTGAGTAAATGTTCTTAAAGATCTTTCACCAGTTTTAGTCCAGTACGGATTCCTCCAAATCCACTTCCCATTTCAGTTTAAGATAATCCAAACTGATCTCATGAGAGAGGCTAGATTTTAAATAATACATTTATTTTCATCTCAAGACAAGTCAGCTGTCATTGAGCTGTATCGGGACTAGAGACAAGACTGGAAGCTGGAAGTTGAAGCCATGAAGGATGAGCTCCTCATGGTGGATGACTTTGTCCTATTTAAACAAATGTGATATTTCTTTACCAAAAATCAAAATACGGTAGTCTCTCTCTACTTCGCGGTTCAACTTTCGCAGACTCGCTCTTTCGCGGTTTTTCAAAGTAAGATTGGACATGACACACGATTGACTGACTGATGGATGAGCCACAAGATTGGGATGGATTTTTTAAATTTAAAATAAATTATTTTAACATCGATCTCCGCTCTGCAGTGGAGAAGTGGGCGTGGCCGAGAGCGCTGGCAAGTGGCAGAGAGAAGCAGAGAGCAGAGATGATAACATGCTGTACTCTTTTAGAGCATTTAGAGTTTAGAAACATTGTTCATTTATACTAAAATAAACTGCTACTTACTACTTTTACTACTATTCCTACTTCGTATTTCTTCACTTATCGCGGGTGGACTGGGAACGGAACCCACTGAAATAAACAAAGGACTACTGTATATTTCACATTATTTTTAGATGTTGATTTTTTTCACATTGTTCTTACCTTGTGGTTGCATGTTCAAAAATGCATTTTTAACATTTGTTTTGTTGTGTTGTGTTATGTTTTGTTGATTAATTCTTAAGGAAAAGTGCCACTGTGATTGATAGTGTCATAGCCCATTAGCAAGTTGCGAGAGTGTGTTAGCAAGACCTTTGTATCCATGGTACAGCCCTACAAGTCTCGTGTGCAACCACTGACTCCAAAAAATACAAGACAGCATCTTCAAAAGTGGATATTTTGGCTTTGTGATAGAAGAAGCATTAAATGATTTGAGCATTTTATTTATTTATAATGTTTTCCCCCAATAGCAGTTATTTTGACCTAAAAAGTTTTATTGAAAATTATTCTGAAATGACAATGATACAAAGGTTTTCCTCTAGCAAAAACCAGAACAATCATGCTAGCAGTTAATTCAATAAAAAGTCACTTAATGAAACTTATAAGCAGAGCTTCACATAGATGACTTGACTCCCTATTATAGAGCATCCTAAAGTGTCATGACAGCAGTGATCTATGATGGAACTGGTTGCAATAGGAAAAACACTCATTCCTGACCCAATAATCATCTCATAATCTCAAGAAAACAAGAGAGCAATGACTGTGTATGATGAGCTAAAACATCAGGATTCTAAGGAAACAGCTGCTGGGGTGGCTTTATTTGGCATCCTTACTAATAATGAGTCAATGCTCAAAAAAATCTTGTTTAATGTCTTGAGCTAAAACTGACAATGCAACTATTTATTTTCATCATGTACATGTCATGTTTGAGTAGAATTATTTGTAGGAACTTTTTCTCCAGTATCAAAAGCAATGCTCAAATAAATGCACACACTTATCAAATGCTCGTAAAAATTATGAGATTGAACTATGAAACAATTATTCAAATAAGTGAAATCTGTTGTATAATGAAATAGTGGTGAGAGTAAATGAACCACAGCAAGTCGCTGAAGCGTGAAATGAGTGCTTGCAAAGGCTCTGGACAACAGAGATGTAGCAAAAAGGCCACTAATAAAAGAGTGAAAGCAGCCCTGTGACCAGTCAAATGTTTTATTTTTCTCCAGCAGCCACCCAGAGGTTTCCAGCCCCGTTTAATTATGTAAGTTGAACCCAAGTAACAAAAGCAAGAAAGGGAAAATGAGCATTCATTGTGCACAGGAAAGTCAATTCATTGTCGTACCATCCCGGGAGAAGCCATCTATCACTCTCATCCAGATTACACACATCATTGGCCCAAAGATCACTATACAATCTCCAGAAAGTCAAAAAGAAGACCCAAACAACTCTAGACGCGCTACCCTTAACTGGACTAAAAAAGCTACAAGGGTCATATTAACACAGCCTTCCTGACTGCCTTGAAGCAGAGGGGTGCACTGAATAAGGTGCTCCATACCCAGTGCTCATAAATGCTGCTTAGCTGAGATTTCAGACAGAGTCTCAGTTCAGCACTTTTCTCCAGCTTATCTTTTATTCATCATCTTCATTTCACTGGCAGCGTCCCATCGCTTAGGCTCCTGCTAAGGTCAATAAGTGCTCATGATAGTGTCATTAAATAGTATAGAAAAACAATGGCTGCCATTTAAATCATTGAGTTTTGTACTTGTGAAGAGCAGAAGACCAAACACGTTGGGTACAATAAATAGGATAGTGCTTGTTTTATGTTCAATTTTAATTAAATAGTTGCTATTTCATTTTAACAATTGTTCCTTTATTAGTATATGCAGTAAAAAAAGTTCTCCTGTGAATGAGTTTTAAAGGCATATGCAAATGTACTGTCAGTGTCTTTTCTATAATCTTCCTGCAACATAATACAGTATTCAATTTTGCCAAAGGAGTTTGAAATGTAAAAGAGAACTAAAGAAGGTTCTCCCTGACAAAATACTTATTAATACTTGTTGTGAGACCTTTGTAGGGAAAAATAATAAAAGTTGATTAGATGTCACAAAATACTGTTTTGAATAATAGATTCTTAGATGTGTGTGGAAGGACTGTAGGATTTATTAAAGATTATGTTTTCATCCTTTTCAGTCTCACCTCTGATGGTTTAAATTGGTTGTCATATGGACTCCAGAATCCATCCTCTCATACAGGATTGTCTCGCTGTAATATTCGATTGAGCATTTGTGACAGCTTGGAAAAATATTACTGTCCTTATGTGATGGATTTAATAGCACTTCTACTCATAAACAACTTGCATGAAAAGCAAAATCACTGATGTGACATAAAACATATTACAGTATTATATATCTTAGAAAACTTCAAATTTCTTGGGGTGATCCCTTCACAGACCTTATTCTATGGCTAAAACCTAAACAAAATTCCCTGAACAAGAATGTGATGACTGGAGTTAAAGTCTAGGTCAGAAAATTCCCCCTCAAAATTACATGGCATTCAATTATACAAGAATCTGGAAAGAAATACCTTCATAATATGCCAATTACACAAAATGTTAAATTGTCGAGGATTGGGTCGCTATAAATATTGACCCTAATCCAATCGGTGAGTCCAACTACAGCAGAGGAAGCACATTTGACCATCTTGTACCCCAGTCTTTCATTCATACCTCATGATCACATGTGAGGACTGGGATGTAGATCAAATTGTAAATCGACAGCTCAGCTTTCTTCACCACAACATACTGGTACATCATTTGCATCACTGGCAATGGTGCCCCAGACCACCTCTCAATCCCTTGCTTTGTTCTACTTCTGCACATGGAAAAAAAAAAACTAATACATGTGCTGTATACCGGTACTTGAATCTTTCCACTAGGGGTAGTAGCTCATTTACAAACTAAAGGCATTTTACTCTTTTCCAGTTGAAGACCACAGTATCAGATGTGGATGTTCCCCTTCATCAATAGCTGCCTCAAAATGGTAGAAGGGTTTTGGTGAATTAAGGACACAAAGAGATATGTTCTCATGGTGGTTGGACCTAAGTAAGGACTCTCATTGCTGAATCATCTAAAGATGATGGACCTGATTTAGCAAGATTTATCCTTACAATGAAAAGGAAACTAAATCATCCAAGATACTTACATCACACCAGTGATACTGGAGTCTTATTTTAGAATCAAGCTTGAAAAAGAAGATTTGGCACTTGGTGGACGATCCTTCAACCACAACCTGAACAAGTTACATGGGACCAGCACATTTGTAAATACCTGAAGGACGGACTGTAAAGCTGCTTTGCTTTGGTAAGTGTGACTCTACTCGACTCTCGCCTTTTCAGTTCTTCTCAGGTGATTTGCCACTGGGACTTGTTTCCCCGCTTAATGGGTGGGATCATCAATGCAACGTGGGCATTATTGTAATAGATCATTGTGTTGGAACCACTCCACTCGTTGTGGTCCTTAATCGCCCTATAATTGGACTTCATTTTCTTTAGCTTATCCTGGCACTGCTTATACTGTAAGTCCAGGTGTACCCTTCTTACACCATCATCTCCAATAGCTAGCTCTATAGAAATGTGCTTGTATCTTGTGACGCCATCTGCCAACATGATCAGAGAGGAAATGGAGGTTCAAGTGTAGTTTGCAGTTTTGCTGGTCATCCATTGACGTAGCTCTGCTGGCCAATCAACGGCCGCTGTCTGCTTACGTCAGAATCATCACCTCAGAGCAGTTTGATTGAAACCATGAACAAGGTGGCGGGCTGAGTGGGGTTGGGTACCAGCAGTGAGCAGACCCTTAACTGGTGACGTGTGGTGCAGAGCCAATGAGAGTTGAGAAGGTGGCAAAATGCCATAAGCAGCCAGTGTATGTTTGGAGGTAGAAGCTTTGGTGATCAAGACCCCAGTAGCCAAATGGACTTTCAAACATGGAAGACTTTGTAAAATAAAGTTACAGTTTTAAAAAGTGACTTTAGTGCTTTTTCCTACATTTGTACCACAATAATAATCAAATAAGACTAAACTACCTCTTCAATTGGGTTTTCTATTTGCTTTATCTCATGTTTTTAATCAAATCAACTGTCAGACTATGATTTAAATAAAATGTAGAAAATCTGTGTCCACCATTTTGTTCACATTCAAATGATGAATATGTCACAATTTCAGAACTTCTTATGTATCGTCAATGAATACACAATTTGGAAGCTACTGGCGCTAAGAAAAGCACCATTTCTACTGGAGTTCGTTAAGAAAACGATACTTTCCTGTTTGTTGTTGAGCACTGATGTAGAGATTCACCCCAGGCTGTGATGTTTTCAGAACTGTTTCCTGTTTTGCCTCCAAATTTCTGATGTCTTAAGGCTCTCCAGGTGGTGTACAGTAATCCTGTGCAGTCGACTTTCGCACCTAGTCAACAGTCATGTCTAACTGTGCAGAGCCTCCTGCCAGATGGGCGGCGTGCACAGATTGAGTGATATCCCAGGAATGCCAAGAAAATGTGTGAATTAGGAAAACGTAGGCTATTACTGAGTCGGCTGTCTTAAAGCTCCCTTGCTTGGGAGCGCGTCTGATGCAAACCGTTCTAGGAAAGCCAGGCAGAGGCATCCCAGCGGATCCATAATATTAACTTGACCTGTGGATTTTCAGCTTAGAAGATTCTGTATTTTTCTTCTCTTTGCTGTGTTATACAAAAGTCCAGAGTACTGAAGGATTGGACAAACTCCCCAGGCTGAACAGACAGGCAGGAAGGTTGGTTCTCTAAATTAAAGGTGGGCAGAAAGGTGTCTTCTTTGAATATGAAAAAAATTAATCCAGGCTATTTAAATTTTAAATTGCCAACATGTTCCATATATAGGAGGAGAATTACTTGCTGTGTAATTTAAGTTTCAGGTAAATCAGAATGTCCTCTTCTGCTACCTTTAGGAAGCAGATTACACCACAAAAAGGCAAATTCCACCTGCTTGGCCACATCCTGATAAATGAAGGCCGGGTGAGAAATGTTCCACAGCAACACATCCGTCTTGGCAAAGCCTAACAATTTCTCTGCCACCACCAATGCTTCATATTGAAAGCAGCTGCCTGCACAGATAGGAAACTTTAGCTTCAAATTAACTTGGCAGGGAT
>JARVGS010000614.1:21621991-21637091 GCA_031762315.1 Hypsolebias antenori
CACCCCCCCCCCCCCCACACACACACACACACACACACAAACACAGTGCTGACAATGGCTCTTGACTTGAACAACACAGTATCTCTTTACAAATTAGAGTGCACCCTTGGCATTACAAATTCCAGTGGGAGCACACTGGCGGTGGTGATGGTGGTGATGGTGGTGGGGGGGGGGGGGTCTGGGGGTCCTCCCACAAATTTTTTTTTAAATAAATAAGATGCCATGTCCTGCATTCTGCTGTATTTTAACAGGTTTTTAAACATCTAGTTTTACCTACATAAGTAAACACTTGATTCAATAACTACTTCAGAGAGCAACAAGTAGCCTGACCAACAGCTCCCCTTGTGTGAATAGAACACCATCTGCTTTTCTCACATGTCCTAACATGCCCCCTCCACCACCAGGTCCTGCAGGTAAGGGGCGTTTCACGTCATTTCAAAGTGAGGTCGCTGACTGGTCAGTCGCTGACAATCTTATTGGGTTGATTGACAGGTGGCATCAAGGATCTGACTCGTGATTTAAAAAAAAAAAGTAAATTTTACTGGCCCGTTTAAGTGTCATCATTTATTCCGGATGTATTCAATATTTTGGTGAATCTAAGATTTGAGAAGTAAGCTTCCTTACAAAATCATAATGATGATTTTTGTTGTTTTTCAGGGGTGCTGAGTTCAAGTTTCGGGATGCTTGAGCACCCCAAAAAGAGTCTAAAATAGCCATACTGCACTAAGCCATCTGCTGAGGTCATTTTCTGTGACGAGCATTTTTAACTGGGTTGAATGATGATCATTAAAATCTATTTTGTGTAAATTATTTTGCTAACAGACAGTTGATGTCAAAAGTTTAACCATAGATCTTGGATGATCTGGTGAACTATCTCAGTTAAGATTGACCCATTAATCTGTAAGATGCTCTCAAATGCAGCAGTTGTCTCTGTGTGGTCTGCTGGGTGTCCTTTAGTTGGACAAAAGACAGGAGAGGACCACTGCACGCGCCTCTTCCCCTGCGCTCATTGGTCCGCTCCAAAAGCCTTTTGTTTTGACTCAACGCGCCGCATCTCAACGAAAAAAACTCCCGTTTTTTTGTTATTTTTATTTAATTTCACACAGAAAAATGCTGAACCTCCGAACAGTTTTGCAGACGAGCTCATCAGCTGCTGACATTTCCTCGCAAAATCTCCGCGCGCGAGAAAACACGGCGACCCTTTCAGCTCGTCTGAACTGCGCGCGCTGAGAGGACTCCGTTATGTTTTGGAGACGTCTCCCGGTTTTATACAAAGAGCGCACGTGGAGGGAGTCGAACCAGGCTAAACTTTTCCATCTCTGCCCCACTCCTGAGACGGAAACTTCCCCCTCCAAAAAAAGGCGGAGAACACCAAATAAAGCAGGGTTAACATTTAAAATTAAAATAAACCTACCATGATGCTCACAGCTCCGGATAAAAGAACTTCCATGCCGCGCGCTGCTCCTTCCTAATAATAGCCTAATATTAATAATAATGCAATCCGTCTGGTTGTTGTGCTTTTATTCCTCCGGTGTTGAGCTCCTCTCTGCTCTGTGACAGCCTCTGTGTCCGCGTGAGGCTTTCTGTGCGCCTCTTCAGTGGCGGTGCGAGGGGGCGGCGGCAGAGGCCCCCACCCACTGTCACATCTCCACACAAACAAAACCACAACATCAAACCTACACACTTGAAGGGCTCATTTAGTTACGTTTTATCAAGAGACTATATATGTTTTTTTTGCCTGCTGCAGAAAGCAAAAATGTGATTGTTTTGTTTATTTGTTGTTGTTGTTTGTTTGTTTTGTTTTTGCCTCTGTGTGGCTATTAGCAAAATATCTCATACACCAATGTATAGATTTCATTGAAACATTCAGGAGGTGCACCTGTGAAAGAAAACTGTAAAACCATGTTGTTTTAAATCGTTTTATTGTTTATCTTCAACGATGTTGTATTCTGCTGCAAAACAGCTCGTGTGTGACCTTTTAAACCAATTATTTTCAGTATCATCATGTCATGAAAACGAACCTGCAAAACAGCTGTCAGCAAAACCTCCCTGTTCTTTTCTGCACACAAGATGTTCGCAGGACAGTCAACCTGACCACAGAAACTGTTTATGCATCCTTTCCAAACCCTTTAGCCAGTATTCATTAACTTGCAATGTTGTTTTTTTTTTATCTAAGAAGCAGTATCATGATGTGCAAAGGTGTTATGAATACAGCGCACACTCATCACATTTTTCAGAACACCTTCGGAACCCATTTAGAGCAAACTGTGTGTTTGCTCTTTTGCAAAAGAAAAATAAACCAATCATTTGTATCTGAAGTCTCTCAGTCGATAATTTATTAAAGAAAGCTTCAATAAATTCCACACACCTCTTCAGCTGATTATCCTTTGGAGTCAACCTGCATCAAGATGGCCACAAAGCCATTCAACCTGTGCTCATTCTGGGCCCTTGAGCAAGGCTCTTAACCCCCACCATATGTTCTCTAAATGGCAGCCCCCTGCTCCACACAGAGAGCTGTGGCAGCTCAGTGGTCTGTGGATGTGTCAGGAAGGGAATCTGGCACAGAAACAACTGCAAAATCTTCATTGTGGCGACCCCTGACGAAGGGAACAGCTGAAAGAAAAAGAAGAGTCAATTTGAACAATCCCCAAATGGTTTTGTTTCATCCATTAACTTTTGCCTGATGAGGTCCAGCAGAGACAGACATAGGAAACGATGAGTCGGAGCAGATCAGAACTACATAAATCATTGTTCGACTGCATGTGGCTACATGGTTCAGATTCAGATGCATGCACACTCAGCTGGGAAATATGCTGTGTGCACAGCCGTGTTTCAGTGATGGCATCTCGTGTCTGTTTCTGCTGTTGAGTTGGTAATCATCAACACAATCTCTGTGATCCGCCAGGAGTTTTTCCACATGTTGGCTCCAAATCTTGCAAGCTCACTGCCAATATGCTGTGTCCTTGTGTTTACGACGGGAAACAAATAACTGGAGGGAGGTTATGGATTTTCACAAATTAAATCTCCTTGCAGTATGATTATTTTGTCTCAAATTGCTTTATCTCATTTGTGGATTATTTCAGTCTAATGGACCAGTAACATGATGATGATTGGTATGAAGTGATCGTGTAATGGTAGGCTGTCATTTCATTCGGTTCAAAGGCGGCGTGAGTCCCCCCGCCTGCAGTTAGCTCCACGCAGCCAGCTTCAAATTCTTATAACTGATAAACAAAGTGATACAGAAAAATTCCTGGACAAATCTGAGAAAAACAGATAATGTACTCCCAGTTTTAACCAAAACACTGTAAATATTGTTTTGCACAGTTGCATGCAATATTGGAAGATATTTCAAGATGCGTTTGTGCTCATAGTAGTTGTTGAGAATGACTCTCAGCTACAACCACAATAAATATTAGCTCAGTATCTGTCCAACTGAGTTATATTCATTTTTGTGTTGGTACCAACAATAAATATTGCAATATTTTTGCTTTATTGCTGAAAATTGTGCCTGCTTCTACAAGCATTTTGCATTTCACACATTTTCATTTATTTTTAAATTTATCCAGCTGCCGGTAATTATAAGTCATAGAGTCAAGCTCCAACTTGGATCAAAATGTCCCCAAAACATGCATTTAGTGTCCCAGTTTCTTATAGTGTGTAAAAAGTGCGTTGAATTTAAAAGCTTCTGCTTTAAACAACTTCTTTTTTTTTTCAGAACAGGACAAACAGAAGTAAACCCTGTCATTTTTTTTAAATATGTTTTTCTCCTTGTTTTATGCGTTGTTGCAGTTTAATACATTGAAAACAACAAAGAATGAAAGTCGTAATAGCTTTTACGTGTGTGTCTAGAAAAAATGTTCGATAAGCTCATTCTGGGGGGTTTTTCAAAGGAAGTGGGAACTCTGACCTCATCCTTCAGTGATTCACACTTTTCCCTTTAATACACTGTTTCTCCATACTTTAATCATTAAAAACAGCTGAAATGTTTGCACTTGTGTGTTTGTTGCTACGTCAAGCTGACTGAAGCTCATTCATGGAGCCGCCGTTCTCGCCAAACTGACTTATTTCCTACTTTTTTCGTTGTTGTTGCATGCTCATGTCAAGCTTGAGCACTCGTTACAGCCTCACTGAATAATGTTTGTTCAGATGAGAAAATGAGGACATTCAGTTTTCTGAAAATAAGTGTTTTTATTCTGTAGCTTTAAAATTCTGTTAAAAATGTTGTGGTTTTCCTAAAATGTTAATCCAGAAAGAAGTGAAACATCAGCAAAAATGTAGAATATAGAAATAAAATTACTGCAGGATAAATATGGACATAACTGTGACTATAAGACATGGGTCTTCAGGTTGGATATTATTCTGTTTCAACTTGATAAACGCTAACGCTTCACAATTTAGACACTCACTAAACAGGAAATGCTTTCGCCCTTTTTTAACAATACTGAACATAAATCCCAACCCGGCAGTAAACAGATCAATCAACATGGACAGCCCATGTAAACATACAACCTGACACATTTCTCTCCTATACCCAGCAGCCCCTGTGGCTCACCCGGCCTCTCTTGCATTCAAGTACAACGTGTAATTTCAATAAAACAAACCAAAAACCAAAATACAACTGTGCACTTGAAAATTGTCTGGGTATTTAATCTCAATTTTTAGAGTAATTTGAATTTGCAGGTTGCAACTTAATGGGTTACAAATATTCACATGGTCAAAAAAAAAGTGGATTCCTGAAGGCATACAGCTGCGTGTTTTGGTCCCACCCACTCCACATCAACATTGTGATTGGTTCGTTTTCCCATCAGTTATTAAACAAATTATTCCTAAAAAGAGTATCTGATTGAGCTGCGCCTTCTCTCCAAACAGTGAAGTCCTAACCAATGACAAAGATCCTTCGTCGTGGAAAAAAGGAGATTCCCAGAACAGACCAAGGTGCATTTCATCAAATTTATTTACAAAGCTTTGGAGAGCAGTCGCGATTCACTGAACATGCAAATACAAGATTACACTGTTATCAGTGCTCTCATCCATGTGAAAACCCTGACCTGCTCTAATTATCTGGACTGGACATGCATGTTTTCTAGAACAACCTCCTCAGCTCCTCCCCTCCATGCCCGAGAGCCGTCATTGAAAGGTCCGATTGCAGACAGGAAGGAATGGATCTGAGTCAAGGACTCTGCCTGAGACACGTCACCATATCACGTCAACTCAGTCATATCAATGTGTCACTTCTTTCTGTTTGTCACTGACTGGTCACAGTAGGAGTGATTTCATGGGACCGTTAATATCACACATCACAACATGAGCAGAAGGATGTTGCAGAACGTTCCCACAGGAGAGGTATTGATCACGATGAGTGCAAATAATACACATTACACTGACACCTTCAAACATGTTTCTACATACAGATGTAAATGTTAAAAGAATCTGATAGGATAACTATATATTTTTTAAATCTCTTGCTCAACTGCACAATAGTTTATGCAAAAAACTAAATTAGTATAAAAAATAAAAAATATAATTAAATATTAATTTTAATGTAACTAATTATGGGTTCAATTTATGGGCCTTCTCTGAAGGCATAGAAGGCCCTGAGGGTTCCCCATTGGACATGAGTCAGCTGAGCATCATCAAGTAGCTACAGGTGTTTCTCTATATGTGTGATGCTGTCAGCACTTAATATTTCCCTTTGTATAGTTTATTTCGTACAGTTTTTTGCAAAATACTTCTGCATACTTTGTAGAAAGACATTATGTTGCGCTATATTAATTATGTTTATATTAAATCATTAAGTGTGGCCAGAAATGTTACACAATTTAATTTTGTTCTTTAAAACTTTCCCCCATCAAAATACATTGAAATCTTCAATTCTTAAATCTCCAATCCTTGGACTCTGTAATATTTTCGAGTTAACCAGATTCTAGATGGCCGCACAGACAGAAACACTTTTTTTCTTCTTCTTCTGCGTTCAGATTAATTTTGGCAGACAATTGTGCAATTCAAAGTAAATCGTCACATTTTTTTTCTCTAATTTGACTTTCTGAACGTCCAGACAAAAGGTTCACAAAAAGACCAATACAACTGTGTCCACCGGACATCATAATGGTGCTAATTTAGCACTATTCTTTGTTAATAAATGCTGACAGCCACAAAACCAAGGCAAAAGTGGCTGTGATGTCTTGTAAAAGGCATCACATTTTCAGATTTGTTTTCTTTTTGGCCCCCTTGGACGCTCTGAAGAATTTAGTCAATGTGTGATCTCAGCTTAGATCCAAAGGAAAAACATTACTGCACACATTAATCAGCTTTAATCTCAATGCAAGATGTTTGACTGAACAATGTGGGGAAGAGATTCGTACCTGACATCCCAACGAGCAGAACTAGCTCAGCACTTCAGCAATCTAGGCCTTTCCATCGATCCTGCCACACTCCATTGTTTTTCTTGTATGTCTTTGTGCTTTGGAAGCTGGCTCTGTTAGTGAGGAGGAAAGAAAAAATTGAATATTTCTCTTGTGAGACTAAAAAAATCAATAAACCACTTCCATGTTGCAGAACTGAAGGAGTCATGGGGAAACTGGAGGATTTTCTATCTGAAATGCACAATTGATTTATGATTGCCAGTTCCTGCTCTTTCTGCAAAAGGTCTTTTGGTTTATTTGTTTTTTTTATACTCCAGTTTCATTCTCAGGAATAAAATCTGATACGGACACAATCTGCAGGGCCATACATAGGTTTTGCAGACAAGTGCAATAAATAAATATTTTCACCTAAAAATACAAAATCCTTTAGAAATACCAATAGTTACAAACCAACAAAACCAGCATTAAAAATACAGCATGTTTGATGCATTTATGCTAACGAAAAGAGTGATAAAGAGGTTCTATGGGAGAGAACTACATTAATGAAATCCTCTGTAAAGCAAGACCTCTTTTTGTTTTCCATGTCATTCATTAGTTTTTCAGAGATTACAGGACAAGTTGGTGTTTTTTTTTATTATATCCATTAAGTTTTATAATGATTCAGAACATTTTTCTTTTGTAGCAGGAAAAGATTATGAAAAAGGTGATAACTGCAACTTAAGTTACTACATGTGCTATTTCTCGTTAAAGAGCATTTGATGTGGTTTTTTTAATCAGTAATTAAATCATTTAATTTTATCACCCTTTATAAATAATCAAACGTCAACGGCTCAAGGCTGGATTCACGGTGAATTCTGCATCATAACATTGTTAACAGAAAACAGAAACCAAAAATGCCTTTTACAATTTTATTATTAAGATAAACCAAATTTTAACAATCACAACAACAACAAAAACAGGATTAACAATAATGATCTGGGAATAATATTCTGAGGATTGACTGTTAAGTAATTACAGTAGTCCCTCGATACTTCGTGGTTCGACTTTCGTGGACTCACTTTTGCAGGTTTTCAACCTAAGATTGTACATGACACACAGTTGACTGACAGATGGAAGGTGACCAATCAGAGAATTGTGCTGAGTTGCGGACTGGCCATCGGGTGCACCGGGACATTTCCCGGTGGCCTGGCCTGCTCAGTGATCACCAAGGTGGATTAGAGGCTCGGTTCGGGTCACACTTGATTGTTTTAAATAAACAAACCATGTTGCTCGTGCAGCTCACTCAGATATAAGCCAGAACCCCACTCTTCATCCTTTCTTTTTCCGATGCTGTCTGTCACAGCAGAGCAGAGACACTCAACTGGCGGACGTGAAACCTGTTGGATTAATCAGGTTTTATGGACAAATATAACCGAGTATTATCAGCATAACAATGAAAATGTATCCCATGCTGTTTAATAACTTTACCTAATGGAAGCAAATTTAAAGTAAAGGGTACTGGTCCGAGCACTGAGCCCTGAGGAACCCCATGATAAATTTTGGTGCACGAAGAAGATTCATTATTTACATTTACAAACTGGAATCTATCAAATAAATATGTCAATCATTTTAGTGCCATTAAATAGTTTTAACTCTATCATTTCTCAATATGATTTCTGCATTTGAATCTTGGAACTCAACCAGGCCTCTCATGCACTTCTATAAAGCTTGGCTCTCCACACACTCCAGATATTTGAATTGATAAAGCCTCCTGGATGGGAAGCAAAATGTCTTCAGCTTCAGAATAGAAGTATAGTTGTTGTTGTTGTTGTTGTGTTGTTGTTGTTTTGACATTTTTTTAACATAAAATGGATTATCTTAGTTTCAGACTTTGGCATGAAGAAGTTATTGGACTTAATTTACATTTGGAATACTGTACTTCATGGTTGTTTCCAAAACTGCAGATATTTACTTTTGACCCATTTTTCCTCACAGTAACTGGAAATGGGACTTGTTTTCCACAATAATGATGCCAATGGAAAATCACTTCTGCAAGTTGAAACTGGGATGTAGCATTGTTGGGTTTTTTTTTTTCCCACAAATGATTTTGTGTGTGTGTGGACAAAATTCTCCAATGCACTCATCTCGTCCTGATGGAGATGTTTAATTACACAAATGGTGGAGGAAGAAAGTGAAAAGATGAAGAAGCAATAAATAGAATAGAAAGCAGGTTGTTTAAATAATTAGCTTTGGGTTCATAAACTGCAGAGTCTAATAGCGTAATCTTTACTGGGTAATGAACTTGTCAAATACGACCAGATTGTTTTTGATTTGACATGTTTCATTACTTGTTTAAATACTAATCAATCTACTCTGTGGTAATGACGCTTGAAAAAAAAAGACTAGCATTTTTGTGGTGTTTATGTTCATCACAAACATGCTAAGGTTTGAGGTGATGCCAAGTTACGATTTCCACACTATATTTTTGCGTGCACTTTCCCCCTCGAGTTTTACTCAGCTGCTGATCTTTCGTTCAGTATTCCTGTCATTGTGACTCTTGTGTGCTCAGGGTTTAGATAAAACTGAGTCAAACAATCCACAGGATAGTACATCAAATTAATTTTGTAGGGAACAGGAAGTGAAAAGACACGTCATCTGTCGGCAGGACGGAGTGGAGGTTAGTGTTGTTTCCAGAGGTGAACTAAAAACTGAGGATCTATTGATGGGAGGGTTCTTACTTTTCTTTTGCAGGTTTTTTTTTAAGTGGAGGAGTTCAGGTAAGGTAAGTGTAACAGGATTGTATGAAGTTCAGTTCAGAAGACAAAGGCAGTACACTCAGGAATCTACAAGGAGCACATGCGTTTAAAAAAAAAAAAAAAACAGAAGCAGCAGACAAAGCCCAGGGATTAGGAGGTTGATCATGAATGTCACTGAGTGCCATTAATTGTCCAATAAGAAATAATGGATCAGCTCAGCCTTATGCAGAGATCCCAGTGACCTCAGATCATTTAGAGCCAGATGCTGCAGCTACAACAATCACCTCGCTCTGGTCGACAAAAACCTGAGAAACAAAACAAGGACGAAGTTGAGCTTGTTCCCAGTGCGGGTTGGACTGTCCCTTGTTTCTGATCTTCTTTGTGGTGGTCTCAGGCTTTTGTGAAGCAGTGAAGGAGAGTGTCTGCACTGGGAACCTCAGGGCCTCATCTCTACTTTGTGTGGATGATGTGGTTCTGTTGGCATCTTCAGGCCAAGACCTTCAGCGTGCACTGGGGCAGTTTGCAGCTGAGTGTGAAACGGCTGGAATGAGAGTCAGTTCCTTTAATCCTGAGGCCATGATTCTCGACCGAAAACGGGTGGAATGCCCCCTCTGGGTCAGAGGGTAGACTTTGTCTCAGAGAGAGGAGTTGAAGTATCTGGGCGTCTTGTACGAGAGCGATGGTAGGATGGCGCGGGAGATGGATCAACCAGTGAATGATCAGCCAGTGGGCGTGCAGGTTCAACCCACTGACGTTGATGGACAGCTGACGTCATTCTGCTGAAAAGTGGCATCATGAAAATAAATAAGCCGTCATGAAAAACACAATTATGAAATTAAATAATAAAAATGAATTTTTTTTTCATAATAATAAGCTTAGATACTTATTTCATAATGCTTTATTTAATTTTAAGCATTTTGGTGTTCTATATAGAGATAGGGTGAGGAGCTCTGTCGTCTGGGGGGAGTTTGGCATAGAGCCACTGCACCTCCACATTGAAAAGAGTCATTTGAGGTGGATTGGATATCTGATTAGAATACCTCCTGGATGCCTCCATTTAGAGGTTTTCCGGGTATATCTGGTCCTGGGTAAGACCCAGAACAAGAGGGACTGTATATCCTCTCTGGCCTGGGAATACCTTAGAGTCTCCCAGGACAAACTAAAGTGTCCATGGGAGAGGGATGTCTGGGTTTCTCTCCTGAACCTGTTGCTTCCATGACTTGACTGCTGATAAGTGGTAGAAGACGACGAAGAAGACAAAAAGAGGAGGAGAAAGCCTGGAATGCCCAAAACCTTGACAACTTCAGATGAGCGATCACAGCGACTGCCCCTTTGCTTCATACGAAACAAACTGATTACACGTTTTTTCCGTGCTGCATGCTTCTGTCCTGTTGGTGGTATTGATACAGATGATGCAAAGCCACAAGTCCAGATTTTCATCTTGCCAGTGTTGTTTTATCTGACACTACTGTTTTCGCGGCACAGCAGCTGAGAGGCTATTTCCTTCAATCGATAACAATTTCTATGCAAATAAGTGCAACCGAAGCCGATTCGATAGACACATCGCTGCTGTGATGCTCTGGTCACAGGTCAAACACAGATAATTGGTTGAACTCAAAAAGAATTGCTCTGTGCATATATTACATAAGCAATGCGATGGGTCTCTATCTGAACATTTTCATAAAAGAACGTGGTTCTGAGCAGTCGATGCGGCTAGATGGACACCTCTCAGAACCAAAAGCAGCCTGAGCAGTCATTGCATTAAACATCAAGGGCAGCACGAGGAGCCTAAATTAGATTGATTTCTGCTCCATAATTACAAGCGTTTTATTTTAAAGAGCATAAAGTCAGAAAGATCGTGACTTATTCAAATAGACTGCAATGTGCAGATTCAGCGTGAAGGTAATTTCCATTAATGAGGATGAGGTGTACTTATTAAGCAAAGCAAGCCTGCAAGATTTTAAATATAGAGAAAAGTGATGGCAGGAGCTCATCAATCTGCACAGCAGGCTGTTCATCGACAGATGTGTGTTTAACAGGAGATGATAATCTTACTGGGCTTTTAATCTTAAGCACTGTAGATACTTTTCTCCTATAACGTTTGTCAGCTGAAACCAAGTGTGTCGTGCAAAAGTAAATAGAGAAAATGCATTTTCTGATCGCTGAGTGCTGAATGACTTTAATTAGATTGTTAAAAAAAACTTTGAAGAAAAATACAAAACAACTAGCTTGTGTACGAACAGTAAAATGATTGGTTTGTACATTTTGGGGATTTTTTTAAAAAGGGATAATTATTACGATGGCACATTTGTGGCTAAAGGCTATGTGAAGCTTTTTTTGGGAAACCCTTAAAGTACAAACATATTTGTCACTTTTGCATTGGTGCAAAATTTTAGGTGTTGCTGTGAGTGTTTAGTCATTTAATTTGACGTAAAACTGAAGAGGCATTTGTTTGAGTTCCTATGTTCTGTCCATGATGGAAATTTCAAAATAAATAAATAAAATAAAATTTTGTGGGGGTTCCACCAACAAGAAGTCGCCATAGCTGGGCAACAACAACCACTTAAATCCAGCCCAACCCTGCCGTGTTTTTACAGTAACAGCCATGGCTAAAACCTTTATGGCTTTTACATGAAGGAACTTTGGAGATGGAGCATCAGCACAGCAGAGAGGTGGTGAGAGGTGGATATTTGATTTATTTATTTATTCTACTATAACCAGGTTTTATTTATGGTTAACAAATTAGGTGCAAACATCACCTTTTATATGTGTCAACACTTATTGTGAAGGTCACATATTACACATATTACTTTCTTGTCACATACATTTTGTACATTCTTGAGACAGTCTACACATCCTTTAAATGTTAACAAATCGATAATGATAATGTGCCAGATGGGGGGTGGGGGCGGGGGCGGGTCGGTGTCAGGCTTTAGGTTGCGTCAGCGGATCAGCTGCAATCCAATTATATGGCAACACGGCTTGCCATACATTCACCTGCCTCATGCTGCCATTTCATCGCGTACTGACCGGCCTTGAAAGAGGTAAATTAAAGATCAGTTAAGCTTCAGATGGGACTATATTGCCAGGAAGCGATGCATCGTCCAAATGGACGTTAAATTGAGCCGCTGCACTCAGCGGACGTGCACGGCAGACAATCCAAACAAGTGAGATCTCTAAGCAGACATGTCAGAGCTGGGTCTGTGTCTGAATAATGCAGAATGCAGGCAGAAACGGTTTTAATGCACTTTGATGACCATGAAAGGACAAACAACCCCCTCAGCTCTGATCTTCTGCCCCTTTTAATCAGCTGTGCATCCACCGACCATTAATGACCAAGGAATCAAAGCTTAATTAAAAATGTCAGTGTTTTTTTTCGGGTTCTGACCTGTAATTACTGTTAATTCATCGGGTCGGGTGGGGTTCAGAAATTATGGCTATGGATCGGATCAGATTTTTTGGGCCTGAATGCAACTGTAGTTTGAGGAGCCACATCAAACTCAGTCTCATAAGTGGCTTACTCACATAGTGGGCCAACCAGTTTTATGGTGATAAGAGGGTTTCTGGATTTTTTTTACATGCATTATTGAGCAAGAACTTTGATGTTTTGAACCACTTTGGCCATGGCTGTCTCAGAGGAGTCAATGGGGGAGAGGGCTGACTCCAGAAACCAGTTTATCACCATAAAAATTATATTTCTACTACAGGTATGTGAGTGTGCTACTTAAGGGACTGTTTGTTGTGGCTTCTCGGACTGATGAAGTCCTTTGGATGAAGGACGAAAGATTTCAACAACAAAAGAAACCATCCAGAGGATATGACTTAACTTTGGTGGATTTTTTTTTTACCTGGATTAATGAGAATGGTAATTCAAGAAGGTTTCTATGAAAAACCTTTTCGCTATGGAAAAATGGAGAATTATGAGTTTTAATAAAAGTGGTTGGCTCAAACATAAACCAGCCACTAGTGGAGATTATACAGAGTTCAACAGTTTACCAGCCTCGAGTCAAAGTTTCAGTTTATTTTGACTGTTCCCTACTTCAGGTGAGCAAACTCTCATGAAAGATTTGGCAATTGTTTTACGCCGGATGCTCTTCCTGATGCAGCCTGGGCTTGAACCCACATCCTCAGGATTCAAAAACCACAGCACTGCCCCCCAAGATATCACAGCCCCTATCAGACTAAAATCAAAGTCCACGGTGCTAAACCTCAAAAGACAACTCGGTGCATGATGTGCTCCTGCAGCAGGGCTGGTGAGATGAGGCATGACTTTTATCTACACCTCTGCTGATGCAACCAGAAAACCATGACTATCAACATCCCAAAGGTGACCAGCTAGCTATAGTGTATTTAAGAGGAGGGGGAAAAGAACAAACAAATTCAGAATATGTTTAACATTTCTACTTTTTTAATGTCTCAGAACTGGTTGATAAAATACCTTCTTCCTATCAGCTAACCACATGATGGATTTTAGCTCGCATCCAATGCTCCAGCGGTATTTGAATCACACCTGCCAAAACAATGGAAGAGCTATGTGGGTCTGCAGACTGACGGACTGTGCATACATTCACACAGACTTTCAGCACCTCCTTAGAGACTGAGCAGGAAGCAGAGTATTTGTGCTCGGCCAGAATCAACTCAAGTGCAATAGATTATTTGATCGAATTACCGTTAGAGATACGATTCTGCCAGACCTGAGTCATGGACTCTGTTAAACATCAAACCGTTTTGGCTGTGTTTGTTTTTCCTTTAGAAATGAGCAAGTTGGATTTAGTTTGTCGGAGTGGGAACCAGTGAATGTGCTCTGAAGCGTCTGAGTCAGTGTGGCCTCGAGGCTGATGGTGCAGGAGACTAACTGAACGGCTCGTATCTGGGGTGGTGCCGTCTGCTTGGCCGTGCTCCCGCCAGCCCAGCTTCCCAAACTGCAATCTGTCAGTCACAAAGAGGAGGACAGCTGCTTGAACCAGGTGCCAACCTGTGTTCCTCTGCCAAGGGGCCGACTTCACAGTCTCCGTCAGTGCTGAGTCCCTTTCTACACACAGCTGGAGCAAAAACAGGAGCAATGGTCTGAGTAAAAATGAAAACAGCAAGGAGAAGAAACGTGAAAACAGAGGAAACATCACATCCCACAGAGTAAAGAGCTGTACAATGATTATTTTCATCAAGAAATTATTATTACCCGCCACCAAAAGGCAAAGGTGGACGACTGTATTTTTAAAAATGCTATGCCATTTTCCCCTCCAATGATTTTTGCAGATAATTATTTTCCCCCCAGATGGGCCTGCACAGCAACTCAAAGCTTTCCCACTTCTTCTCATGAAGCATTTTTAAAAACATGAAGTTTTCCAAGTGTATTACTGAGTCGAGTTGTTGATTAAAGCTTCTCTCAGAGCCCAGTTTTCTTGTCATTGCAGCTAAAATATGTATACAGACTCTAACTCCACTGGACAGTGATGAATTACTGGTGCTGAACAATGCTTATAGACCTCAGCGGCATCGAGCATCGTAGATGTAAACAGCTCCACGGCACGTTAGCACGTCCATTCCTCTATGTTTAACACATTGCTGTCATAGCCTTGGACCATAGTGTTAATATTTAAAATTAAAGTGAAAGCTGTTTTTAAAGCTCCAGGAGGAATGCACATCAGCTGCCGCCTTTAATGCCAGAGTTTAACCCTGAGATCTACATGTGATATGTGTTATTGAGTTTTAGCTACTATGTCAACTTAGTTCAACATTTGCATGACTGTAAGTTATATTTAGTAGTCCCTCACTACTTTGCGGTTTTTCAAAATAAGATTGGCCATGACACGCAATTGGCTGATTGATGGCTGAGCCGCACAATAGGCATGGCATTTTTATTTAAAATAAATTGTTTTAAAATATTTAGCACTTTGTGCAGCCCATACTGCAGGATAAGCTTCCTCCTGCAGCTGATCAGCTGTTCTCTGTGCAGAGCGGAGAAGTGGGCGTGGCCAAGAATGCTTGCAGGTGGCTGAGAGC
>JARVGS010000614.1:21675955-21692826 GCA_031762315.1 Hypsolebias antenori
CCCCCCACTCACCGGTTGTGCACATGACAGCACCTATAAAACAAAGCGACCATCAGTCCCCCAGGGAGTTGTGTCCATCTTCTCTCCTCCCCCTGATCTTGGAGCTTCACCCAGCCGTCATTTAATCCTCAGCTGCTCTTTGAGCCGAGCACAGCGGCTCCTCTGTGATACGAGGAGGCAACGAGCCAATGAATGCTGGGAAAACTCTGATTTGGCAGACTGAGCTCACGTTTAATGACTAATGGGGGCTGCAGCGTTAGAAGCTAAACAAACTACGTGGGAGCGATAATACTCAGTTGAAAAACATCACTTGCATTGCTTTTTTTTTATCTTTTCTGTTCTAAATATAGAAATGAGACATTAAACTATTTACATTAAATCTAAAAAAGCTAAGTCTGGTCCTCTGGACATAGATTTTTCTACCTGGATTATTGAGCATGCATCAGGGTATTTACATTAAACCAACAGGGACACGAATGAAAACACTAAAATAATGAATAAAAACACAATCTATTAAAAAAAAAACACTCTTGAAGTAGTTATAAAAGTTAAACGTGTGATTCCTGCCATTGGAAAACCCATTTTTAACTTCCTTAGCTCTGTCACCCTCTCCCATAGTCACAAACTCTGGGCCGGGACCAAAAGAACGAGATCCCAGATACAAACGGTCAAAATGAGTTAACTGGATTCTCCCTTAGAAAAGGAATAAGAAGTTCAGTTATCTGGGAGCCCCAGCGCCGCTGCTCCTCCACATAGAGAGGAACCAGTTGAGGTGGTTTGCTCATCTGGTATGGATGTCCCCTGAGGTGTTCCAGCCATGTCCAATGAGGAGGAGACTCCGAGAAAGACACACCAGAGTCTTTCAGCTGGCCGGGAACACGTTGCACCCCTCCCAGGAGAGCTGGAAGAGGTGGCTGTGCACAGGGATGTCTGGACCTCCCCGTTCAAGATGCTGCCACCGAGACCAGAACAAGCAAACGGTGATGGATGGATTGAAAAACAGAAACAACACACAGCTGTGGTCATGTGCCTCCACCTCTGAGATCAAACTTAATCAATGAGCTGCTTGTCTACAGAACTCTTGACGAAGAGCGACGTGAGGCCAGCGCTGCGGCCTGTTGAACACGAGGATGTGTAATGAACAAGAAGCATTCATTATAGATCACACACATCATTTATTTATCCATCTGCTCTGTTTGTCTGTCTGCGAACACGCCTGGTGTGTGTGTGTGTGTGTGTTGGTGTGTGTTGGCTCATGTGCAGCATGGCTGTCCCATCACTTGTTGCGCTGCTGGAAACATCTGAGAGACTAATGTTGAGGTTTTGCTGAAGGATTGCCATGAAACGGAACAATTGGCTGGAGGAGTGCGCCGGCGTTCGCGGCGATATTTCCATTTCTCTAAGAGCGCACGTTCCATTAACTCGGTGTGCGGCTTTTATAAGAAAAACGAAAGATAAACAAACACAAATGGAGATGACAATCAATCCAGATCTGAACCCCTCCATCAGGCAGGTCCGTAACGTTCAGTGCTCTCTGCTCGTCTTAATGGCCTCTGAAACGCTGATATCATCAAAATGCATTAATGCCCCGTGTGAGCGAGACGGCTTGATGAGTGCCGGGCGCTGATGATGTATGGAGCAAATCTTAGGAAGTCTCTCAACAACGGGATGATGATTTTTTCTGCTTTGACATGTTCAGATGTCAATACGGTACATTACGCTTGTGCACCACACATACTGACGAAAAGGAGTCACGACTCAAACCCAAAGACGCGAGGCTAAGGGCTTTGGAGTGAAATATCCGCACGTTCGTCCTTCTCTTCATCAATTTTCTTTACCTGCTCGTTACGTTCAGGGTCATGGGGACCACACAGAGGAAAAAAAAACGAGACGGACACACTCGCACGTCGTGATGATTCAGCGTTTCCAGCTGAACTAACGTGCATGTTTTATGTTTTTGTTCCGTCAGAGGAATCTAGAGTACCTGGAAAACCAGGGGCGATTGTAGAATATGACCTGTAGGGGGTGCTGCAGCCCCCAGTGCTGACAATGGCTCTTGGCTTGAATAACGTTGGTGGTTATTGGCATCAGAAGCATTTTTAGGGTCTGTGGGTCCTCCCCCATAAAATTTAGTATAAAGTAGATGCCATTTCCTGCGTTCTGGTGTATTTTTACAGGCTGTTTAACATCCATGTCTACCTACACATGTAAACAAGATTCAATAACTATTTTAGAGTAGCCTGACCAACAGCTCTCCCTGTGTGAATAGAGCATGCTGTGCTTCTCTCACACATCCTAACACCCCCCTCCCCCTCTGAAAACTGCCAGCAACTGTATTGCGGTGCACAATGCAGACGTGCTAGCTAAGATGCTACAGATGTAGCACTCCGCTTTTTCACACATCCTACCCCTCCAGCAGGAAATGGGCGTTTCACTTCGGGCCACATTGAGATCACTGATTGGTCAGTTGCTGACGAGCCACCTGGACTGATTGACAGGTGACATTGAGGAGCTGACTCATGCAAAAAAAAAAAAAAAAATTACTGGCCTGTTTAAGTGTCATCATTTATTCCGTATTTATTCCAAATGTATTAAATATTTTGGTGGATCTAAGGTTTGAGAACTAGGCTTCCATACTAAATTGTAATAATAGTTTATTTTTGGGGGCGCTGAGCTAAAATTTAGGGGTGCTTGAGCACCTCGAACGCTGTCGAGACATAAAAAAAAAAATCACGTTTGTGATCATCAAGAGTCTTCTGCTGCTCATGGTTCAAGAATATTTCAGGTGTAACATGTTTTTTGCACTGCGACTGTTTGAGGCTTTCTTTTTAGTCTGCAATCTTGTCTATCTCTCATTAACGTGGCAGTTGGGAAGTGACAGACACAGGTGTGTGGTTACCATGGTGACCATAATAAGCTCTTGGCAGCAGCCACCTTTTTCTTTTTTTTTTGGTCTTGGTCATCTTTGCACTTCTTATACAGTTCATAAATCAAATAGGATTTTAGATTATTACAAATAGTAGGGACAAATTATCACTTAGAGAAGAACGTTGAGTGACATTGTCAGGCAGTAACCGCATTGACTTCCTTCAAAAAAATTTTTTAAAGATATCTTTTAAATTTTAAACATGTTTTAGTCAGTGAGCTAAAATATGGAGGTAAAAAAAGACCACAAGCTCCAGAAATTGATACAGTCTTGTCGTTCATTCAAGCAGCGCTCGATGATAAGTCCACCCGGTGTCCATCAGCTGGAATTGTTGTCTTTTTTCTATACATTTAATAAGGAATTGCTGCTATTTTAACAAATAATTTAAGATTTCCTGGACACAGGATTGTTACGGTATGGCCAGTTGATACTATGCAATTAAAGAGAAAATATGGACAGCATTAAATTAATTAGAGTGGATTTTATTGATCTATAACTGCTTTATTTTACAGCATTTCTTTATTTATAATTAAATTGTTCTACAATCGTGCTGCTAAAGGTGGCTGCATGTTGGAGCAGCTCCGTTATTTTCATTCTGGGATGTTGCTTTTGAAAACTTTAAATTGTCTTTTTTCTGGATGTAAATCACTTTTTAATGATCATTTCTTGTGACATCAGATGCTGTGCAGCTCGAAGGATTTTTACAGAAACTTTTTTTGCTTTTGGACATTTGTTATGATGCGCAACCATGACAACAAGGTGGTTTTTAAAATTGGGAGAAGCTGATTAACATCTCAAGAGCTCAAACAACACCTTAACTACAACCCCAAATCACAAATGAGTTTTTTTTAAAAAGAAGGTGCCGTGGATGCATTGCCGTCTACCTGGCGGAGGTGCTTGAGTACCTGACCGCCGAGATCCTGGAGCTGGTGGGAAACGCGGCTCATGACTACAAGAAGACCAGGATCATCCTCTGGCACTGCAGCTGGCTGTCCGCAATGACGAGAAGCTCAATAAGCTCCTGGGAGGAGTGGCCACCACTCAGGGAGGAGTTCTGCTCAAGATTCAGGTGGTCCTGCTGCCCAAGAAGACAGAGAAACCCATCAAGTCCAAGTGGACGGATCAACATCTGCAGCCAGTTTCCTCAGATCTGCTCTAAGACAGACCGCTACAAGAGATCCTTTCTATAGCCATCAGCATCTATAACAACTCTTTAATGAAACGAGGATGATGAGCTACAACAGTTAATTTCACTTTGGGATTAATAAAGTATTTTTGAATTGAATTGAATTTGCAAAATACAGCTTTGCTACCTTAAAATCTGCACCTCAGTAGACAGGAACAGAAAGATGCTCTGAATTAACCTATAAGACGTTTCACATTTTGCTTTTTAACTGAAAGTATATTTGGGACAGACGAAAACCATTTGTCCAAAGATTCATACTTTTAAAGTCTTGAATGGAAAAAGTTTAAAGCAAGCAGAACTTTATAATGCTGGGCACCAAAACCTGATGAATGAAGGGAGACAAGTTTATGGCTTGGTGAGTAGATTAGACAAGAGGGACAGTCAACACTGAAGCTCTTTACCAACACGAGCCTTATGGGAGAAATAACTCACCTCAGTGAAAGCAGCATAAAACATTTTCCTGCTCCCTGACTAGAATGTCTTGTAAAGCTTCACAATAAATAAAATAAATTGGTTGTTTCATAACCAAACAACAATATGGCTAAATAACAATTGCAATCATGCAAAAAGTTAAATAAAAGCAAATTACTGAGACATCTTTAATGAACGCTTGCTTATGTGCACTGAAAGTTGGGGTAAGGAGGGCCACAAAACACACGGAGGCCCTGAAATAAACTGAATCAAATGAAAACACAACTCCTGCAAGCACTAAAACTGTTTAAACAAGATGATACAAGTGTGAGGAAAACCAGTACGATGCAACGTTGATCTATTTGTATTGTCTATCTACTTTATTTATTTTGCAAAGTGTGTTATTTTGAATGTCAGAAGGTAAAACCCACCTGACTTACAAAGGCCTTGACGAATGATTTAGCCACCAGCAAACGCTTTCGGATCTGCTAATTAGCAGGTTAGAAAAAGATGCACTTATTCCAGAACATTTAGTTTGTTTATAAAAAAACACTTTTTACATGGGAATCTACACCAGTAACTCGTCACGTCATGTATTAACAGCCGATTTCTCTCTCTCTGTGTGTAGTCAAGTCCTATTATTATGTTGAGGTCAGGACTGGGAGGGTTAAAAATTTGGACCCTGTCATTTAACTTCAGGGTTGAAGTCTTTAAATCCACTTCAGTTAACTCTCACTGCTTTAAACTCCATCTGTAGTTACTTGTTAGAGCACAGCGCCATCTGGTGGCAGATATAAACCCCAACACTAACCCTTACTGCATTAAATCAGCTTGAGTAAAAATAATCTTTATATTTTAAATCAAATGTTTACAATCACTTTGTTCTTTGTGGCTCAGATTAATAAAAATCCAAGAGATGGGACAAGAATAATTTATTTGAAGAACGCTGGATTTTGTAACAATATCGTCTGAAAATACAATCTTTAAATACATACCATACATTCAGCAACTGCTTCAAACTAAGCCAGCCGTGTGCTCTTCAGTCAGCTTTGTCTCTTTAAGGTATTGCGAATTACTTTGAATTAAACTCAAGGATTGAAGTTTTCTCTTTTTTTCCAGTAGTAATACACAGCGTAACATCTTGAATTATAGAGACAGGTCATAAAAATGTGGTCCTTTGGGACAAGTAGTTTTCTAAAGTGACAAAATTCATGTGCAAAATCAAAGATAATATATCAAACTTTTACAGTCCTTTTTGTAACAAGATTGGTTCTTAAAACTGTCAAGTTTTAAGACAGCAGCTCCACTATCTGAGAGTCAACTTGTAAATCTTTGACATATTAAGACGCGGAGATCAGATCTCCTTTCTGCGAGAAAATGCACTTTTAAATCCTACAGAGGTTTTTTTTTTTTTTTTTTTTGTGTACGCTCCTGCATGCTACAATAATCCTACTTCCAAAAAAATTGGGCATTTTTGTAAAACAAACATATACATCAGCCAATATGATCTAAAAAGTAAACTAAACACTCCAAAAATACAATCTTTAAGCAGTTTTGAGACATTCCTGAGGAAACTCTTTCTGTCTTAACAGCAGTTTTTCTGTGTAAAACTAATGGATCCTCACAGAAGCCCGCTCTGTAAACACTTCCTGAACCCTGTCTTCCTACTGAAATCCCCGTAAAAAAAAAAAAAAATCATCTTGGAATTACAAATAAAAAGCAAATAAAATCAAAATAAGACGTTTGGTGATGAGCTGTTTAGAAGGACATGATGGTCCTCTGGATGATATCGATGCACTCGCGCAGCTCGTGCTCCTTGATGATGAGAGGAGGGGCCAGTCGGATGATGTCACCGTGGGTGGGCTTGGCCAGCAGGCCGTTGTCACGAAGACGCAAGCACACCTTCCAGGCATCGTAGTCTAAATGGAGACGGTGAAGTTGACAGCAATTCAATCGTCTTTTTTAAAACCATCATTTGTTCATCTGCATTTACTGATGGATTCAAATGGATTAAAATGGTACAAGATGATTAATGGTAACTTAAAATCCATCTGTAGTTGCAGAGGTAATTCAGTATTTTACCTTTGGTCTCCTTGATGACGACTGCGTTGAGGAGGCCTTTCCCTCTCACCGTGGTCACGATGTCTTTGGGCAGTTTGTTCAGCTCAGCTCGCAACAACTCTCCCATCCTTTGAGCATTTTCTGCAAGTTTCTCCTCCTCCAACACCTGCAGGTTAAAACAAGAATAAAAAATAATAATAATCAATGTTAAGGAAAGAGTCTTAAACGTCAATCTTATAAGTTTGGCAACAGGAATTTTCTTAGATTCTTGACCATTTTTTGCCTCCAACTCATTTTTCAGTCGTCATTATTATTAGGAACCCGATTTGTACAATCACATAAAAAGGGGTCTCTGAAGCTGCACGTCCGTTCTCTGAGCAGCTTGACTCCTTGGCACAAGTTCCAAGCTGTGAATGGTTTTGAAACAACCTCAGGAGGAGAGTCAAAGGCAAAAGAGAGCACATTCCTCCAGTTCTGGCTAGTGTTGTTGAACCTGGCCCGACGCGGATTAGGGCTGGGTCGGTGTCGGGCTTTTGACTGCATCAGCGAATGTGCGCAGCTGACAATCCAGTTATATGGCAACGTGGATTGCCATACCTTCACCAGCCACATGCAGCCATTTAACCACATGCTGACGGCCTTGAAAGAGGTAAAAATATAAAAAATAAAAATAAAAAAAACTTCAGTTAAAGTAAACACAGACTTTCAAACCAATGAGACATCTTTGTTTTTTCCTTTAGAAGGTGGCGGTGTAATTTAAAAGAGATTCAGCTGCACTCAGCAGCAGACGTGCGCGGCCAATGACCCAAACAGGTGAGATTCCAAAATTTCCGACATGTCAGAGCGGGGTCCGTGTCTGAATAATGCAGAATGCAGGCAGAAGCAGGGATTTAATGCACTTTGACGGCCATGAAAGGATAAACACCCCCTCAGCTCCGATATTCTGCCCCTTTAGCCACGTACGTCGGCCGATCGTTCGTAACTATCAGCAGTTAAAGCTTAATTAAAAATGTGTGTGTGTGTGTGTGTGTGGGGGGTGGTCCCAGTTCTGACCTGTAATTACTGTTAATTCGTCGGGTTGGGTGGGGTTCGGAAGGTTGGGTGGGGTTCGGAAGGTTGGGTGGGGTTCGGAAATGATGGCTACGGGCTGGGTCGGGTCCGATTTTTTTGAACCCGAATGAAACTCTAGTTCTGGCCTCCCTGCACTGGCTCCCAGTTCACTTTCAAATTCATTTTAAAATCCTTCTGTATGTTTTGAAATCTCAACAGTTTTGCCCCCTCTTATCTCGCCGATCTGCTGCAGCCATATCTCCCACCGCACTCTCTGACGCCTGCAGATGCTTCTATTGGGTCCAGGAACTCGTCTGAAGCTCAGGTGACAGGGCCTTCTCTGTTGCAGGTCCAAAACTGTGGAATGAGTTACCACCACACGTCAGGCAAGCTCCCTCTCTCACTGTTTTAAAGTCTCATTTCTTTTATTCCCAGGCTTTTGACACTGTGAGCTGATTTTATCTTGTCTGTATTCTATAATGTTAGTCACTTAGTGCTTATCTTTATCTATTTGGATTTACAGGTAGTCCTCGACTTACGATGGAGATCCGTTCTCACGCGGCATCGTAAACCGAATTTGACGTAAGTCGGAACGTACGCAAATACATATGACGTACCTGTTTTACCAAGTGCGTAAACCGACTTTTGACGTGAGTCCATGGTGATGGCTTTCCTTTTCCTCGATGCACTGCCATCAGAAGAGTCCTCCTTACGACGTTTTACGTCGTAAAACCGACGTAAAACCGAACGTAACTGCATAACGTGAATAAGGGAGATGCCGACGTAAATACGAAACATCGTAAGACGAGACCGTCATAACCCGAGGACTACCTGTATATATTTTTTGCCTTCTCCTTTGCTTGTTTTTTTTGTTTGTTTGTTTTGTGTGTGCTGTACAGCACTTTGGTTGGCCTTGCTGTTGTTTTAAAGTGCTTTATAAATAAAGTGGTTCTAATGTTTTTTTTTTTACATTAACGTAAACGGCTTTCTTTGCTCCTCTCTCGACCCATCTGTCTTCTGTGTTCAAAATGTGCACATTACTGGTGGACCTGAGGAGCTGGTTGTTCTGAATCTACTCCTCAGAGCTTGTTCAGACCAGTCGATGCAACGTTTCTTAGCAGCGTGTAAACTGCATCAATGCATCTTGAAAAGGGTTCTTCCTCGGATCATCATCAGAGGTGATCTGGATTTCTTTTATCTGCACATGTAGGCAGTCTGTAAGGACTCAGTCCTGGGCCGAGCCCAGACTCTCCAGCTGAGCTGACGTGACTCCACACGAGCAGCAGAATGAAGGGAAATGATCTGCTGAGCTGCTAGATGATTAAAAACAATCCAACAGTGATCCTTGGGAATATACAACTTCTGTTTGCTTTTGGTGTTTTGACTGAAGGTTTTCATGAATTATTTATTAAAACCCTTCACTATATAAACTTCTGTTTTGTCTGGATTGTATTCATTACAGGACATTGTATGGGTGAGTTGCTCTTTGGTTTAATGTTTGTTCTCGTTGTTTTTGGATCTGCCACAACGTGCCGTGTCAATCAGACGACAAACAGCCTGAGCAGCGTTGCATTATAGTGTGAATGTTTATGAATCATTCACACTATTGGGATCCATTTTTCTTCCGTACATTTTTCAGCGCGATTCTCGTCCCGCAGTTTTCAAACTAGGTCAACAAATCATAAATCAAAACGTTCAGCTCTTTCAGGACAATCCTGCCATGACTTTTGGTATTGGTGTAACTTTAGCTTTCTGAAATGTTTAGCCTTTTCTGCCATTTTTTTTTCCTTATAGAAAATTAACCGAGCTCATTTTACATTCTTCAGAGCTTTAGATCAGTTTACAACATTTTACTGCTCTTTTCACATTTTGTTCTGTTGCAGCTCCTTTCAGCTTCCTTGTGCAAATATTTTTAATCAGCTATTTTCAGCTGTTTTGTGCTCCTTTCTGATTTTTTTCTGCTAACTACATTTTTGCGCTTCTTCTAACTTTTTTCCTGCTAATTTTAGCTTATTATACTCCTCTTAGCTTATTTATGTAAGTTTCAGTTTTTTCTGCTATTTCAGCTATTTAACTGTTTTATGCTAATTTTAGCTTTTAAAGCTAATTCCCCATTTATTTTCGCACTCATTTAAACTTTTTGGACTCATTCAGCAAAAATGTGCTTTCTCCACTTCCTTCTGGTAATTTAACATTTCTGCTTTTTAGTCTTTTCCTTCTAATTTAAGCTTGTTCTAGCTTTTCAGATATCTTTATTAATAGCTTTTTAAAAGCTAATTTAAGCTTTTTTCTGGTAAATTCAAGTTTTTTGTGGCAAATTCTGCTACTTTCAGCCTAATTAATTTTTTTATGCTAATTCCAGCTTTTTATGCTCCTTTCAGCTTTTTCTGTTAGTTTCAGTTACCGGTACTTCAGCTACTATTTAGCGTTTTCAGCTTTAACTATTTAGCCTTTTCAACTAATTCCACATTTTTTTTGCTCATTTCAGCTCTTTCCACTTCATTCTGGTAGGTTAAGCTCCTTTCTGCCTTTTCAGCAAATTTTTGTGCTAATTTCAGCCCTTTTTTTTTTTTAGATAATTTCATCATTTCTGTGATGTGAATTTCTGAAGACAAAAGAGGAGAGAGTAGAATGGGAATGAATAAACTGCTCTTTTTTAACACCAACCTCCAGTGATGCAATAGCAACGCTGCAGGCCACAGGGTTCCCTCCATATGTGGATCCATGCTCCCCGGGCTTAATGGTCAGCATTATTTCATCATCACACAGCACGGCTGACACCTGACGGGGACAGTTCAAACACAATTATTAAGCTCTGATGTTGAGTAACCCTGGAAAGGTGTGTTGGATAAACTCTAAATATGCAGTTTTAGTAAAAATTCTCACAGGATAAGTTCCTCCTGAAAGGGCTTTACCCAGCGTCACCACATCTGGACGAACCCCTTCGTGGTCCACAGCCAGCCGGCGGCCGGTCCGTGCCAGGCCTGTCTGCACCTCATCAGCAATCCACAACACCTGGACAGAACCCAAAGAGGGTTGGTATGAAACACAGAAAATGTCAGATGTATTGATGTCATTAGTCAACGCCGCGTCAGCGTTTTATTTATGAAGTGCCAAAAGTCATTTCAGGGTAGTTTATACGAGAAGAAAGCCAAGAAATCACTTTGAACAAGCATTTGGCAACAGCCTGACGTGACACCAGGTTTAATAAGAGTCTTTTTAAACTGACTGTGGGTCGGTGGCTGTAAAAACACATTGATTTTTCTGATGTTATTGTTTTTGTTTTTGCCACTGAAATGGATTTTTGACGTGTTTTTCAAAGCTGCAGCTCTTACAAAACATACAAAGTAATTAATAGTATGTGTGAAGATTTTTCAGTGCACTTATGTAGCTCAAATTAAGCTTTTTAAACACGAAAAGACAAAAATCTGTCCATAGTCAGCTACCACAAATACACACTGTTATATTCCAAACAGCCGAAGTGCAACAGTAACATTCTGCAGCCCGTTGTTCACATTTTGTGATGTTTCATCATTTTTATCAGTTCTGCAACAAGATAGCAGCTGCCACAGTTCACACCCATGTTAACTTTCTTAGGAAAGAACGTTCTGTAAGAGCTGAAACCTGTTCAGTGCCAGAATTTGAGCATCTTATATAAGTTTTGTTTGATTTCTCTGGGGGAAAAAAGCAGCTCGTTGTTATCTCATGTTTAACTTTAATACAACTCCTAATACCACATTTTTCGGACTATAAGGTGCATTAAGTGAAACAAGTTCATTTTGACAGATTTTTGAACGCCGTTTACCACATAAACTCTGTTCAAGGTCAATAAGCACCAGCAGAATTAATAGATAAGATGCACCTGATTATAAGGCTAACTGTTGATTTTTGAGAAAATTAAAGGATTTTAAATGTGCCTTATAGTCCAAACAATATGGTAGTCATAGCTGTCCTGTTACTGCTCCTAAATCTGCTGCCTGTTTGTTTGAGTCCTACTGTAGACACAATAATTTTTAAATCAGGGCTATTCAACTGGTGGCCCAGGGGCCAAATCAGGCCCACAGGTGTGCTGGATGTCCAGCCCCTGAGCTCTTGGCTTGAACAGCCCTGCTCGTGTCATTCCTCACACCAACACCAGCTGAGTCGCCTGCGATTGTTCCCCCCTGCCTTACTTACGTTGTATTTTGTGCAAAGTTCCCTGACTTTGGTCAGGTAGCCCTGGTCAGGAACCACAACACCAGCTTCTCCCTGGATGGGCTCCACCATGAAGGCTGCAACATTTGGGTCCTGAAGGGCTTTCTGGAAATAAAAAAGTGGAAAAGGGCGAGTCAGCTTTTTTTAATCTGTTTTTTCTAAGAATATCAGATCAAGCATAATTCCTGCTGATCCAGAATACCATCTTAATAATTAATTTTCTGTTCAAACTCCTCTAAAGACAAACTGTAAACTATGCAGGTGGGACTGAAATGTGACTAAACTGCTTAAGAGACAATAAAATAAGATACAGTGCAATTCAACATAAAACTAATTTCATCCTACATGTTTACTAGTAAATCTTACTGCAAAAGAACATAATAGAAAGCTAAAATACATATAAAACACATACATAAACACAAGGGTAGTAGGCTTTTTACAAAAGTATATAAATGTTTAGCATTCGGTGAATGAATTATTAAAAGTTCCTCGGGCAGCTACCGTGAAACAAAGTTAAAGGTTTTTGCACATCTTTTCACTGCGCTGTCTTTCATTTACACAATAATTAACGTTAGTGAAAGAAAACCTCCAGTACCTCCAGGGCAGGAATATCATTATACGGGATGAGCTCGAAGCCGGGCATGAATGGACCGAAACCCTCATAGCTGCTGGGGTCAGTCGAGCTGGAAATGGCTGCCATGGTGCGGCCCCAGAAGTTTCCCTCTGAGCAAAATGAGACATTTATATTTATCATATTTTTAGCAAACAAAGTTAAGTGTTAAAGAGAAACAACACCTCAGTTACTGTAGCCCACTTTGATATACCGTAATTTTCAGACTATTGAGCGCACCTGAATAAAAGCCACACCCACTAAATTTAAAAATAAAAAACATTTTTGTACATATATTGTATATAAGCCACAGGTGTTCATGTTGTAACATGAGACATTTACATAGACAGATTTTTGAACTTTTAATGAAATGCATACCGGTAACAAACACAAATACGTACAGTAAATGTTTTTTTTTTTTTTTTTCTGAACAGTGCCTGTAACACGGCTGGTTAAAAAGATAAATAAATACAGTAGCCTACTAGGAAGTCATTAAGAGCCAACGTCATCTTCCTCCTGAGCATTGTTTGCCACTAGTCATCCAAGCCTCAACGAGCTCGGAGTACCATTTTAAATGCTTGATTCACACCACTTAGTTCAAGTGGCTTCAAATACTTGGTTGTGACCCAGGGAGGGGGGGAACTTAGTTTTTTCCCTCCCTGGGGGCACAAAGTGGAGGGTAGATCCATGAAACTTTTCATTGGACCCGTTCAATAATTTCATTGGTCTGATTTTTTTTTTTTTTTTTACCTTTATTTATCCAGGTAGTCTCATTGACTCTTGAGGACCCCCCACCCCCACCCCAAGGAGACGTGACGAGGCTAAATATTTTGGTGGCATGAAGCTTGTTAGCCCCTCAAAAGAAAAAAAAACATAAATTAGCCACAGCATTGTATAAGCACTTTGGTCCTGTGGGTGTTTAAAGTGCTCTATAAATAAAGCTGGTATGATATGGTATGGTAAGCCTGTGAAAAAAAGTAGTGGCTTATAGTCCAGAAATTATGGTAAATAATCTCCAAGTAGAATTATGGAATTGTTAACTTTGACAGACATGTTTGAAAAGTTATGCAAACGTTTTCACTAAAAGAAGCTCTTTCTTGCCACCTGAGCGTCATGAAACATGAGATTATTTTTTCCAGCTATAGTGACTTGCCTGCAAAAATAATTTTAGCCTGATTCTTTGGAACCCCCTTCACGTTGTAGGCCCACTTTCTTGCAAGCTTACAGGCCGTCTCGCCAGCTTCAACTCCTAATTTGTAAAAAAGAAAAAGAAAAAAGCAAATTTAAACTTGAGAAATTGTATGTTTTGTGAAAATGCAGCATGAATGCTGAATGACAGCTGAAATTTTTCTTAAAAAGCTGAAACCAAGTGGTAAAGCTTAAAGAAACAGATCAACCGCTAAAAGCCAATGTAGCAAAGAGCTAGCTAGAAGCTAAAAGTAGCTAAAGGCTGTTTAAAAGTAGCAAAAAGCTAGCTAATCCCCAAAAGTAAGCAGAAGAGGTAAAGCAAGTACTGTATAATTGAAACGGCTTTCAAAGATTACAAATACTTTGAATTAACTGAAAAAATGAGAATATTTCCAAATCAAGATAATTTTTTTTAAGTCCAAAATTTACAAAATCATAAAAATAAAAAGCATCCCTCTCCTGACTGAGCTGAACATTATAGCAGAATCTACAGTATGCATAAGTAGTTAGATTACAATAAAAAGTATAGAAATTTAAAAAGCAGGAAAACTTTAATGTGAATCTGCTCAGGATGTACCAGTTAGTATTTTGGTTTACCTGTATTCATTGGTAATACTTTGTCATATCCGAACAGGCTGGTGATGTACTCTTCGTAAGCTCCCAGCACGTCGTTGTAGAACGCTCTGGAGGTCAGGGTGAGTTTGGACGCCTGCTCCATGAGCGCAGCGACGATCTTCGGGTGGCAGTGTCCCTGGTTCACTGCACTGTAGGCGCTGAGGAAGTCGTAATATCGATTCCCTTCAACATCCCATACATAGATGCCTGACGTAATAACAACAAAGTAATGATTATTGTAAAAACTTTGCATTGATGTTCACAGCTATAAAAGCATGAACTCACCCTTCCCTCGCTCCAAAGCCACAGGCAAGGGGTGGTAGTTATGGGCTCCGTACTTGTCCTCGCGGGCGTAAATTTCATCTGAGGTGAGCGGACGTTCTGTCTTCAGCTTGGAGGCGATGGCGGAGGCAGGACGAGCACCGGAATGGATGTTCCGATGGAGAACAGGAGCTGCACGGAGCAGGCTGCGGCTGAGCAGAAGAATCATTCCCTTCATATTTCACGTTTTGTGCTGCTGTGAGGTTGAAAACAAGATGAGAAAATAATGAACAAGGTCGCTCCGAGGCTAATATTACACTTGAAACATTTCAAATTTAAAACTTGGAACCACATTTTAAAAACTGAGGAACGTAAAATCCAACTAGAGAAATTGTATTTCCTGAGAAAATGCAGTGTGAATGCTTACTGCTGAAAAACAGCTAAAATTGGCTAAAAAAATAACATGCTGAACTGTAAATGAAATGGAAGAACAGGTCTAAATTAGCAGAAGAAAACAGAAAGAACACATATTTGCTGGATTAGGTTTAAATTAGCAGAAATTAGCAGAAATTTTTGAAAATTAGCTAAAAAAAAAAAAAAAGAAGAAGCTGAAATTAGCAACTAAAAGAGGCTGAAAATTAGCTGAAGCTTAAGCTACCAGAAGGAAGTGGAAAGAGCTTCATAAAGTGGAATTAGCTGAATAAGTTAAAATGAGCATAAAACAGCTAAATAGTAGCTGAAATATCAGATAAAGATTAAACTAGCTGAAAAAAGCTAAAAGGAGCATAAGCTTAAATGACCATAAAGAAGTTAATTAGGTTGAAAGTACCAGAAATTACCATGAAAACGTTGAATGTATCTGAAAACAGCTGAAATTAGTTAAAAAATGCTAAGGTAGCTGAAAAGGTAGAGCTAGCTTAAATTAGAACAAGAAAGCAGAAAGAACACGTTTGCACAATTAAGAATTAAAAAGGCTGAAATTAGCAACAGCAACAACAAAAAACAGCTGAAAAGTAGCTGAAAGGGCAGAAAGAAGCTTAAACTACCAGAAGGAAGTAGAGATAGCACATATTTGCTGAATTAGGCTGAAAAAAGTTAAGAGTGCCAAAAAAAAAAAAGTGGAAATAGCTGAAAAAGATCAAATTAGCATATAAACAGCTAAATAGTAGCTGAAATGGCAGAAACTTGCAGAAATAAGCTGAAAGGAGCATAACAAGCTGAAATTAGTAGAAAGAAGTTAGACAAAGAACAAAAATGTTGTAGTTAACAGAAGGAATCTGAAAGGAGCCCAAACCAGCTGAAAAACAGCTGAAATTAGCTGCAAGTAGCTAAAAAAAAGTTTAATAAATTTGCACAAGGAAGCTGAAAGAAGCTGAACCAGAACAAAATGTGAAAGGAGCAGCAAAAGGCTGTAAACACATCTAAAGATTTGAAGGATGTAAAATGAGCTCAGTTCAATTTCTGTGAGAAAAGAAAATGGCAGAAAAGGCTAAATATTTCAAAAAGCTAAAGTTGCACCAATCCCAAAAGTCACAGCATCCTTCCCCTGAACAAGTTGAACATTTTGATTAGGATTTGTTGAAATAGCACAAAAATGGTGGAACGAGAAAGATGCTGAAAATCGTATGGAAGAAAAATGGATCACAATAGTGCGAATACTTCATAAACAGTCTCACAATGAAACAGTTTACAAATCAAATCTGTCACTACGTGCAGAATCACTTCATGGTGTGCTTTGGCTTTCTGTAATAGAGCTTTTCTTAAAAAACAGAACTTTTTAAAAGAACTATTTGGAGCTAACTGAAATGTTTATTTTGTACACAACTCTGTGCTGGCTTACTGCACGTCAATAGATATGGTCTCATTGTATTTTTTTCTTAAAGTTACGCAACTTCTTTTAGTCTTTGTCAAAGATTTTCCAATATTTTGTGGAAGAATACAAAAAAACAAACATGCTTACCTGGCAAACCCATCACTGTAGCAACACCTATATGTCTTTGACCCACTTTAAATTAAATATGAGGCCTAAATAATTTGCATACACTGGTGTATCACATTTATGTCACTGCAGATGGAAGTTGGAGGTAACATCCTATTTAATAATGCGTTGCCAAGATAATAAATGTAGATTTGTTTTGGCAAATGAAGGATAAAGTGTATAAATAAAATAGAAATACAAACAAAGGATAAGAATAAAAGCTACTAGAGTGAAACAGAGCATGTGGTGGGATTACTGGTCTGCTGAACCACACTTTTCTTTCTGGTTCAACACAAAGGAGCATTTAAGTTAACAAAAGGTTATAATGCAACAGCAGAGCTGTGACCTTCCTGGTTTTTTTTTTTTTTGTTTGTTTGTTTTAGACACAGGA
>JARVGS010000614.1:21710608-21725795 GCA_031762315.1 Hypsolebias antenori
ACTTATACACTTATATATATATATATATATATATATATATATATATATATAATTTCCCAATATGCAGCAATGTTTCACACAAACTTTGAAGTTAAAGTATTAACGATACATACACAAAACTAAGAGTGAGTTAAAGTGGATGATGTCTCCACCAAGAACTGCAAAGATGAGTGACTGTAGTCTACTCTTTCCACATTAAATGTTTAATTTATTGCTAATATGAAAAAATGCGAGCCACGATGGCAAAGAGAGTCAGAATGAGCACAAAATAAGGGAAAATATTAAATGTTTGCCATAATTGAAACGTGTAGAAATTAGAGACCTAGCGACACCACCTAGCAATCCTGATAACTAAAATAGCATGTAATCTTCCTAATGTACATTTAGATTAAAGTGAAGACAGGTCTGTCTTCAGAAATAATCATTTTAATCATTTTTGTAGCAATGCCACAAAAGCCAGTAAACATTACATATTGGTAACGTTTTCATGAAGAATGAGTCTTATAGTACAGTACTCCCTCTTTTATTGTACTCTGAAGCCCCGCAATAAGTGAAAAACCACAAAGTAGGACTAGTAGTACAAGTAGTACATAGTGGTTTATTTTAGTATTTATACACATATATTAAGGTATTTTAAACCCTTCCCACACTTGCAATATTCTAAAAAGTGTTTCTAAACTCTAAACACTATAAAAGAGCTCAGCATGTCATGATTTCAGCTCTCTGCCTCCTGCTGCACTCTTGGCCACGCCCACTTCCCCACTGCAGAGCGGAGATCAGCTGAAGCTGCAGGATGGAGCTTCTCCTGCAGCTTGGGCTGCACACAGGTGCTAATATAATTTAAAATAAATAATTTTAAATAAAAAAAAAACCATGCCGATTGTGCAGCTCATCCATCAATCAGCCAATTGTGTGTCATGGCCAATCTTACTTTGAAAAACCGTGATAGAGAGAGTCAGCGAAAAACGAACCGTGGAGTAGCAAAGTACTGTATTGAATGTCCCTGTCCTTTTAGCCAAACTGTGTAATGTTGAGTGTTTAGCTACACCAGCATTGTTTCTGTCATGTGGCTTCCTGCACATGCACTCTGTTTTGAAAAGGGATCTCCCACTGTCTGCGACCACAGTCGGTCCTGTGCTCTTTGTTTCTGTTCGCTTATCTTCAAGGAGCTGCATCAGCGCAGAACTGTGTAGCTTTGAAGCTTTCTAACAGTGTCTTTACGTCATCCTGCCCCTTCATGCTCCGTTTGTAAAGCTGCTGCTGCGTCTCCCTGTGCCGAATCTGTTCAAATCCAACACCAACTTGCATAAACTCGTATAGAAACTGTTTTCCTCCCAAGAGAAGCCCGTGTTGGTGATGATGATGAGTCATGGCGGATTCCCGTTTGATTCTGACAGAAAGCGCACCACAAACGTTTTCACACAACAGCCGCCGTCTTCCAAACAGTTTACACTGTAAACCTCTCCCTCTGGTCGACGCTCAGTGATGTGAATGTTGGGAAACAAGCAGTCGGAGCTAGATTAAAGCTCTCAAGCGGGAAGCCAGTCCCTCATGATACAAAACATAAACCAGTTCATTGAAACCGCACCCTGTCCGTCTGCGGCCATGACTGAGGGACGCTACAGGAAATAGGCTCTACAGTCAGGGTCAGAGGTCACACGGTTGCCTTGAAGATTAGCTTAACTTCAGTAGTTTCACCGTGCTGCGACTGCTCTGAATCAGAACATGATGCAAGTCTTGAAAATATTTTAACTCTAATTTATATTTAAGCTAATTCTTTTTGGTTAAAGAAGGCCACACTTTGTCCAGCAGTTCACATCTGTCTGTAGTTTTAGTTTGAAAGCTGTGAACTGACATGTCTTACAAAGTCCAGAGGGTAAAACGCACACCTTATCAATGAAGCTGTTGTACTTCAGTGAAAGCAGCACACACATATGCACAACTGCAGTTTTGTGAATGAATAACATCGGTTGGAACATAATTCCCACCAGATGGTTGCTATGCAAATGTTAAAAGCTATCGGCGTAACTGCTACACACACACCTATGATCAGTCACCAGAATCAGCAGGTCACAAAGGTCACTTTCACTATGGATTGCTGAAAATGACCAACTGATCTTCAGAAACGCTAAACGGGCTATAACGTGGTGAGTTTTTCAGAGCTTGGCCTTAAACTTGGTGTGGTGGTAGTTGAGACGATCTCCAAAACATTTTGGGCACTGACAGATTGCACAAGATCTTTGTTTGAATTTTGCCATTAGGTGTTTGTTGTCAACTCTGTCTTAAACACAAAATCTTATAAACCCTAGGGCAGGTATTAGGGAAATGTACGGTATATTGAACATGCCTCTAAGATTATTGATGATGATTATTCTTTGGAGCCAGCACAATTCAAGATGGCTGCCACAGCCAACTGAGGCAAAACTGTTGGAACAAAAAAAACAAAACAAACAAGTATACCCCCTATTACAACCATCAAATGTAGCTATGCCAAAGACTTTTCTCACATTTATCTCTTATCAGCTGATCCATCATTTATTTATCATTCCAATATTTAGCCTTTTCTGCCATTTTTTTCTCCTAGAAAATGATTTGAGCCCATTTTACATCCTTCAAATCTTTAGCTCTGTTTACAACCTTTTACTGCTCCTTTCACATTTTGTTCTGGTTCAGCTACTTTCAGCTAATTTCAGCTGTTTTTCAGCTATTTTGTGGTGCTTTCAGATTCTTTCTGCTAACTAAAACATTTTTATGCTTCTTCGAACTTCTTCCTGCTAATGTCAACTTGTTATGCTCCTGTCTGTGCAAGTTTCAGCTTTTTCTGCTATTTCAGCTACTATTTAGCTGTATTCATCCCACGTTTAGCTTTTTTGGGTAATTCCACATTTTTGCACTCATTTCAACTGTTTTCAGCCCAATTCAGCAAAAGATGTGCTCTCTCCACTTCCTTCTGGTAATTTAAGCTTGTTATTTTTTTTAGCTAAATTTCATCTGTTTTTTTTTTTTTTTTTCGCTTATTTAAGCTTTTTTCAGATAATTTCCACATTTTTGTGCTCATTTCTGCTTCTTGTAGCATATTTGGACAAATGTGCTTTTTCTGCTTTCTTCTGCTAATTTGAACTACTTTTCAGCTAGATTTTTGGCAAATTTTAGCTGTTTTCAGAGAAATTCAAGTTTTTCACATTAATTTCAGCTCATTTCAGCCTAATTAACCTTTTTATGCTAATTTCATCTTATGCTCCTTTTAGCTTTTTTTTGGCAAATTTCAGCATTTTCTGCTCTTTCAGCTACTATTTAGCTGTTTTGATGCTAGTTTAGCTTTTTCAGCGTTTCCACTTTTTTTTTTTAGCTCATTTCAGGTCTTCTTTTGGTAGTTTAAGCTTCTTTCTGCCTTTTCAGCTACTTTTCAGCTATTTTTTGCTAATTTCAGCTTTTTTTTTAGCTAATTCACTCATTTTTGTGCTAATTTCTGTATACAGTATTTAAACCTAATTCAGCAAATAAGTGTTCTTTCTGCTTTATTCTGCTAAGTTGGGCTTGTTCTTCCATTTCCGTTACATTTCAGAATGTTTAACTAATTTCAGCTGTTTTTCAGCAAGTTCTTCACTAAGCATTCACACTGCATTTTCACAGAAAATGCAATTTCTCTACTTGTTCTTTTTATTATTATTTCTGAATGTACCACCATTATTTTACTATCCAGAATAAACGGTCTGAATTGAATGAAGTAAAAGGAGGTAAACGTGATGCAGAAAGCTGACGCTCTTCCCAGCTGACATAAACAACCTATCAGATCTCCTTTCTAGTGAGTCCAGTAGACGTGAGGCAGAACACAAGACGACCGTGATTATTGACGGGCTTTGTTCTGTGCAGCTCCGTGACACCGAACCTCGACAGAGCAGCCAGGTCTTCTGTGCAGGACCATGTTTGCAGCCTAATCTTCTTTCCAAGCTGAGAACGGCTCCGGGGTTTGCTGTCAGGTGCAGACTGTATTTCAGCCTAGCTAATCTTTCAGTCCTCCTCCGGTGTCCTGCACCATCAATGGCTATTATAACATACATGGTTTCAAGCGCAAGCTTGTATCTGCAGCGTTTTTACTGCTGCACACACTGCTTTCTTGCAAACAGTTGCATCACTCTGATGCCCTTAATTCTCTCTTATTTACGCAGTACTGGATTTAATGTGCAGTCATGCCTTTGCAAGTTTGCTCTGACTCATGCTTTTACCACAGATTTGCTTGGTGTTGATCTTTGTGAAGCCTTTTTCCTCTGTAGGCAAGAATGCAGGCTTGTTGTGCCGTCTAGAAGAGTGCAATCCCACACGCTGTGCTCTTAACCACCATCTATGATGCACTTGTCTTCATTCGGTTGTGAACGTGTCAAAATGTTAGCTCAACAGCCACAGTGTTTCTGAATGTGTCATGTAGGCTGGTTTGCTGTCCCAGCATCACTTTGACTCTTAAATGCACATTTTAATCACATATAAACACACAGGGGCACCACGTGTAATGTATGCGTGATTATCCCCCAAAGGGGAAAGGGTCATGATTCTTTTGTGTGTGTTTGTCTGTGTCTTAGCAAAATATGCCATGAACTACGGAACAGTACTTAATGCAACTCTTAGAAAGTAATCATTGGACAAACATCTACAACTGATTAACTTTCCAATTCAAGATGGCCACCACAGCTAATCACCCTTGGCCAACACAAAATGCAGGTTTACAAATACTGAACCAATTTAGGGGCTTTTGATCATTTTTACATATACTGTAGTTATTTTTCATTTTAGTCTTGATGGAAAATTTTGTGTGTACTGTATCAGAGTATTTTAAACATCAAGAAAGTCATCTCTCATTTCAAAGTGCATTTTATTAAACATGTAAATAAGCACAGGGATGGCAGCCATCTGCAAACAGTTCTGTATTTTTTGTTTCTGTCAGAAGCTAATTGTTAGTAAAATATTTGGGTGGTAAATAGGAAAACGCATGTTACGTAAAGTTTCCAAGCCTTCCTTCCACTGCTTGATTTCCCTATTATGTACCTGATAACACACAAATAACACACTGTTTTTGTTTTTTTGTCTGTTTTGTCTTCCTTTCCAGGCTTTATGCCCTGATCTTATCTTTTTGTTTCCTGAGATGGGTGGATAGGTTGGTGGGTTTTAGCATACTTGTCATTGCAACGGAATTACACAAGTTTAAATGTTTACAAATGGGTAAACCTCTTAAGCTCATAGGAACTATGGAGAAAAAAAGGCAGTTTCTTGTTGTTTTTCTAACCAGAAACAGACAGTATTACATTTTAGCTGGTCAAAGGCAGCATTTAACTGCTCTGACTTAAATTTAATTCATGCTTTCATCCCTTTTGTATATTAAAATGAGCAACTTTGTAAAGAATGTAAACATAATCAGTGCTGGATATGGTTTGGGGATCCTGCAGAGCTTTGTTTCGTTGCTTAAGACCCACCCTCAGTGCAATTTTCCTCTTTTTTCCCCCTTAGATTTCAGTTTTTCAGCCTCCCCCCCACCCCAACTCAACATGTAAGAACAATTGGGTGTATTCACGCCAGCCCTGTTTAGTCCACTTTAATCAAACTCTGGTCCGTTTGCCTAGAAAGTCCAGTTTGTTTGGGGAGGTGTGAATGAGGAATCAAACTGATGCGGACCAAAAAAGTGAACTCTGGTCTGCCTAAATACCTAGGTCTCAGTTCAGTTGAAGTGAACTCTAGCTTGTTTCGAATGCATTGTGAATGCAAGCGGAACAGAGACCGCTCCAAAAGCAGGAATTGGACTACAGTGCAGGACATTCTGGGTAAATGCAACCAAAACAAACACACATTTCTCATACTTCATACGGAGCCGTCTCAGCTGCCTTGTGTGAAAATCAACATTCTCCATAGTCTTCTGCCTCATCTTCTGCTCATGCTGAGTCCATTGTTGAAAAATGACAAAACAGAAATCCTGAAACCACAAAAATTTGATGCCACTCCATCTTTGTTTTTATCTCTAGAAGTAAGTTGCGCTCAGTGTCTTCTTCAGAGGTTTTCTTGTCGTTTCCTTCAGTAGTTCTTGGTGCAGCGCTGAGTCAAGTTGGCTCGATTGACTCAGTGCAGTGTGAATGTGAACCGCACCAGATGAAATGTAAACAACTGTTCCAAATTTTGGTTACCAATCGAACCAAGTCTACTGGATTATCAGGTGTGAAAACAACATCTACACCATTGATTGGCTTACTAAAGAAAAAGTATGAGGAGGTTTTAAACCCTGATGTGACCCATGGCTGGCCTACCATCCCACACCACCCTGGGGTGACAGCTTCCTCCACTTAGGGGCTTCTCTAAAGCCTGCCATGTGTTAGAAGCCAATCAGATATTATTAATCAACCTAAGCTTTTTTCATTGTGCGACTACACTCCCACAACTAGACCAAAGAGCTGACTGAGCCTCGCCTTCTAGCTCCTCCACAGTACTTTTCCATCCATGCAGTGGTGTAGTCTACATTTTTGTAGTGGGTATACTGTGCTTAGAAACAAAAGTACACCAGTTACTACAGTGTAATTGATAATTTATTTTGATTTTTAGGCATATTGAACATTTCAAAATTTATCTGATGCTTTTAGTACAACAAACTTTGTACAACAGTTGGCTTTGTATTAAAAAGTATGTTATAGAATTTATATCAAAGCAAAACATGTTCAAGTATTAAGTAGTAAGTACAGAAGTATTCATTATGGCGTGGAGGCTGCACAGCTATAGAAAGAAACGCTTTGCAGAGAGTGGTGAAGGCTGCACAAAAGTCTGTTGGAGTCAGCCTCCCCACCATCACAAACATCTACACCTCCAGATGCAGGAAGAGAGCCACCTGCATCATGAAGGACCCCACTCATCCAGCACACACACTTGTTGTCCCGCTCCCCTCAGGAAGGAGGTTGAAGAGCATTAAGTGTAGAATCACTACACCATATGTGTCAAACTCGAGGCCTGGGGCCTCGTTGACATCTTATCTGGCCCCCAAGATGTTAATTTAAATGTAAAATACTTTTATTACTTGAAGTTTTTTCAGTAGTATTTGGTTATGATGTCAAAATTGCAACAGAGAACATCAGATGAGACCAATCAAACTCTTGTTGAGGAACCTGCAACCTAGAAAAGGTGTTGGGTATCTAACTTGAGTTAATGTAGATTCTGAAACCGGCCCTTAGTTTGAAAAAAGGTTTTAATTTTGGTGCCTTTAGTAAGTGGGTTTGACACATTGAACTAGACTGAGGAACAGCTTCTACCCTGAGGGTGTTAGATTCATGAATATCTAACCAGGATAATCACTGTGAAAAATCACATCATGTTGCTGCTGATCTGTTTCATGATCTGTTTCTTGTTGATGTGTTCATGCGTGCTCATCTGCTCACACAGACTCATGTTCGTGCTGCTGTTCGGCATATTGTTTTTATACTTGTAAAGATTAGTGTATTTGTAGTTGATGTTTTTCTTAGTTCATATCTTAGATCTTATTACTGTTTTTATTTTACATTTTAATACTTTTGTTGGATGTAACTGGGACACTGTGTACATAATTCCGTTCCACCACATGCACTTGTGGTGCGTATGACAAATAAAGGACCTTGAACCTTGATTATACAAAAAATCAGGTTGAACCAACTCATTGTGTCTATAAAATGTTCCAAATATGTTGACAATGACACAAACTAGGGATGCACGATATTATTGGCGTAGCATCTGTATCGGCCGATATTAGTGTTAAAATTCAATTTCGGACATCGGCCTTTCCATTAGAATAACTCGGCGCCGCTTTTGCCTGCAGCAGCACTGCAACACGATTATGTCACGTGCGCCTACCTGATCTCACAGCAGAGAAGAAAATTCAAAATGTCGGCGGTGTGGAAGTTTATTTTTCGTTGATGAGGATGTCGGATTCTGAAGATTTATGGACTATGTTGAGCCTCGCTACATCATCTGCAGTCGGAGATATTTTTCCGATGTAACATTACCCGAGTTACAAGCCAACATTTCCAACGTCATTGAGAAGCTAATAGCCGATAGCTTGATTTGTTGGGTGAGTTTTACCACAGACATTTGGACATCGTGTTAGCCCCATTAGCATGATTAAGTCTTACGACACAATGGATAGACAGAAACTTTCAACTTAAAAAGGCTGTCCTTCATGCACAAAAGTGCAGAGGATCCCACGCTGCAGCTAGGAACCTGGAACAAGCCTCCACAAGTGAGACAGCATCACAGTTGACTAATGCTAATAAATAACATTCAACACTTTTCATTTAATATAAGTTAAAGTGCCATGTATATCATATGACTGTTACTGAATATATGTTACCAACTCTTACAGCTGTTGCACAATTTTTGTAGCAAATAAGCCTAAAGAAGAGGGATATGTTCTGACAAAGGAACGTATATAAAATATCGGTATCGACATCGGTTATCAGCCAAAGTTTTAACAAATCGGCATATCGGTTATCGGCCAAAAGTCCAATATTGTGCATCTGTAACACAAACCCATGTCATGACATGGGCTTGTGTCATTGGGGACTTTCATGTGGGTATACTGAAATTCCTCAGCTTTTTTAGTGGGTATACTCTATCTCGTGTATCACATAGTCACACCACTGCATCCATGTCAGAAAGAAAATGAGTGAGAATGTGAGAGAATTAAAGCACTAAGTACCACAGATGGCAAGATTTGTTCAAATAAATAAACAGTTTGAAGTGTAGATAATGACACGTAAATCTTTAACTTCAGTATTTTCATTTTGTTGAACGTTTCCAGCGGGTGGTTTTAGACAAATTTTCTCAATCTCCCTCACCATTTTCACTCAGGAGAGGCTTTTAGACGGCAGCAGGGTGAGGAACTGTGCAGGGAATCCCTCCAGTGTCCAGCTCGACCGAACAGAACGGTTATTCTTGAGTGAAGTGTGAAAACCACTCTGCAGCTGTTTGCAGAATGTGAGTCAACATTACACAAACCTGTGTGGGATAAAGCGATAAAGCATCTGAAAGGTAAAATCTCCAGAGTCACTATTTATGACTTCTGTTGCCAAAATATGCTTGTAAGATGGTGGCTTGGAGTCTACAGCTGTATTGTTTTATAGCTCGTATCCTGCGTGCTGTTTAATATATAGAGACCAGATAAGAGAGTTGAGAAGCAAAGGTTGAGTCAGTTAGGATGCACCACTTTGCCTTTTTTTGCTGTTTGGCCCTATTTTTTAAAACTATTTCCACACACGGTCTCTCTTGTGACCTTTGTATTTATACTAGTACAAGTCGAACTGTGATCACATTCTCACCCTGGAGTCTTGGCCTCCAGGGTGAGAGGCTTGGCCTTTCCGCTCAGCGTCACTGAGTGGAGAGAAACACAAGCAGCTGCACACCTTCACCCTTCAGCCTCGGGGTCAGAACAAAAAAAACTTTAGCTTGTGTTCCCACCTGATGTCGCCCACAAGGCCTTGATGAACACAAAGGCAGGAGTTATCGTCAAGTCATGTTCCCTCTCGAGTTGGGAAAGTCGCTTTGTTGTGAAAATACTGTACAATCCTTCCCTTTACAGGATAAATAAGTTTAGTGCAAAAACTATACAAGAAAACAAGCTGAGGGACTCCTCGTTTCAGTGTTGTTGTAGAATATGACTCCGTTTGTGTGGCTGAAGGACGTCTTGATGACTGAATCTTTACGAGGATGCAGTTTTGTTTATTCAGCCTTTTTTTGTATTTGTGAAATTCATGTACCGGTACTTGGTATTAAGTTCCTGTTTTTGATCCATTTTGTGAAGATTAAGGCAGAACCACTTTGTGTGTGCACGTGCGTGCATGCATATGTGTTTGCTTGTCTGTAATGTTAGCCAAATGAGTCATGAATCACGGAACAGATTGCAGTGAAACTTTTAGAAGGGAAATATTCAATGGAAATCTACAACTTAAAGTCAATCCCTTAGAAGTCTATCTGTTTCAAGATGGCCGCCACAGCCAACTTACCTTGAAAACACAAAAGTGTTTACAATTTGGTCTGTTTTAGAAATATTGAACTAAACTATGTAGCTAAGATTGATAGCTTAAAAAATGATTACTCAAGATTTGAGTTTAAAATTTACTATACTGTTGGAATCAACCTTGTTTGTCTGTTAGCTAAATATCATAAGCAACTGAATGAATTTTAATGGAACTTGTAGTTGCATCTACAACTGATTCACTTCAGCCAATTACAGCTGGCTTTAGGAAAACCAGAAAAGCTATAAATTATTTCATTTTTCAGATACTGAGCTTACATTTGATGTAGTAGCAGCTTAGCATCATTCCCATTGCATACTTCAAGCACAACACATTTAGCAGCATCATTGCTTAAAACTTTTATTTACTGTTCAAAGTGACACTGCTTGTCTGTTGGCAAAATATATTTTGAACCACTCAACCGATTCTAATAAAACTTTGAGATGGTAAATATTGGCTGTACAGTAGACTCTCATTTATCACGGGAGATCCGTTCCTTGAAGCCCCCGCGATAAGTGAAAAACCGCAAAGTAGGAATAGTAGTACAATTAGTATGTAGTAGTTTATTTTAAAATATATATATACAGCTAGTCCTCGACTTACGAACGGGTTCCGTACCTACAAACGGTTCATAACTCGATTTTGATGTAAGTCGGAACTCATTATACTGCACCGCAAACCCGTTCGTAAGTCCGGATTTTTGCCGTAAGTCGAGGAAATACATGTAAAATGTATGTTAACGCTGCGCCGCACACCCGTTCTTAAGTCCGAGTTGCTGTAAGTCAAGGGCGCCTTAAGTCAAGGACTACCTGTATTAGGGATGCACAATATTGGATTTTTGGCTGGTGTGTTAAAACTTATTTGGCCGATGACCGATACCAGTACCGATATATTTTTTCCTAGATCTACTTACAGAGACTACATAGCTTTCTCTGCTGTGGAATCAAAATATTACATTATTCTGCATGGTCTTTATCAGTTTGGTCTGCTACCAAATGCAGATGCCAAAAAGGGGGCTGAAAATGATGTAACACTTCAACTTGGATAATGGTTGATGTCAAATTTATTCATGACACTTACTCTCTCTAATACAATAACACTCAAACAGTGCAAATTTGTAAATTTTCACAAATCTAAACTCAAATGGTACATGTGATGTCATAACATTGTGCTGGCGCTGCAGGCGTCCTTGTCACTGGGTTTTCATACAAAACAGAGCCTTATATATATATGTACAGTATACAGTGTCTTTTATATCGCTGAGTTATTTTTATGGAATCGCCGATGTCCGATATTTTACTTTAACGCTAAAACTTCTCCGCTCTGCACGGAGAACAACTGATCATCTGCAACAGGAAGCTTATCCTGCATTATGGGCTGCACAGAGGTACAGCAGGTGCTAAATAGTTTAAAATAATTTATTTTAAATAAAAATTCCATGTCGATCGTGTGGCTCATCCATCAATCAGCCAGTTGTGTCATGTCCAATCTTATTTTGAAAAACCGCGAAAGCGCGAGTCTGCAATAAACGAACCACGAAGTAGAGAGAGACGTCTTCTCTTTGACGGAACAGACACATAATCAGCCATAATCTACCTATAACCAAGTTTTCACAAAGTTGAGATTGTGCATAGTGTTATTTTAAAGGTTTCACCAAATGGCCATAACTTTTTCTTTTCTCAAAATAAGATGATATTAGTCTTAAATTGGGATGGAAGGTGGCAAGTGATATGCATTCTTTCAAGGAAAGTCTAGCCTTTAATTTGACTTGCTTTAACCTGAGTACATGTAATTAAGACATAAAGGAAGCTGCACTCTGGAGTTTGTTCCTAGGGAATTACTACTTTCAAGTTGGCACTGATTGCCTGGCCTCTTTTATTGCTAACAAATGCTCACTTCAGTCTGATAGGACCCACATTTGTTATTGTTTGTGCTAAGATATTTTAGAGGGAGTCAAGTGGAATTTAGAGTATTAGATCTAAACTTTAAAGTTTTTGTAAACTCTTTTTGTGAAGTCTTGCCAGTTTGCATCAATCAGACAAAAAACAAAACTCCACCAACACCTGCTAACATTTGGCTTTTTTGTGTCGTGGGAACATGTTGTAACCCTCCTGCTGCCCTTGGGTCAAAACACCCTACGAGTCCTCAGCATCAAACTGAGGCCTACTGGTTCATTTTGACCCAGTAACAGCAGGAGGGTTAATCTACGTTCAGACAAAACAACACTTTGCTTTATTTTACAATGTGCTTCAGCAACTTAACAGAATGTACAATTTCTCGTGGATTCTCTGAAGCTGATGGCAACAACGCGCAAAAAGAATTTGTCAAATTTGTCATTTCCTTCTCTAAGACATTTGTCAGCTCACCGTTTCTCAGTGTCAGTCCAGCTGATGTCTGCAGATAAGGCGAGGATAATTAAAGTGCTGTTGTCTCAGAAGCTGTCATATTTGACTGATGTGTCTAAAGGTAATAAATATCTCACTGGGTTGAAACTGTTGGAGACTAGCTGGTTATGCAAAGTTGTGATGAATTAGAATTCTATGAGCCTTGAGTGTTTGTGACCAGTGAGCCGTGTGGCCACATTTTTTAAGCCAATTTTGGAAAATCTCGACATGTGTTCATGTGAACATCTTGTAAGACTGTATCTTAGGTCAGGTCAAGCATCATACCTACTTTGTACCAACCTTTGCAGCCACACCAACGTTTATGATTAGTTCTACTGGAGTACACTTTTGAAATGAAGATAGACAGATTTTGAGCAGTTTTTAATAATTACCGCATTATGCACCATTGACTTGGTTAAACCCAGACATTCGGTCGGGGCTGTGGCCTCGAATGTTTTCTGTCAAAAGGGAAGCTCCTGTTAGGCCTGTTGCAATAAACAATAAATCAATTAATTGCATGATAAATGAAAATTGTCAACCTTATTTTCATTTATTGGCTTTATCGTTTCTTCATGGCTTTCTCAAAAGGCTCAACTCCTGTGCTCTTCACTGACCCCTCCCTTTCTCTTTTCTCTATTCTTTAAAATCTGTTTTAAACATCCAAAATTGTGTTTTTTTATCGTTAAAAGCAGCTAAGCTTAGAAGTTAAGCTGCAAGCTAAGCTAACAGGTCGACCTCGCAGTAAATAGCCTTCGTGTAAATAGTTGTTTTTCTGTGCAAAAAGAAGCTGAGAACTTGTTTACTGTTTTTTGTATTAAAAGCTTTTTGTGAAAAATGCTATGCTAAAGAGCTCAAACCACACTGAACAGCCGCCATTTTGAGAACCGAAAAAAGGAAAGAGAGACTACCCATGTCAAGTCAAGGGCCTCCCTCCCATTTTCTTGGAGACACGCTGCTCACTCCCTCACAATCCATCCTTTGGTTCAAACAGTCTTCAAACAGTCAGTGGTCAAAAAATGGACTACCGGTACACACAAAACAAATTACTAACATTTCTTATTAAATTTGACAATAATGACTAATTATTGTCAAATTTAAAACAACATCATCGTTTATCGCAATAATTTCTGAAACAATTAATCGCCCAGCAGAATTTATCATGACAGCCTTGCTGCTGTACAGGCATCAAAAACTACTCCAGCCCTGTAGAATTACAGAAACCAAATTGAGAGTTTCGGGGAGATTGGAGATGCACGCTATAAGTTTGGGACTAATTTGCAAGAAAATTTCTTGCACTCGTTTTCTGAACATGTTCAAAACCCAAGTATCTTTTAATAACCAAGCCGGTGTTTAGGGCAGCAAAAGCCAAGTCCATTAAATACATTTACAGTACGTGAAGGGGATCAAAACTCAAGTCACACAGCTGCCAGCGCAGATATTTTGAATTTACTCCCTATTCTAGTCACAAATAATATATTTTATTGTCACATATTGTCTAAATTAGGTGTTTAAGTTTATGTTAACACACATTTCTGAATTTCATCTGAAGGAAAGCAGGCCCTTTCTACCCATAATTTTCAACATTTGCACTGCACGTTCGTGCCTTCTCACCCCAACAACATACTAAGTCATGCACTGTTGGTTGAACCTTTTTATCTCTACCCTCATTCGTGCTCAATATCTGCTTCATCTGTTGTGTTGGGCAAAATGCCTACTCAGCAAAACTAGGTGAGGAGCTAGCGACATCTAAATCACAATTGGAAGTACGATAGGTGACTTGTTTTCCTCTCTGTACACGTGAGTCTTTGTTCATGTTGGCTATTGACCTATGGAAAGCTTTTTATAGGCAACCCCTGCGGTTGGTTGCCTTGCCTATGTATCCCTTCCAAACAAAGATTAAGTTATTCTCACATCACACGGTTAAAGGATCCTGTTTCCCTTATTTTTGTGTGATGTCTTATCTTTGAGTATCAGCTAAGTTTCACACACAGGTACATATTTTATGAGTCATTCATATCTACTTTCACCTCACAGAGGCCCAGTGTACTCATGAAAAAGTATGTCCAAAATGTAAAGAGCCACTTTTATTTATTTTTTTATTACCCGAGCAGTACTTTTTTAATAGATGTGTTCAGATTTCAGACCAGTTTAATGCATTTGCACAGCTTAGTTGCTAAAATAAGTGTTTGTTTTGTTCTAAGAACAAGAATAGGTGATTACAATTAAGCTTATGGGGGAAGTTTTATATCACTTCTCTAAGATCCAGACTTCAAATTTTAATCAAAAATTCAAAAGCCAGTCACCATCTTCCTCAGAAATAAGAGTGAAGCCTTAAGTGTTGAGCAGGTTTGTCAAAACAGAGAGCAAGAGTTTTGGATATTTCATACTTCTGACTAAAACTTAAACAGGAATGGTTGAGTCTCTTCAGTCTTTCTTCTTGTGTAGAACTCATTTGCTTTTCAAAGTTCTAGATACTGGTGCAAACTTACCGGTAACTAAAGTTTCATTATGAAGTGCACCGCCTGAGTGGTGGGCGAAAGGCAATGGAGATGTTTATAATGTCAAAAAAAACTCAAACTATCAGAGCATCAGTTTGCTTATTATAGGTATTGCTTATTTTTCAAGTTATCCACCTCACGAGGTTTACATAAATATGGCAGTGGTGGCCATCTTGGATTTTGACATGGCAACCAAGTTTTCAATAGATTTCTTACACTTCAATGCATCCACACACTAAAATGGAAGTTGGCCCATTGCTTATCTGTCAAATTATCGAGTTTACACACACACACA
>JARVGS010000614.1:21725895-21736310 GCA_031762315.1 Hypsolebias antenori
CACACAAAGCTTTTAATTAAAAAAATCAGTAAACAAGTTCTCAGCTTCTTTTTGCAGAGAAAAACAACTTTTTATACAAAGGCACGGGTTTCAACCGGGAATTTTGGAGCTTCGACAAGTTTTTTTTTCCCAGAGGTCAACCTGTTAGCTCTTAACTTAGCTTCTCAGCTCAGCTGCTTTTACGATCCAAAAACGCGATATTGGACGATTAAATTAGATTTTAAAGAGAAATGGTAAAGGGAGGGGTCAGTGAAGAACACTGGAGTTGAGCCTTTTATCATCCAGTGTCTTCAGTAGAAAGAGAGAGACACAAAGAAACGATAAAGCGATAAACGAAAATGAGGTCAATAATTTTAATTTATCATGCGATTATTTGATTTATTGTTTATTGTGACAGGCCTAAAGACAATCCCACCAATCTCCAGAGTCCAGACCCTCCTGCAGCCACACTGGGTCTGATGTTAATTATCTTGAGACAAATTCTTTCATTTCTCGCAATTTTAGTCTTGGTGTCAACGAACGAGGAGTAAAAAGAAAAGACCATTAAACCAGATAATGAATGAAGAAGGGGAATTTAATACATTGGTGTCGCACACAAAACAGTATATGTGGTCGTAAAAATATATCTTTGCGCCTTTAAATTTCACCTTAAAACTGGTTTAAATGTTTGGAGTTTTTTTTTTTTTTTTTACCACAACTACGATCTCATTCCTAGTTATTTTTGTACTTTTGACACGTAGAATTATAACTTACCTTATCAGTGTGCCTCCACTTTACCAGAAGTTCTTGTGGCTGAAGAATGAAAATACTTTGCTGTCAACCATGACCTCCTTAATTGGCGTCTTACTGGTTAAGACTTGAAAGGCCGCGCTTATTATTGTCCAATCATATTTAAATGTCATCTTTTGATACAGTGCATAATTTCTGGGGATGATCAAACATGATTATAATGGTTTTAGTAATCTAATTACGTTAAATCAACACAAAAAAGAGTAGTTTCAATATTGTTGATATTGAAGTAAATGGTACTTTATTCAATCATGTAAATAAAAGAAACATGCATCTCTTGTGTAGCATTAACTTATTTTGTTCATGCAAATTCAAAGACCTGCCAATTCCCTTTTTTTTTCAGTGTGGTTAGATATTCAGGAGTCTTACAGCCTCATGGCTGTTACTCCTGGCTCTCCGTAGTCAAGCTGCTGACCTGGAACAAGCACAAGATGTTGGATGTTTCTTTTAATCACATTTTATGACAACCTTTCTTGGAAAATTGTGAAGTAATTCAACATAGATTAACAATGTGCAATTCTTGGAGGCATGCAGTTCTGCTTTGACTGGCAGGACATTTTGTGTAGTTTAAAAAAATATACATAATAGTTTTAGGTACATCATATACAATATATTATAGTATTTTATATGTAATATATATATTATATAGCCTAGTGTATATTTTTATGTAGGCCGTCCTAATTAGTCTGAGCATCCTCTGCCCCCCCTCCTGTTGACAGGAAGAGGCCCGCGGGCCGTCAGTTGATAATTAACACTTTCTGTTGTCCAGGAACAAAACACTGATAACACCTCCATCACGTGACACTAAAGCGCCTTATCCGGCGTCAAGCGGGTTAAAAACTCTTGGCTCTTGGCCCACGAGCGGAATATTCTTATTCGCCCCCAGGTGGTTCAGCTCTCCATCATCAGGTCCGCGTGATGAGAGATAAAAGCGCCGGCCGCCGGCCTGGCCACGCCCCCGTTCCAAGAGCGCCATTTTGTTGACACACAGCCTCGCAGTCAACCCGCTCTCCTTCTGAGGAGTTTTAAACCAAAATGTCGCCCTAAAACGCCCCGTCTGCGTGGTGCGCCGGGCCCAGGACCTCCCGTAGTGGTGCGCGTGGATGAAAAAGAGCCAGAAAAACAATCCAAACAGCGCTGTCGCGAGCCGTCACGCGGCGCGTGGGCAGCGCATCGCCACCCATTTTAACACGAAAACTTCCCCGCTGCTGACGTCACCGAGCCATCTTTGTCCACCTAATCCAGGCGGCTGTCTGTCCGTCCCGCCGTCATTACCGCGCACACCCGGGCTCCAGTGAACAGCTGCAGGCGCCGCGTCGAGCACAAAGGACAGAAAAGAAGAAGCTTTTTGTAGCGAGGGGACTCAAACCAGTGGAGAAACTCCTCAAGAACCGAGCGAAGGCTGCCAGAGGGTAGAGAGAAGGCAAGACATCCATCTTTCTGCCAGACACTGAGGACGCGGCTTTCAGCGCAGCTGTCCAGCTCACACCGCCAGGAACATGTAAGCATCAACTTTTAAACGAATATCACAATTTACTCCTCACGACTAATCCTGCGGGAGGCTCCCTGCGGTTCTCCGCCGTCACGTATCTGTGGGTATTCCCCGCGTCTTTGTCAATAAATCCTAAATGGCGCCGTTGAATTTTATTTATTTTTTTTTTTTATTAAATTTATTTTGAATCACGGGGAAACATAAACGTGAACCGCAGAAGCTCAAGGTGTCGGCCTAGCCCACAGGAGCAGAAGGACTCCAGCTTTAATCTGCCCTTGTTGTTTCGCCTCGTCTACGACGAGCCCGGTTCGTCGTGTGTTTGTCGCCCGGTTCCGTCAGCGCCAGCACGCGCGCGTGTATTTTCCAGTTTGGACCGGTTCGACCCGAGAAATGAGACGTGTCTTGTGTTATTGCACACGGTTAAATAAAACTGTAAACGTTAAACGAAGGTGTTTTCGCTCCGCTCGCTGCCTGTCAGACTCAACTCGGGGCTTAGTTAGCTGCTAGCAGCGGGTTAGGCTAACTCCAACGGCCGTTAGGAGCCGAACTGCTGCGGGTTCTGGTTCCGTCAGCTCGTTCAGCGCGGACCACGTCGACTGGAGTCAAAGGACACGTTTTAAAACTGGTCGTTTTCGGTGATATTAGGAGTGATTTAGGTTTAAGGGCCTGAATTCGCAGCCTGTGGAGGGGGAAGCAGGGTGTGTGTGTGGGGGGCGGATAGCCTAGCTTACTGTGTCGTCGATGCTCGTGCGAGGGCGGACAGACACATATGGCGTCCTCCTGCTCAAACCAGACTCAGTCGTGTTCCTGTTTGCGTCTCAAACCACAGCCGACGTCTAAACGGAGCCCCAAGGTGAAGCTCTGTCGGTGTTTCGGCGTTGACATACAACTAACATGCATGTCGTCCGACCTTATGGCTCCTGGGAGGCGTCCCTTTTCCCTCTGCGGCTCCCATTTGTTAGCTGATGTGTGTTCTGGGTTAAAGAGCCTCCACGCCCTCGTCGTGTAGGGCTTCCAGCGGCCTCACTGTGCCCCTGTGTGGGGCGTGATGGCGTCATAAAGCTGAGTAACATCAGGATGAATGCAGCTGGATGCTGAGGAGCTGTCCGGTGCTGAAATGTCGCTGTCCGGTGCTGAAAAGCAAGCGCCATGCTTCTCCATGACAGCTTTATGTGTTGAAAAGTGGTGAATACTGCTGCTGTTATCTTTAGAGCCACTCTCTGTTAACATTTTTTATCTTTACAAGCCCTGATCGTGAGCCAAGTTTGAATATTTTTAGCAGAAGTCATGTAGGACCCTTCACCTTCGCAGTAGGTCATCAGATGCAAGCTCCCCCTTTTCTCTTTTTTTAGTTACACAATTTAAAATATGAATATTAGGAGGTGGTTTCATTAAAAAATATATACATGAGACAGTCCGTCGGACCGGCGCAGAACGGAATCGGTCGGTCCACCTGGCTGGGTCGGATGCAGTAGGCGGTGTTCACAGGATGTGGACGCTGATGAGGAACCTTGTCACTGCTTCAGCGGCTCTTCCTGGTGTTTGTGGGGAGGTGATGACGGCGAGAACCTCTGCGCACGACGCTGCTCTGTGGGGTGTGAGTGAGAAGACGCACGCAGCAGCTCTACAGATGTTCACTTATTTAAAACTAGGCTGTAAAGCTTAGTGATTCATTTGCTACAGTTTGGAAATTTAAACCTTTTGTCTTATACCATAGTTTGTAGGGATGCACGGTATTGGATTTTTGGCCAATATGCCGATATGTTAAAACTTATTTGGCTGATAACAATACCAATATTTTATATATGTTCCTTTGTCTGAACATAGTCATCTTATTTATTATTTGCTACAAAAATTGTGTAACTGCTGTAGAAGCTGGTGACGTATATTCAGCAACAACCGTATGATATGCATAGCACTTTAACTTCTATTAAATGAAAAGTGTTAAATGTTATTTATTAGCATTAGTCACCTGCAATGCTGTCTCACTTGTGGAGGCTTGTTCCAGGTTCCTAGCTGCAGTGGGGGATCCTGTGCATGAAGGACAGCCTTTTTAAGTTCAAAGTTTTTGTCTATTCATTGTGCCGTAAGACTAACCATGCTAGCGGGGCTAACACAACATCCAAATGTCTGTGGTAAAACTCACCCAAGTGCTATCAGCTATTAGCTTCTCAATGATGTCAGAAATGACAGCTTGTAACTCCGGTAAGGCTACGTCGGAAAAATATCTCTGACTGGGGACGATGTAGCGAGGCTCAACGTAGTCCAAAAATCTTCAGAATCCGATATCCTCAACAAAAAAAAACTTGCACACGGCTGACATTTTGACTTCTTCCTCTCTGCCGTGATCAGATCAGGTATGCGCGCGTGACATCACGTTGTGCTGGCGCTGCAGGCATCCTTGTCACTGGGTTGTCATACAAGAACAGCGCCTTTCATATCGGTAAGTTATTTTGATGGAATGGCCGATGTCCAATATTTAACTTTAACGATAACATCAGCCAATACCGATACCATCCCCATAATATCGTGCATCCCTGCATTTTAGTTCATCAGACATCTTCACTCCTTTTCTAAACCTTTGCCGTAAACACAGTCCTAACCTTTTGATGATGTTTTATTGGAGAAATATATTCTCGCTTTATCTTACTCAAAAGAACCACACTCAATGGCAGTAGAAGATTTTTAACCAGTATTTACTTGCAAGGTCAGATTTTCAGGACATCTTACACAAATAAACATAAAGTGAAGACCAGTCACTAGAATCTGTCCTGAGCCGACTTCTCAGCTTGCTTTTATACCCTTATCAGTTCAGCCGAGTTCACAGAACATGGAGGTGTCCATGGCTGCCAGCTACCTGCTGCAGCCTCACTCAGCTCCCAATCCAGCTCTCTCTACTAACCCAAATAGATGATTCATGGGCAGAGTTAAGATTCTCAGCCCTAGTAATAAAAACATCCACAACTTTTCACCAAAAATTGCCTAACATATTAATTTTCTGCAAAAGTGGTTTGCTATTTCAGTGTGGTAGCAGCAGTGTTGTACAAAAGATGTGTTAGCTGCCGTCCTCCACCTACATCACAGCTGACCTCATCTTCACATAAAAGTTGTGCGGTGTCAGTCAATCTTGGAGTCCAGACCAGAGCTCCTTTATGTGTATTGGTATTGCGCTGACCTGAAGGACAAGCAGCGGGCCACAGATGACCTCACCTGTAACACTAGATGCATTGTGCTGAATTTTACATGGTTACCTTGACCTGGGTGCTCCTTCATTATTCATGGCAGTGATAGGAGAGCAGCAAAATGAATGCACACAGGCATGCATGCACATAGGAGACTTAAAAGTGCAACAGGTAGGAGAGAGAATGTGGTTGGAGTCTCTTCTTGAAACATAAGAGCCATGTGACTTGACTTGCTTGTGAGTTTGTGCCTCGGTGTGCGTGTGTGAACTGTCAGTCCTCAGGCAGAAGAGGGCGCGGGAGTAATCCAGCGCAGGAGACATAACACCCCAATCGTTAGTGGAGCAGCTCACATAACCCAAGCGCCGGCAGCTGACAGACATGCGTAAACACATGGCAGCGCTTCTCCCGCATTCAAAGTGGCTTCAGTATTCACTGCCTCTCTGCCCCACCACTACCCCCAGGCCTCTTCTTTCTGTCGCTGCACTTGGCAGCTCACAAATATTTGCCATGGTCCTCTTGCAGAGCTCTCAGAGGGCAGGATTAATGGTGGTGTGTGCTGCACACCCAAGACCAGACAAAGAGTCCCCATCTGGAGCTCCAGTCCGTGACTGAGGAACAGAGGCAGCACACAGAGTCTGGTCAAGGCATCCTGGGGTGGTGGGAGGGAAGTGAGGTGGTGAGGGGATCTATAGGCTCCACTTCATGAACGAGCAAGGCTCCTGGGCAGTCCTGTGGATGAATGAAGGGGGTGTCCATGTCTTTTGATGTGATGGGAAGGAAAAGGGTTCTGAATGCCGGCCCGGGCCTAGTGTCACACCAAATGGATTACATTTCCCCTACCAGCTGATTAAACAGCCATATCTGCTTCCATCAATGGGCTCTGAGCCAAACAAAGGCAGCAGTCCGTGATGGCCATGGTTGGCTATGAGCAGCTTTCCCACAATTTCAGAACTGAAATAGAAACAAAAATATTGTTGAAACATTGACCAGTCTGTGTCCTTTTTCATTGCTTGTCTTATTATGTTGTTTTTGCTTAGAAAAAGTTACACCTATACATAATACAAAAAATATTAAATCACATCATCTGGACAAGTTTCTTTTTGGGAGATGACATGATTTAAACTTTTTTGTATTTATTTACCTGGATGATTGAGCTTACAAACTTTTTACAGTTACATAATCAAATACAAAAAGTACAATAACTTGTCAAGAAAGAACCAACCACTCAAAGCACTTTACACTACAGTCTGCGCCCTCATTTACCCGAATATAAAATGACCTTGCTGAAATTTGCTGAAGGAACTGAAACTACATTGTTAAAGTTAAAAGAAGCAGAAGGAAAGGAGGGAGGAAAGTCTGAGCTTATCATCACTGTATGTTCCCATACAATGGCAAAATTAGTTCTCTGCATTTAACCCATTACACGTGATATACACTCAAGTGGAGCAGTAGGTGCCCGGGGAGCAATTAGGGATTGGGTATCTTGCTCAGAGACTCCATGATATGTTGGAATGGCTTGGAGGCGAACCGCGACTTTCTGGTCCCCAGTCGGCTGCCCTACCTCTACCCCATCTACACAAGCTAAAAGTAGCAAACAGCTAGCTGAAAGCTATAAGAAGCCAACACTAGCTAAAAGGCAAAAGTTGCAAAACACTAACTAAAAGCTAAATGTGGAAAATAGGCTAGCTGAAGGACATTAAACAGTGGTTGTTCTCAGCTTCAGACTCATTTGAAAGTTTTGGGTTAATAAACATTTGAAGAAAGAAAAACAGGGACACTCCTGCAGCTTCAAGTGCAACCAACTCATTTAAAACTGGTGTTGGCACCCGGGTGTTGTGTTTCCATCGATGCCGATTGGAGGCTGAGCTGATAAATACCCCAACTGCTGCTGAGTCACTTGATCTGGACTGAATACTAATTAAACACTTCCCCATGGCACTCAGAAGCCAGTTGTCGGTGGGCGTTAGCTGCTTCTGTGACCAGTGTAAAAAGAGCTCGTGTGCCACATTGCTAAAAAAAAAAATGCACACACAGACAAATTGGTTCCATTTTATGCGTGGTAGGAATTTTGTTTTGCTCCTATTTTTAATCAAGTTGCTAGAATTCACGATGTAATTTATAACCCGTTTTATATAATTTGTTTTGATGCTTTCTTCTTGTCTTTTAAATGAACTGGTCTCAGTCTTTTTGTGTGTTTCTGTTGCATAAAATTAGAGAAACAATTGAGCCTGTTACACTGTGTTACTGCTGGTGATAAAAATCAAAAACATGTACCGGTACTACCCTTCACTGGCTTTTGGCAAGCAGCAGCGCAGGTACCTTGTAACCGCCAGGATAGCAACTCAGCAGTTTATTAACCAACTTAAATTTTTATTGCCCTGTTGTTTGTTTAGAGGGAATATAAACCTTTTTATTAGCAAATGTTTTCTCAAACGCTTACTGAGGCAGCTTGTGTTGTACCTCTGCAGTATCAAAATGCTGTCCATTCTTTGTTTCTTATGGTTTTACTTCTCTTCCTGCAGGCCGAGTGATGAGAGGCACCCAGCAGTGACTGCTGATGGCACCGCAGACGACGTCGCTCAGGCTGTGGATCTCATTCTTAGTCAGAGGGGGCACTGAATTAAAAAGACCCGGAGGACCTTCCACCTAACCCAATGGGATACAGGCGCAGTATTGCCCAGTAGTATCAATATGTAGCTTGTTAAAGCACTGGTTTATATAGCAAGAGGGCTGTAATGTCATAAACTGTCGCTGCTCACTGTGCTGTCAAACATGGGGAAGGATCAGCCACCTGCTGCCCTACATAGTGTCAAACTAACTCCAGAGAAATTTACTCCAGAGAGCTGTGAATGCTTTAGAGCTGCTCTGTGCATTTGTCAGTACATGACTGGCATAGATAGGATACCTCAAACTGACACGAACGTGCTTGTAACCAGCTGCTGATAGACAGTTAGATTGGGGAAAGTAAAGCAGAGTGTTCAGGCTGTGTTGGCGTAACAGAAAAGCTGCTGTGTGAGTGTACCTACAGCCACGCTGCAAATGCAAGACTGTGCACAAATGAAGCAGCTGTGCTGTAATTTAACTGTTTCAAGTGAGAGTTCAGGCATTTTGAAGCCGTTTCTATGCAAAGGTTGTGAGTTTGTGTTAATATCTTACCTGTTGCAGATCTTTTTGAATTGACCTCAGTCTGGGTTAGTAGAGCTTAACTCTGACTAGACTGGTGAGTTGAAGCTTAGTGTGAGCTAGGCTAAGACAAAAGTCCAATTAAAAAATTTAAATTAGTAAAGGTTCGTGGGAATACTAGCTTCAAAATTTTGTAGTACAGTAGTCCCTCACTACTTCACGGTTTGTTTATCGTGGACTTTCTCTATCGCAGTTTTTCAAAATAAGATTGGACATGACACACAACTGGCTGATCGATGGATGAGCCGCACGATCAGCATGGACTTTTTGTTTGAAATAAAATTATTTTAAATTATTTAGCACCTGCGTGCAGTCCACACTGCTGGATAAGTTTCCTGCTGCAGCTGACCTGCTGTTCTCTGTGCAGAGTGTAGAAGTGCGAGTGGCCAAGAGCGCTTCTAGGTGGCTGAGAGCAGCCGAGGCAGAGAGCTGATTTTGATTATTAACTAATTCAAACAAAAATACAGCACAAAGTTTTAGTTCAACAGAACTTTCAAGGCTTAAGAAAGTGTTTGAAAATCTCCCATCTGGGCCTGCTGCAGTTTATTCAAGAGGCAAGACGAGCTGAAAGCACGCATGCAGAGCAGGATATGATTAAATATATTCAATAATAATTATTCTTTATTTATTATGCTGTTTTTGTGATTGTTAGGAGTCAAAATCAAAATTAAAACTACAAATTACAGCCCAAGCAGTGCTCCGTTTTGGTTTTGGCATTGCTCAAACTCACCATCAGCTCATCACTACTGTTAAAATTTACCTCTTGTTTTGTTTTTTCAGAGTTCAATCAAATAGCTTTTTGCAGCTGGTAAGATATTAGCTGTTCAATCTTTCCACAGAACCTCACTTTAATAAAACTGAACTCTTCTCTAGTAATTTTGTGTAACCTGCTTTTTCTGTTGGTGAACACAAATAATGCACATTTTTTTGAAGAGTAGCATAAAGTAGCCTTTGACACAGATGCGATGGTTAATAATAAAGGTGCTTGATTAGTTTGTGTAAAAATGTGTGACATCTTCCTGATCTTGTCTGAGTCATTTTTACTGAAGACCTTAAGGGTACCGGGGCGGGTGTGTGAGTGGAAATTTAGCCTTGGCTCTGGTTTCAACAGGATTTCAAATCGGAGCAGCTTTTGTTTTACAATAACAAACCTCTAGAAATGGGAAGTGAGTTGTTTTGAGAGATGATAAATGCAGGACGAAGCGGCCTTGATGGATTTTGCAGCCGCTCGAGCTCATGTTTCCCACTCTGTAAACAAAAATGAAGCAGCCTCTCCATCACCGGAGCGAAGATTCACAAAAATTCACAGCTGCTTATCTTTGTTTATTTAACTTAAAGCCACCTCTGCTGAGAATTGTCAGGTTGCTTAAAGGGATATTCAGGCTGTTTTTGAAGCGTTCCGTCATCTAGTTATCAGTAATTAGTACCTTATTAGCCATGACATCAGTTACAGAGCACAGTATAGGGAGAAAAGAGCACAAGCTAATGCTAGGCTAATGGCTAATGGCTTACCAAACAAATCGTTTTATAAACTTGAAAAAAAAAAATTTTTGCTTTTTTTTTTTTTTTTTTTGAAAATGACTTCAGGATGGAAGGAAGCTACATAGGCTAATAATAAACCTCTACTCTTTTGCATGACAGTTTATGTTGTCTTTATTCTCACAATCTAAAAAAAGTTAAGTCTAGTCATCTGGACATTCAAAAAACAGAACCAAAAAAAAAAAAATAGAAGAACTGCCGCCACTGATCCTGCTGTAGCTATCCGACGT
>JARVGS010000614.1:21736743-21748773 GCA_031762315.1 Hypsolebias antenori
CACGCCCCCTCATCTGGTGCCGGCCCTCGTCCTCGTCAACAGTCATGTCAAACTGGTTCAAAACAACAAAGTCCATGCTCAATAATCCAGGTATACAATCCCAACAATTTTCTGATGCAGATGAACTGATGAAACCTTCTGGATGGAAGGTGAAACGTTTCAGTACCAAAAAAGAAACTGTCCAGATGACCTGACTGAAAATTGTTGGATTGTCTACCTGGATTATTGAGCATGGACTTGGTTGGATTTGACCGAACTTTCACAAACAACTATCCCTTTAATGAGATGTTTCATTAAAATGATTTGGAATAAAATTTGATAGATCATCTGTGGCCTTTTTGAAGTGGGGCGTTCAAAATAATTTCAACTGTTGCCCCCAAGGTTCCAGTGTACCAAATAGATTCAACAAGAACAGAACGCCCACTGCCAAATGATTCATCGATGTTTTTCTTTTTTATTTCACCATTAGCTGATATGAACTTGAATGTTATAGAAAAACTAGAGGTAATAAATTGCATCAAAATGAAACTGTGTCTAATTGTATCATTTTAGATTAGTTAATAGTAACGTATGCAGCTGGTACTGCTGGCACTCTTTTTTTCCAACAGTCTACACACTGTTTGAATCAATGTTTTGTCAGTTGTGTTATTGCCCGTTGGCCTTGTATGGAGCTATTAAATATGTTTGACTGCTCTCAAATGAATTCACTTGGCTTTAACTGGGTTCTTTTTTTTTTTTTTTTTTTTGGGTGGGGATTGCAGGGACTGCAGTAATTACGGGACATAGGTTTTCAACAACTCCTCTTGGCAAGTTCACCATCATTCAGCTTTAAATCCAAACACATCGCATGACCCAGCTCTGGCTGGTTGTTAACCACACCTCTGAGGCCTGCCTAAGGTCATCCGCCCATTTCACACGAGTTACAAATTAGTAACAGTTAACCCATGCAGGCTGCCAAGTTAGGTAAACAGTGACATGTTCATCCTAGAGTCCAGCATATTGATTCTTTCAGTCGCTGCTGCCTGCAGAGCGCAATTACCCTTCAGATTAGAGGGATGACCTCATTTTCAGAAGGCATGTCTGGACATGTATGACCTCACTGCTGCTATATTGATAGATTGTTGGATCCTTGAGCAACTGAAGCGGTTCAAGGTAATTTGTGAATCAGTTTGCCACTTTTGTACCTTTTATTTGCATCCAAGTTGTTTTTAATACTTAACTGCAGTTAGCCTCACTGACTAAATAACATCCAGTGCTCAGAAGTACTTCCAATGCTTGTTTTCAGGTCGTTTTTGCTTTTAGGCATTGTAAGAAAATACAGCTTCTTCTTAATGAGCTATGGAATACAAAAATCAGTTTAGTCCCATTCCAAGACATTTTACCAGTCTAGAAAAAAGATGAAAACCCATTTCTTTTATTTTTTTCTTATTCTAAAAATATTTTTCCTATGAAATCTACTTACTTCATGACCAACATTTTAAATAGATAGTTTGTCTAGTTATATAAAACATAGTTATGAGTATTAGAGCCAAACCGATATATCGGTACGGTCAATATTTTAGGCCGACATAAGCATTTGGGAACATATTGGATTCTCTGATAATTGGCCCATTGTTCATCAATATTAACACTTCTAATTTTCACTCCTAAAATGCTGGAATCAGCCGTGTCCTTACTTGCAAATGATGTAATTGTACAATACATCCAGCAGAGGGTGCATGAAGACCACTTTCAAGTCATGGCCATGCTGATCACAGCACAGCAGACAGGAGACACAAGAAGCAGAGAGCAACTAAATACTTTGCTGCGTATTGTGCTGAACAGAGCATAGTAAGTTTATTGTAACTCATTTGTAAAATCAAATTTTTAAAAATCAATAATAAATTTTCTTCAATCCTCCAACCCACTTGTCATTAGCTACGTGCCTCTCAAGTTAGCAAGCTAACACTTAGATAACCTAGCATAGGCTACTGCCTTGTAAAACTTTATCCAGAACAATAAATCTAATGTAGAGGTAAAATATATCAGTGTTAGTAACATTATCTTTGTTGTCCTCAGTCAAATGCATTGTTTGTCTAAAATCTTTATTTCTCTGTAAAGAAAAAAAAATGCTGCGGTCAATATTAATCAGGTATTCGCCATACGTTTAAATCGTGAACAGGGAAGGGTGTTTCTTTGTTTAATTAATATTTTTGTAACACACTTGATAACTTTATGGTGAATAGTGGAGCATAAAAAATATGAACGCACGTTAGGAAGACTGTTTTTATGACCAGGGCACCACTTGTAAACCTAGTGTGGGACTAGGTATAGCGTGGATCTGATTAGCTTTGCTTCATGGTTGCTAACAGCCGTGCTAAATAAACAAGCCCCGCACCAATTGCTGTTTACTTAGATTCTTGGGGGTGGACAAATTCCAAATTTTTTCAGCCAATATATCAATCTATATTAGTTGTCCTCTCCCAATACTGTATTGTGTCAACGGTAGCCAAAGTGTCCTTACCCTTCTCTTCTTTTTTTACTACAATATGCTGATGATGTCATGTGTTATCTTGTCAACTAACACCTAAGAATATGTCAAGTGTTTGAGTTTGTCTACTAAGACCAAAGGGAAAGCATGTTTGTTTAAGTGTATTTTACAGCATTTTTCTAAAAGGCATCATTATAGATGCAGTCTTTTTTTTTTTTTTATCACCAGCTGGTGTAAAGGCGATGATGTTTTTGCCTGTGTGTGTGTGGACATTATAATGAAACTCTCAGAAACTAAATATTGACTGTACTGTCTAACTTTTAAAGTCAGCCTAATTCAAGATGGTCACCACGGCTAATCAACATTAGTCAACACAAAAGGGGTTAGAACTTATCGCTTTTCCCGATTTTGAAAAAAATGTAGTGTTGTAGTATCTAAGTGTCATCCTCAATGCAAGCATAAAGTGCTAATGCATAAGATTGTAAAAACTTAATTTAGAAATTTTGGATTAAACAACTATAATTCCATCCCTTCTCATTATAAAATTATTTTAATTTAAATTGTTAGTATTACATGTGGTGGGTGATATGCATTCCTACAATGAAAGTTAAACCTCTAATTCTATACACTGCATAATGTCTTATTATGAATTGAATTATAAGATTATGGAGTAAAAGTAGCACATTCTTTTAAAGGGGGTTTCCCTTGAGTGAGTTCATAGCCTGCATGCATGTTTGCAGAGCGTTCCCTGCACTCTGCTGCAGTCTGAGCTGACATTCATGAATGTTTGTATGTCATCTGTTTGGGTTAGACTCCTCTCACACACTGCTGCTCTTATTACACACCTGCATCTACCCACCTAAACAACTGCCAGCTGTGTGTTACCTTGAACTTTCATCTCTGCTCGTTTGGTTCTTCCTGTTTGACAGGAAACAGTGGGCCAGCTGACCAGACGCCATGGTACACCTGCACCACTGAATGCGCCGCTATCCGTGGAAATATGCACTTGTTTTTACAGCAGCTGGTTGTTCGCCCCACCCTCCTCCTTTATGGATCAGCCCATGCAGAGAGGCCCTCAATCCTTATGGTTTCCCTACATTTCATCACTCTTTTCCTGAATGGCAGCCATGCAAACAGCTCTTACAGTCAGGTTTTAAAACATAAGAGAAATGAGCCACAGTTAATTTTTATTCCACTCTTTTTTTTTTGCTGCCTCCAAGCCCAGTCCAGCCCCCACCCCAGACAGTCTTTACAAGCAATCTGAGAAGCACTCCAGTTGAAACACAGAGGAGTCTGTACTCTAATGTGGCCACAGTCGTCACAAGCCCCCTCCAGGGACGCGACCCCTTCTCAGCTGCCCACTAAAGCCTTTCTTAAACATCGCTCCCCTGACACAAAACATGTCCCCGTGATACCATAACTGACCGCATGTGTAACCCAGCCAAAACGGTGATCGTATATCACAGTGCAACGTAAACCTATTGTCTTCGGAAAGCCTGAAGTCTTCCAGCTGACCTCAATTTTACAACCATCTTTCTCCTGGGGCTCCTTTCTGTGAGGTTATCCAGTTGTTTTGTTGCCCGTGGAGTTGTCACGCCTTAGATCCTACAGTGTTCTTGTGAAAGGGTCATCTCTAGTTAGTGCTTTTATGGCCACGATACACCTTCTGTTTGTTTCAACACAGACTGAACTTGTGCACTTTATACAATTCCTGGAATAGAGTTGGTAAACTGGCACGGCTCGCATAAAAGCACATGATTCAGAGGATTTACTTCACAGTTGAGTTTGTGTCTAAAATATTCTTAACCCCAATTTTATGTGAAAAAAAAAAAAAATCAGCTTCGCTTGCTCAACTGGAAATGTTTTGCAGCTTGGTGGTGTCCTTCATTCTGACCACGTCTGAGCTGCCAAGTAAGGAAACTCGAGAACTACTGCCAGTAATTGGTTTATGTCACATAAACTTTTTTTTAATCTAAAGGTTTTTGTTCACATCTGAAGCAAATCCCATCACATTATAGAGATATAACAGACGCAAATTTGTTTGTTTATTCTTCCACAACACAAAAAAGATCTTCCTGAGCTAACTGCTCATCAGGCTGTCTCAAGTTTGAAGGATGACGTATCCACTCTGCAGTTTTCAGATCTTTCCATAGATGTTCTAAAGGTTTAAGATATGGGCTCATAGAGGGCCATTAAAAATAAATCTATATTTTTTCACTCATACCTTCTTGAGAGCTTTTAGCTGTATGTTTTGGATCATCGTCCTGTGGAAGAACTCGTGACCGAGGCAGAGCTTTCTGACACCGAGCTGCACTTTTTGTCCTGAAAGTCTTGGTAGTCTTGAGATTTTGTTGCGCTCTGCAGTTTCAAGGTTCTCCACACCAAATGCAGCAAACGACCCCTAAAGAAAACTAACCCCCTCCATGTTTCACTTGTGTATACATTTATTTTCTTTGAAAACTTGATTTATTATTTCTTCAGTAAACATAAAGTGTATGCTTTTTTGCCTGATGGTGCAATTACAAAATGTTTTCACTCAACCTATATTTATACAGGTTAGTCTCATTGAGCCTCGGGACTCTTACAAGAAAGACCGGATTTTTAACAAAGAATGATGAAAACAGTAGACAATCATAAAAGAAAGCATGTAAATTGAGAAGAATAAACAAAAGAAAATGTTATTTAAAAAAAAAGATTGTGAAGAGGGTGGGTCCTAAGATAGAGCCTTGTGGTACACCATTGTTAATCGTTAAATAACTGAAAGAAGTACCATTATTTTGAGCACATTGCCTCTGATCTGAAAGATAGTTAGTGAACCAACCAATTCTGTGAGCTGAGAAACCAATTTCTGAGAGCTCATGGCATAAAGTGTCATGTTCCAGTGTCAGGCCTAAATAAAGTACAACACAATAGTCCTTAGCATCCAGTGCTAAGTGACATAGGTTGACCTTTGCACTAGCTTGAATGGTTTTGAATGGTTCCCTTGGTTTTTTCCTCCATTCATACTAACCATCTGATCAGCATGGTGTTGCATTTCCTCTTGCGTCCACATCTTGGGAGAGTGGCTCGTCCCACGAACCTTTTAAGAATATTGGCAGATGTGGTCAAAGGAACTTGGGATTGTCAAATGTGGTCTTGTAGCCTTTACCGATGCATGGATAATTCACTTTTTCTTTGTTGTTTTAAGGCATGCAGTTTTACGTAAGACAACTGCATTAAAATGAATCAGGTTTTAAGAAAAATGAAGTATTTTTAACAAGTTGTAAAGGAACCAACAAATTTATCAGTGTCTGGATGGCAAAACTGCAACCAACGTTTGTATAAAAGTTGGAGCATGTAGTCCGTTATGAATCGTGCTTGCAGGAAAAAAGACCATGCATAAACTCCTGTAACAGTTCAAAAGTGACCACGGTGCTTGTGGGGGGGTTTGTGGGAATGTGGTGCAGAACCTTGGCATGGCCCACCCCTCCTGTCGGTTGCCTATCTGCTCCCAGAACACAGCCTCCTTTCACTCTGGTCACTTCACCGATTAAAGGCCGGGGGCCCTCGGTGTGTCAGTCTGCTGCTCAGCATGTTTAACAAGCGACGTGTTTACACCATTTCCTTCGTGACAGAACACGAAGAGAACCAGCGAGTGGCTTTTCCACGTGACACAGGCAGGCTGACAGTGATGTGACCTCACTGTGCAAGTGTAAAGATTCTCGTAGGACAACATAATAATCCATTACGAGAGTATGCACTGGCCTTGCAGGCCACTTAAGTCCCCACATAAGGTCTTTGTGTGGAATTTGAGCCTGGAGAATGGCACGTCAAGCAATCTTTAACTTACTCAGCCGCTCTTTAATGATGTGACTTTGTGCTCCCAGAGGTGTCTTACTGTGTCAAGCATCGTGTGAATGTGCTGAATCACATCAACAGAGCAGTGAATCAGAAATCTGACAACACGATATAAACTGTTGAGGTTTGCGCAGGCACCAGAGCTGGGGAGGGGAAGCAGATGAACGGAGCAGCAACAGGCCTGACACATGGCCCACATTCTCTGCCGCCTCCCACGTCACTGTGCTCCTTTAGAGAAAAAAGCCCCTTTTGTTTCTCAAAGCGGGGAGGGAGTGAGGTCTTTGGGGTGAACCGTCGCTCAGCTTCACCACTCCACCCGCCATCAAAAAAAAGAAAAAGCGACCGGACTTCCCTCCCCTGCTCGGCGTCCTCCTTCACTCAGTCCCTGCTTCAGCACACAAACACAGTCCCATCAGAAGCACCACTCTTGCTGCTGCAATTGTTTTCCTGCAACTTAACTGGGTCAGGGTGCATTGTTGTATTTAAGACATCTCCAACAATGACCTCACTGTTATTGCATATTCTTCACTGATCATCATCATCATAAATGACACCCCCCACTCCCATGTATGTTGCTTTGGAAAGCCTATGAGAAGGTCCTTACAATGATCAGCTTATCAGTATAAACGATCACAAGTACTGTAGATCAAATTATAAAGAATTATCATGTGAATGTTTATGTTTATGAAACATTCACACTATTGTGATCCATTTTCCTTCAGTACCGTTTTTCGATGTGTTTCTCGTCCTGCAGTTTTCAAGCTATTTCAACAAATCATGTATCAGAATGTTCAGCTGTTTCAGGACAATCCTGCTGTGACTTGGTATTTGTGCAACTTTTAGCTGTTTGAAATATTTAGCCTTCTGTGCCATTTTTTTTTTACATCTGTCATATAGATTTGTTTACAGCCTTTGACTGCTCCTTTTACATTTTGTTCTGATTCTGCTTCCTTTTGCAAATTAAAACTTTTTCAGCTACTTTCAGCAGTTTTGTGCTCCTTTCAGATTCTTTCAGCTAACTACAACCTTTTTGTGTTTCTTCTAACGTCTTTCTGCTAATTTCAGCTTGTTATGCTCCTTTCAGCATTTTTCTGCAAGTTTCAGCTTTTCCTACTATTTCAGCTACGATTTAGCTGTTTTATGCTCATTTTAGCTTTTTCAGTTAATTCCACAATTTTTGCTCTCATTTTAATTTTATTCAGCATAATTCAGCAAAAGAAATTACTCTCAACTTTCTTCTGGTAGTTTAAGCGTTTTCTTGAATTTTTTTCAATTTTTATTCACAATTTCTTTAGTGTCCCAACTCTTTTGGAATCTGGTTTGTACCTATTCAGGTACCTTTTAACATTTTTAGCTAATTTCAGCTGTTGTAAGATAAATTCTAGTTTTTCATGGTAATCTCTGCTACATTCAGCTTCAGCCTAATTACAGTAACTTCTTTCTGCTAATTTCAGCTCAGTAAGCTCTTTTCAGCTTATTTTCGATAGTTTCAGCATTTTCTGTTATTTCAGCTACTATTTAGCTTTTTCAGTTAATTCCGCAGTTTTGGAGCCCATTTCAGCTCATTCCACTTCCTTTAAGCTTCTTTCTGCTTTTTCATTTTTGTATTTCAGCAGTTTTAGCCAATTTCTTAATTTCTGTGCTCATTTCTGCTTATTTAAACCTAATTCACCGTGTTCTTTCTGCTAATTTAAGCTTGTTCTTCCATTTTAGCTACATTTCATCATGTTCTTCTGCAATAAGCATTCACACTGCATTTTTGCAGGAAATGCAATTTCTCTAGTTTTCTAATAGGATCAGTTCAGATCATGTTAAAACTATAATATTGATCAAAGTAGCACAAAACAGATGTAAACTTTAAAGCTGTTAGGGTGAACATAAACATACTGAAACTTCATACTAAACAAGACAGGATGTCAAAGCCTTGCAAGAAATCAGGCCAGCCAGAGAATCTATTCACACCCACTTACATCTTTCGATTTACTAAGCAACTAAGACACGTCTGAACAATTGCTGACACAAACCCAGAGCTGGCAGCCGAGCCTCGATTAGACCGCTGGCATCCATGCCAGCGTTTGTGTTTAAAATCGGACTGAGCACATCAGGTTTTTGGTCAAACTTGTTGACATTATGAGCAATTTTATGTATCTTAATCTTGAAGTTCCACAAAAATCTGTCCAGACAGACATGGGTAAAACATTATCACTACTTCGCCATCGGCAACGAGCAACAACAAGCAAGAACAAATAATGTGATTACAAATGACTTTTAAACCTGTTTATTCCTTATAGAAATTATGCTTATGTTTTAAGTACATTTGTTACAAATCGTAAAAAGAAAGAACATTAAGGCTGTTAGCATCTTAAAGTACATTTCAGACATTCAGGAGAGTAGATCTCACAGGTAAGCCTGAAGCTACAGAGTACAACGTTAAGCTCTTCAGTATATATTGTAGGTGTGTGTGTGTATGGCTTGTTGCTCAGTAAGAGTGAAAGAGGCTTAAACAACAGTAGCTCTTTAAGTGGTGACCATTTCTCTCTGTCGTGTATCTATGTGCTAGTTCAGAACGTCAGAGGAAAAGACACGTTCAAGTGCAGAGAATTTAAACAAGCCTGCTGTGAATTCTCTACAAACAAAGCACAAGTAGGCTAATCAGGTTAAGATTACAACATTCTGACATTTTACTTCCACTCGGATCCACCTTCCCTGACTTGCATTTTCTCCTGAGACACAAAGAACTGTAGTGGGGGAGTCACTTCTGAACACAGTCCCCAAACGTGGACATTTAAAGCATAAAGCGCCTGTTCGGTCCCTCCTTGAAAACCGAACAAGACGAGCGCTGGAACGCTCTCTGCAGGAGCTCCCCGCTCGCTTTGTCCTTAAGACCCGCAGCACTGTTTGTTGTACCACCTGGTGATGAACTTCCAGCCCTTTAATTCATCTTCCCACAGAAGGAAAGCGGCTCAGTTCCTTTCGATCTGCTCGATGTCGAGTTCTCCTCCGAGCTGGTACACGTCCCTCCTCATGCTGCACAGCCCCGCCCACAGAGGCTCGCCGTCCTTCCCGTTGGTCGTCCCTTCAGTCGAGGTGCGGCTGTTTATGAGGTTCCTGTCCGACTCGCTCCTGGTGGGCTCGCCATCTTTGGGCCAGCTCTGAATGTCCTCCGAGCCGTCTTCGTTTTCAGATAAGTCGTCGGTGTTGCACCTGAGAGTGGGCGCCGCCTGGCCTGACGAGCTGAGGTCGTCGCCTGGGATTCCAGGGCAGCTAAGGCTGTGGAAATTCCGAAGTTTCTGTGTAGAGAAAGGTAGATCCTTTTAGGAATAAATATAAGATTTAATCAAGGCACTTCATTAAAGGATATGCTTAAGGCCCACAGTGTTTCATATTGTAATTTAAGATGGCCGCCACAGCCACAAAATGTGTTACCGTAATGCTCAAAGTACTGTATGTGTTGAGGATGACTCTGAGCTACTCCCACATAAACTTTACCTCATTATCTGTAATAGTGTGAATGTTTATGAAGTGTTCACACTATTGTGATCCATTTCTCTTCCGTACATTTTTCAGCATCTTTCTCGTTCCACAATTTTTCTGCTATTACAACAAATTGTATCAAAACGTTCAGCTTTTTCAGTACAATCCTGCTGTGACTTTTGGTATTGGTGCAACTTTAGCTTTTTGAAATATTTAGCCTTTTCTGCCACTTTTTTCTCATAGGAAATGAATTGAGCTGTTTACAACCATTTTCTGGTTCAGCTTCTTTCAGCTTCCTTGTGCAAATTAAAAAATTTTCAGCTACTTTCAGCTGTTTTGTGCTCCTTCCAGATTCTTTCAGCTAACTAGAACATTTTTGCGCTTCTTCCTGCTGATTTCAGCTCGTTATTCTCCTTTCAGCTTATTTCTGCTTCCTTTCAGCCTTTTCTACTATTTCAGCTGATATTTAGCTGTTATGTGCTAATTTTAGCTTTTTCAGCTAATTACACATTTTTTGCACTCATTTAAACTTTTTCAGCCTAATTTAGCTACAATGTGCTATCTCCACTTCCTTCCTTCTTCCTTCCTAATTTAAGCTTCTTTCTGCTTTTTTAGCTACTGTTCAGCTGCTCTTTGTTAATTTAAGCTTTTTTCAGATAATAACCACTTTCAGTTTTTTCTCCTAGTTACAGCTATTTCTGCTCTTTCAGCTACTATTTAGCTCTTTTGATGCTAGTTTATCTTTTTCAGTTAATTCTATATTTTTATCTCATGTCAGCTCTTTCTACTTCCTTCTGGTCGTTCAAGCTTCTTTTTGCCTTTTAAGCTATTTTTAGCAAATTTCCCACTTTTTGTGACAATTTCTGCGTCCTATTTTAGCAAATACGAGTTCTTTCTGCTTTCTTCTGTCAGCTGCATTTCAGCATGTTTTTAGCTAACTTCATCTGTTTTCATCAAGTTCTTCTGCAATAAGCATTCACACTGCATTTTCGCAAGAAATGCAATTTCTCTAGTTTAACTAATTGTGTTGGTATGGGATTAGTTATGGCAACCATCTTGAATTGGACTGACTCCAAAAGTTAATCGTGTATACACGACACCCAGTGATTACGCTAAGAGTTTTATTAAAACTAACTTATTTGTGAGATATTTTGCCGATGCAAGCTAATATAAAATACACACAGGCAGAAAACATTACCGCCCATCCAGTGGTGGATGATAAAGATAACTCATTTACGGCAAATAAGATAGGCTGTGATCTGATCCAAGATGAACCCACGCAGCAAGTGGTCAGACATCCAGAGGGCACACGTCACTCATGCTGACCTTTTGACTCCTTCCCTGCACAATGCTCGCATACATCTGGGAAACTCAGTAACTTCTTTAGGCAATTCCACATGTGCCAACACGGCTGCAGGCAAGTCCTGTGACAGCTGCGCACATTGGATTGAGAAGCTTTATGACCGAGGCTTATCCAATCTGTACAGCTAATGTAGAGAAGGCAGGACAGCTGCCTCATGCCTCACCGATGTCGGGCCAGAGGGAGGCGAGAGAATAGAGCCTCTGTAAACCTCCTGTTGGTGTGCTTATGGAACACATGAAAGACACGAGTCTGCTAGAGACGCAGATCACTGCCAAGTTTAAGACGTGCAGCTGCAAATAATCAATAGAATAAAGTGGATTCTATACTTTTAATTTGTTGGAAAATAATGTGACGGGTTTTAAGATTAAAAAGCCCCAAAGCACTTTCTATTGAGGTGCAACAGCTAAAGAAGTCTGAATCAACGATTTGTCAATTTAATAGTCTGACATTAATTAAATGTATTCTTTGTTTTTAAGACCATCTTCACGAAAATGAGTCCAAGGTGAGGTTTTATTATTACAGCAGGCAAACGCCAGAGAAGTACATCCATTCATTTTACAGTAGTCCCTCGCTACTTTGCGGTTCGACTTTCGAGGAACTTGCTCTTTCGCAGTTTTTCAACGATTGCCAACTTTAATACAGTATTACGTGATTGTGACGTTATGGGATAAAAAGTAAATGAAACTTCAGCCAGGCCCTGCCATTTTGTAGTTTTCGTTCAATAAGCCTATACTGTAAGGCCAGTCAAAAAAAACTGCACTACCCAGAAGCCAACAGTGCTTCTGGCAGCTGCTTTCTTGTAGTTTTCTTTCAATGAGTCTACACTGTATCGCCAGTCAAACAAACTACATTACCCAGAAGTCAACAGTGCTTCTGGCTGCAGCTT
>JARVGS010000614.1:21815054-21836342 GCA_031762315.1 Hypsolebias antenori
TGAATAAAATATTAGATGTTGGCACCTCCACATCATTGCATTCAGTTTTTATTCACAATTTGTTTAGTGTCCCAACTCTTTTGGAATCCTTTTTGTATAAGTCTGAGCTGAACGCTCGCTTTCTTACAACACTTTAATGCAGCAGAGCCTTTCAGGTGCAATTCTGTGAAGACCTTGAGCTACATAGCTGGAAGAACCTTTATCATGTTCAGACGTTTGTCTTATTGTCTTGTAGAGGGTAACTCTTTATTTGGAAACTGATTCTGTAACCTGATCAGGAGGATTTGAGACTGTCAGTGATCCACATACTAGAGGTTGATCAATTAACTGGTCGACAAAGTTTAATCAGCTGATGTGGGCCACTAAAAAGTTGTCCATGCCTTCTAACAGTTGTTGAATAGATATGAATTTAACACGAGCAGTTAATGTAATTGTTTAATGAAAAGTACATAAAAATAAATCAGTGACAGCTGCAGCCCTGATTCTAAAAACCATAATACTCTGTCAGTGACACTCTAAAACTTGACTTACCATGCTGGTTGAAACATTATAAATTACACTGTGCAAAATATGTATTTTAGTTTTCTTTGCCTCCAAGAAGCCAGACTTTCTTACATTTCACCTCGAGCATTTTTTCTTTAGATTTCTGGAAGTTTTTCTTTGCAATTTTTCTGATTTTTCCAGTCAAGTACCAAACCATTTACAGAGGAATTTGCTTTTGTCTTTTGAGCCACATACACCTGACCTATGACTCACTCTGCCATAAAAGGCTCCTGAACTCGAGATGAACCGGCGTTGTGTCAACACATAATGGATGCTCATGCAGAGAAAACCATTTAAATCAGATCTTTAGGCCTATTTTTATCAGCAGCCTGTCAGTTTGGTAGTTCCAAACTGAACACAATTTGAAATTTAAAATGTTATTTCAGCATCAATAAAGAGATTTATAGTATGCAAAGATTATCAACTGAAAACAGTGTTGCAACATGTACCGTGTAATGTGTACGATTACTTTTGTTGGTGTTTTGAGTTACCATGGTGACGTAATTCACAAAGACATTTTCCTCATTGAAAAACACTGACAGAGCTCTGAAGAGCTTCTAACTGCCATGGTGAGGTCACATGACCTAGACTGAAGAGTTCTCTGAACTACATTAACTTCTGGAGCCATTTTGGATCAAGATGGCTGCCACAGCTACCTCGGAAAACTCAATTGATTATAACTCAGTCGTTCTCGGAGATATTGAGCTGAAGTTTGGTACGATCATAGCTGAGAGCGAGTTCTGCATTCCTAATGCAAATCATAGATCCAAGATGGCCGCCTGAGCTAAAAAAATAAATACTACTCTATATTTCAGCCATTTTTAGAGCTATTCAACTGAAATTTGGTGTGGTGGTAGCTGAGAGCAATGCCCAATTAATACTGAAATCAAATAAATTGAAATCAAATAAATTCAAGATGGCCACCAAAGCTACATTTAAATGGCTTTAACTCTATTTTTACACTTATAGAGCTGGAATTCGGTGAGGTACTGTCAAATCAAAGTTTTAGAATGGCTGCAACATGGCATCAGTTTCTCCAGGAACTTTCTAGTACTGTTTTAGCATTGACCAATAACAACACACTTTATCGCTCATAACAATTAAAGCAAATACATTTAATTTTAAACTAGATTTTTTTTTTCCTGATCTGAACGTTGTCTACAGTCGATCATCTGAAGGTTCTCTCAGGTCCTGACGGAGATTTTTCTTATTTATTTAAGGCACAACTTTTAATTTATTTTTGTATTTATTGTGCATGACATCTTTTTTCTTCTTGTTCTACTCCACTTCATGTTCACATTCCTAATTTTTTAAGAACACATCGCACAGTGTACTCATTGTTGTGTAAATAACTCGACGGATCATTAGTACAAATGTAAAGTACACACACACACACAAATATTAATCAAAAGAACTGTAAAAACATGGTGAGGAACTTTAGCTCATTGGAAGCTAAACTTAAAGAGGTGAAGTTTGGTTTAAACTTTTGCTCTGTACCATGCGTGCTCTTTTAATGAGTGTTTAAAAAAAACTATGAATAAAACATTCCTTATTGGGACTGTTGTTTTCACATCTGTGACCTAACCAAATGTAAAAGCTTGTATAAACTCACTCTTCTATCAAAACATTTAATAATCCCGCTGTCCGTTTACCTCCAAGTTGTAAAAATTACCGTGAAACTAAAATGTTTGTCTCCCCGTCTTTCAGCCGGGGGCCAGCCTGGAGCAGACCCACATTTTTGTTCTTGCACATATTCTTCGAAGACCCATCATAGTCTACGGAGTGAAGTACTACAAAAGTTTCCGTGGGGAAACATTAGGATACACTCGCTTTCAAGGTGAAACTGCTTTTTTACATTTTATTATTATATATATATTTTTTACAGTAAATCTTATAATTGTTGCGTAAACTTGCACGATCGCCGGAGGCAGCAGACCGGTTGAATTTGAGCGAACAGCCTGTTCTTCACGTGTAATCAGAGCGGCAGCGAACAGCCTGTCCCGCCTTGTCTGACTTGTTTTGCGTGTCTTCAGGCGTCTACCTGCCTCTCTTATGGGAGCAGAGTTTCTGCTGGAAGAGCCCCATCGCCCTGGGCTACACACGGGGACACTTTTCCGCTCTGGTGGCCATGGAGAACGATGGATACGACAATCGTGGTGCGGGCGCCAACCTCAACACAGATGACGATGTCACAGTCACGTTCTTGCCCTTGGTCGACAGCGAGAGGAAGCTGCTGCACATTCACTTTCTCTCTGCCCAACAAGTAAGCGCTAATACTCTAAAACATTACAGCTGCAACTGAAACGGTTCAGATGGTCTTTGTTTTTTGTATATTTTATTTATTTACTTGCTGTTTACCTTTTAAATGAGACAACGTAGATTGTTCTTTCAGTTATTGAACTGTTAATAATGGTGTACCACAAGGCTCAGACTTAGGACCCACTCTTTTTACCATCTACATGAGTAATGTAGGTCAGAACATTCCTTGCGTTTCTATGCCGACGATACAGTTGTTTATTGTCGAGCTAAATCAGTCGCTAAGATTTTCCAGCTACTACAGTCTGCATTTGACATCATTCAGTCAAACTTGTTCCGTCTCAAACCTGTATAAATAAAGGTTGAATGAATGTTTCATATTTATGAGACTGCCCCCAGGTGGCAGCAGTATTTTTTTTTCATCACAAATGTATTTTTTCTTTAGTAAATAACTGCAGGACTAATCTCTGCTTGAGAGCATGAAGCAAAGCAAAACTTAAATATGCTGAACATATTCTCAGTGGAGCCTCAAGAGGCTGAAGTGACACCAGACCAGAGGTCCATCAGTAAATGAGTAGTTCTGGTGGTAAAACTGGGACTTTTTGAGAGAAATGGTAACCGTGCCAGTGCAGCCGCTGCTCAAATCTTCATTATAACTGTAATCTACATAAAGAAAAGGTGTTCATTTTGACATATAAAGGAAAAAGAGATTAAAATAAATGGTCAAACTGTTCCCGGTGACTTATTATGGCCACTATGATAACCACACACCTGTCAGTCACTTTCTGAGTGCTGTTATTGAGAGACAGACCCAAACACAGACTGAAAAGTAAGCCTCAGACAGTCTGTCTGAAAAGTGTAAGACGGAGCTTAAAAGACCGAGACCGATGGCCACACACGGAAGGTTTTATCAAGTTTATACTTTTTATGTAGAAGATATGACGAGATAGACTCTTCACTTCTAGTTTTAATAATATTTTGAGTTAAAATTCTCTGTATTCTTGGCGGATTGGAGAGAAAACTCTTAAAGAAGACAAAGACCCTGTGGTTTGATGCACAACCTGAATCTGTACTACAAGCAAGAAGCATTTGTTTGGACACATTTTTAAACATTTCTAAAATTAGTATGATGTCATTAACTGTCAGCTAAAGCCATAATAGCTGTAAAAAATATAATTATTGAATGTTTTGGGTAAGCATTTATTATGCGTGTATCATCGCTGATAGAAATAAAATATGCTTCATTCACTACCAAAAGTCTACTGCAAAATTTGTTGAAACAAAAGATGCTTAAAGATCGTGCACACGAGCCCATAATCTGAACCCTAAAGGAGAATTTTGTAGCAGATCACTGACTTTAGTCATGGAAGACGGCGAAGAGTATTTCCTGTTTTTGAAGCCTAAAGAAAAGTATGAAACTCTGAGTTTGAGTTATCGTATAAAAACTATTGAACATGTCAAAGTGCCAGTTCAGACGTTTAAAGCCCAACCTGTTGTGACCTGTTTAAACTTTTAGAGACGTTTCTACTGTGACGTCTAAACAGGGCTGGAGCTTCTCAGCTGTTTAATATTAACTCCTTAGTAAGAAGGATGTTTTCCATCGTCTGCTGTGGCAGGTGTGTGATAACGTGGAGCTGCATGGGCGCAGAGTATTTGGGAACAGGTGCCAGAACAAGGTGTGGAGCTACCGTATTTTTGCTGTATAAGTCACAGTTTTTTGCATAAATTAGCATGCCTGCGACTTATACAGCGAAGCAACATATTTGTTTCCCCCCATATTTATAAACAGCTTTTTGGCTGAGATGTGACGATTTCATTCATTCTGACATGAAAAACATTGAACACTACCATTTTCAGCCACTAGAGGGCCCTCGACTAATATGGCAAGCCAAGAAGCTCAACAGTAGGTAAAAGTGGCTATTAATGAGACAATTTGCTTGCCATACCAGGCCACCTTTGTCTCACTTCGATCAGCTGCATTTCGTCACCCAGGCGAAACGCAGCTGATTTGACCGTCAAAGTGCATTTATTAAGGAAAAGTTCAACTGAGACACACCTTTGCTATCATTTTGAGCAAACAATTGTTTTTAAATGTTAATCTTGTCAAATGCTTGTTAAATACCTCCCGTGCACACTCCTGTAGCCGCCATTTGGCCGTCCCATCAATTTTTGGCACAACACCGGCCCACGTTTCCAAGTTGTCAACGGTGACGCATAATAGATACGATTTATATGTCGACGTGACAGATTTGTTTTTTTTTCCACTTTATTAGACATATTTGGACTGACGCGACGTGTACGGTAGTTTGAGGTTCCATGTACCGTATGTATCAGTAACATGTTTGTTTTTGTTGTTTTCGATACAGATGGGGAACGAGGAGCAGCAGGAGAAGCTGCTCCGGGAGTGGCTGGACTGCTGCGTGACAGAAGGCGGCGTCCTGGTCGCCATGCAGAAGAGCTCCCGCCGCCGCAACCACCCCCTGGTCACCCAGATGGTGGAGAAGTGGCTGGACCGATACCGCCAGATCCGCCCCTGTGCCTCTCTGTCCGACGGCGAGGAGGACGAGGACGAAGATGAATGAGTGAGATTATTAAACCATGGACCCTGTAGGCTCGGAGTGAGAGTTCTTTGCTATTTAGATTTTTTTTTTCTCCCCTCGTTAAACGCGTAAATCCTTTACTTGTAACAATGCATGTGAGCTCTGTGGTAAACATACCAGCACTATGAAGCAGAACCCGACGACTTCTCCCATAAAAAGCACATGAAGTCCTCCTCGTTTGCCGTCTTACTCAAATTACTACCCGTTATAATTACCTTACTTGAAGAAAATGCTAGAAGACGTGAAATATGCAGTATTTAAGAATTCCCTGAGCTGCAGTAGATCAGGATTTACATTTACAGACTTGCCTGAGAAGATACTAATTGTGTGTGTGCGTGTGTGTTAAATGAGTTTCCATGATTTCTTATCCTTCTACAAACATTTGATGCTGGATTTATTTATTTATTCAAGTGCAGACGCACGCAGAGATCCCGTTCTTGGTTCGGACGCCCTCTTTCTTTTCTTTAAACGTTTCGTTTGATTCACGTAGTCTTGAAGTATTTTTTATTTTGCACAGATGAAACCCACAATTTGTCCGTGGGAGGGGAAGATTGAAGTTTACTGACATTTTTATGTGACTTGGTAGCTCATGTTTGTGTTTAGAGTGAGTGGTGTTGTTGACGCTGGGGGGGGGAGACAAAAAAAGACGAACCAAACACTTTGCCTCTTCTATGGAGAGCAGTAATATTAAATTTAACTCACTTGCATCAACTTCATGGCCGTTTTGTTTTTACTTCCTGAACACTTGTTTGGATTTAGAGCGCAGGCTCACATGAAGGAGTCCTCCTGGGTGGACTAACCATGAAGTGCACATTTATCGATGCTAAAAACTGTTTGTCATCCAGTTTGAGTATGTTCTGATTTGAAATCTATCCACACTACAGCTGTGTGCATTCTTTTGTTGAATCAGCGATTTGACCCTCATGTCTCAGAAAAAGTTGCTTTCCTGTTAATCAGTTGTTGCAACTACAACCAATCCTTAAAACTCGTGACCAAACAATACATGTATATTGTACAGGAAATTACATATACAGTATATGAAGCTGAACAGTGGGAACATGTTTTCAGTACATAAACAAATATTCTTAGTTTAAAAACTTTAATGTTACAGAGCAGCAAATGTCTGAAGCAAATTGGTGACTCAAAAAAATCGCAACAAATTGGCACGTTTTTCCATCGCAGTCTCTGAATTCCAAGTTTTTGAGCAGCCTTTTTTTTAATTACGCTTGCTGTTGCATACAAGGCTGTGCAAACTACAGTATTTTGATGCCCACCTCTGTGTTTCTAGTTTAACCAGTAAGAGTAATGGGAAATGAACGATGATGTGGTAAGGACATCATTTGTTGCATTTCAGTGTCAACTTGCCATTTATTTAAACACACTTAAGCAATCCCATGTCCAAACGCTAAAATGTGGTAAGCGTTATAAATTCGGAAGAGCTTATTTTTCCAGAGCTAGATTAATAAAATACCTCACACTTTTGAGGGTAAATGTTTCAAAGCATTTGGTAAAATACTAAAAACTTCTGGTCATCTGTGATCAAATGAGACGCTAAACCCAGAGCTGTGGGTTTAGATCAGTCTTGGTAACATTATAAACACTTAGTGGCTTTTTTACAATCCTAACTCCATGGTTCCCAATACTGGTCCTTGAGGAACACCTTCCTGCACGTTTCAGTTGCTTTCCTGCCCCAGCACTTCTGATTCAGTGATTGCAGAAGCCCGTTAATCACACATTCATTCAAATCAGGTGTGTCAAAGCAGGGAAACAAAACATGCAGGATGGCGTTCCTCAAGGACCAGTATTGGGAACCCCTGTTCTACCTTCCATCATGACAATATAAACGGATCTAAATAGTTTTAAATCTTCATATCATCCAAATGAATCGGGACCAGTGGTTGTCAGAATCATCTCTTTATTTGAACTGCACTGAATGCTAAATGTTCACCTTGTACAAGAAACGAATACAAATACTCACACTAAAAACCAAAAAATAAAAAAAAAATAAAACATACTGCTGGCTGCCTCTTCCGCTATGGTCGGGACACTAAGGAGTTTCAGCTATTGCTCGTACAGAGTACAGGACGGCCCTCGCCCCCACCAGAAAGAACCTGGCCTTCTTCGATAAAGAAATCATAGAGGAGGGAAGAGAGGGGGTGGTGGAGCACATCAGGACTATAGGAACACTCAACTAGGCATTACAAATCTAACAGGAAACTCTTCAACACCAAAAAATGTGTTTGTAGAAAAATACCACAACGGTTAGGATGATGGAGAAACTCTGCAGACTAACCAGATTAGTCTTTTTTCCTTAAAGACAAAACTTTGACAGGGAAAAGCATCAAAAAGTTTTTTTTTTCCTGAGATATAAAGGACTGAAGTTTGCTTTAACCCTTTCCTGCCTCTAGCTTCTCATGTGCTCATAGATGGGAGTAAAAAGTCATTCCAACCATCGGATCATGGATATTTGTCTTCATACCTCAGTCACACGAATCTTAATGTAACAAAAAAAAAAGTTAAACCGAGGGAGCTGCCACCTATTTAACTTTACTCCAGTTAAATGTGCAGATACTGATAAGCGGCGTCATAAACTGGATATGTAATGCAGAGGGTGACCTCTAGTGGTGAAAATGTTACTGCGTCTGTCAGGAAAGGGTTAAACCCCTGTAGATGACTACAACTGAAGAGAAAGCTTGTTTTATTTGATAAAAGATAAATATAAGTTGATTTTTAATCATTTACACTGAAAAGAAAAAACAAATCCTTAGCTCAGTGGTCTACACAACACTTGTTACATGGAACAGGGCTGGAAAGGGGAGGGGGTGGGAGGGGCGTTAAGGTCCAGTAGCACATGATGCCAATTCTTTTATCGTCTGTTCCTTTCGAGAGGTGGGCCTACGTTCCCCCGAGAGCTCTGACGTCGAACAGGGCCGAGCCTTGGCGGGGTAATCCAAAAAAACAAACCACTGGACTCTGTCCACAATCATTAGGCGTGTCCCGAAGAAGAGAAGTAAAACAAAAACATCGGAGAGTGAAGCCGGAACCAGAAGAAACGAGAGTAAAAACTGAAACTTTAAAAGTACAAATCCCCTCCCCCCCCCAGCTGAACGCTGCCTCTTCCGTTCCCGTTTTGCCGGCTGATTGAGCAGGCAGCCGCTCTGTGTTGCGTCACTGTCTCTTGGTCCCAGTTGGTCGGTCGGTTCGGATGGAGGTGTCTGTGGTCCTGCTGCTGCTATTGCTCGGTGAGGTGCTCTCTGGTCTCGCCGTGTTTGGAGGGCTGGTTGGGCGACGGGGCCTGGGAGGGGTGTGTACCAGAGGGCAGGGTGTGGGCGATGGGGACCCCACCAGGCACCATGCCCTCCAACGCTCCCGGGATGCCACCCGGAGCCACTCCGACCACACTCGGCGGGTATCTGTCGATGGGCGGGGTCAGAGATCAGTGCAGGGAACACACAGATTAACAAACGGGGAGAGAAACCACCTCTTTTCAGCCCAGGAGCTCTTCAGGAACAATTTTACAAGTTCTCAACTGGATTTATTAGAAGTTTCTTCTCATAAGAATTTAGTTTGGTTACTGACTGGTTATCGCTCATGTCTTAACCACAGGGTGGCAGCTGAATAACCTTCAGAGCCAACTCTATTCAAGATGGCCGCCACAGCCTACTGATCTTACTGAACACAAACTCTGGCGCTACGTGCATTCCCTTCAAGAATGCCTGAAATATACCTTTATAATCCAACAAAGTTCAGTCAGGTCATCTGGACGGTTTATTTATTGAGACGTTTTGTCCTTCATCCGCAGGACTTCATCAGTTTGAGGAGCCACAACAAACAGTACCACACGCAGCACGCCCACATGGTGGACCAACCAGTTTGTTGGTGATGAGATGGTTTGAGGCAGTCATAGCCCCGCTAAGTACAAGGACTCTGTTTGTTGTGGCTCCTCGGACTGATGAAGTCCTTTGGATGACAGATGAAATGTCTCAACAAAAAAAGAAACCATCCAGATGACCTGACTGATCTTTGTTGGATTTTCTACCTGAATTATTGAGCCTGAACTTTGATGTTCCATCATAATCTTAGACTTTTAAATCAATAAATCCAAATGAACTCATGTTGCTTCACTGAAAATTATATGCAAATACTGCTTTGTTTTGTTTTAAACCAAAAATAGATCAAATATCTGATTGTGTGAATGCAAAGTGAAAATAATAATTTTATTATGATTCTTATCATATTACACAAAGCCCAAATGGAAAAAAAAAATGGATTTGGAGTTCCTGGTTTTAAGTCCGGGGCTGGAAGAAAGACGTTTCAATAGTTTAGGGTCTGCAACCTACATTCTTTGGGTTCCTGTAGATCTGGTTTGGCCAAAACCAACATGCAAATAAAACTTAAATTTATTACCACGCCAAGAATCTAAAAACATCCTGAAAACTGCTTGCTTGCTTATTTTCTGTTGTAAAAATGCTTCCCGGCAATAAATATTATACAGCTGGAAAACTTGTTTGTTTTTCCTTAAACGGTGCCACATTTTAAGGAAAGGAGTACATTTATTCAGCTATTGACTCGTTTGGAGATTCTGGTACCTCAGGCGCCCGTTTGTCAGCACCTGCGAGCAACCAGTGGAATCCCATAACTCCACAGTCTGGGACTGAACTCTGTCCTCCGAGATAACCACGCCCACTCCCACAGAGCAGGGTTTATCAGAGTCTACCTTCAGAATTTTGTAGTGGAGAAGATGGAACGACCTGCGTGCAGTCCTGACCTCAACCCCACTGAACACCTGTGGGATGAACTCCAATGCGCTGTTCGGTTCAGAGTGAACAACACAACCACACTGGTTATAAAATGGGACGCCATTCCACAGCACTACCAAGCTGGGGAGCAGCACGCGGACAAAGTGTCAGGCTGTGTATGGTTCTTCCGCTTGCTACTGAGACCTCTGTTGGATTGGATGATTGAAGAAACAGAACGTATTATGAAACAAACACCAAATGGGTATCAGAATAAACTGTTGGGCATTGGCAGAGAAGTTTTCATGGACACAACCCACATACTGAACTCTGCTGCTCCGCCTACACAAACGACAAACGTGGCACAATTTAAGAGAAAATAAATAGGCTTAAGATTTAATACCAAGAAGCATTGTTACTACAAAGAAATAACCAAACATAAAATTCCTTAGTTTTTGTGCTAAATTTTCCACAGTGATAGGAAAGACGTGCATAGGCCAGTGTTTAGACTTTATCAAAAGAAGCCTTAACCAAAAATAAGTTTTCCTTTTTACATGTAAAAAAAAACACCAAAAACTATCACTTTATTACAGATCCATATTTTCATTTTGTCACAAAATATGTTATGTTGTGTTCTTTGCATTTAAAGCCTTAAGTACAATTTATAGCTCTGCTCAATTTCTTATTTTGTGGGAAAAGGAAGATAAATTGCTCTTGTGATTGTAAAGGTTGCAGACCCCTGGTTTAGGAAACAAATCTCAACAAAACCCAGAAACCAGACAGGAAGAACAAAAGGACAAAGCAGTCCAGAGACAGTCGGCTTTCGAGAATTTTCCCAAAACCCCATAAGGAGGAAAACAATGGAGCATCCTGTGAAACTGCATCTGAATGGCCTCAGCATTCACTGCCATCCAGCTCTACTCTGAGGTCAGTCACGCAGGTGAGTGCTGAGGGAGGAGGGGGACACACATCAGGTGAGTTTAGGTGAAAGGTCTGATCTGATCGTATTTACCTGCTCCTGAATCTAGGCATTAATTTTGTCTTGGGGGACGCCGGTTACAGCCTGAAGAGTTTGGTTCACTTGGCTGCGTGAAGGAAACACATACTGAGATCAAGAGGAGTCCTGAAAAGGACATTTTGGACAAAGTTTCTTTCTACTGAGGGGGTGGCTCTCCAGGCTCTACTATAGTTTTATTCATGTCTCTAGAGGAAAATATTCATTACATGACTTTTTCTAAATAAAAACGATTCATTATCTTCATTAGCTGACCTGTAGGTGGCGCCGTTCAGCTCAGGGTGAACGCCTGGTTGGTCCATAACTCCCCATGGTGCCGTGGTGACAAAGAACTCCTTATTGACGCAGTTTCGTAGGCTGTCAGGGATACGTCCTGTCGTACGACACACACACACGTGTGGAAATCACTGAGTAAAAAGGCACAACTTGTTACATGCCGAGCAGCCAGACAGTGCCCAAGTGTTAATGAGTTCACAAAGGCTCCGATACACAAATGCAAATTAAGGTCATTTAACAGTGAGGATGTTTGGTGAGAGGCCGGCCCCAGGGAAGCGCTTTGTTCTGAGGAGCTAATATCATCTATTAGGTTTGGATTTAATAAAGGCAGCCGCTGGAGTGGACATATGACACCTGGGAAGTAAACCTGAGCAACAGGACACAGCGGGAGATAAACGAAGGACTGTTGATGTCTGAAGTGTTGAGGAGACTCCGTACCGGTGATGGCTCTTCGGATCTCGGTGGCGGCCGCCTCCCTCATCTCCAGAGAGGCCTGCTCGCTGTACCAGGCTGTGTGCGGCGTGCAGATCAGGTTCGGGGCATCTTTCAGTGGGCCCTGAGCAAACCTGCAGCACGGGGGAGCAGAAAACCAAAAGCACATGTTAGAAACTACAAACTGTTTGAGAACAGGAACAAAAACGGTGTTGCCCTCATGGTTAGAGATCTAACTCAGCTACTACCACGCTCAATTTTAGCTCAGTCTGTAAAATCAGCTGAGTTTTTGCCAACTTGTTTTCTGGCAGTTGATTGGTTGTAGACGTACATCTAATGATTGCTTTCTGTAGTTTCATTTATATTTACTCAGTGATTTGTGAGATATTTTGCAAATAGGACAAACAAATGAAAACATGCACAAATAAAACAAAATAAAAGATTTATATAAAGATTTTGAAAAAGTTTGTAAAGAATTCTTGAAAACGATTAAAAAAATGGTAAATTAGATAAAACATATTTTCTATGAGAATGGAGCATGAATGATGACTTCTGAATGATTGCCAAAGAAGCTAAAGGTAAATATCACAAAATACTAGTTAAAAGCTAAAAGTAGCAACAATATAGCTACCGGTAAATGCTAAATGTAAAAAAAGGGCTAAACTGAACACAAGTTTAGATTAACTAAAATTAGCATTTGTAGAGAGAACAGCATTTGCATTAACAATAGAATTAGTAGATTAGTAACATTAGGAATAACATATTAGCAATAACAGTAGTACAGTTAGCATTAGCATTAGTAGTGTTAGTCATATTAGCAATAACAGTTGTACAGTTAGCGTTAGCAAAATTAGTCATATTAGCAATAACAGTAGTACAGTTAATATTAGCATTAGTAGCATTAGTCATGTTAGCATTAGCGTTAGTAGCATTAGTCATATTAGCAATAACAGTAGTACAGTTAATATTAGCATTAGTAGCATTAGTCATGTTAGCATTAGCATTAGTAGCATAGTCAAATTAGCAATGACAGTAGTACTTAGCATTAGTAGCATTAGTTATATTAGCAATAACAGTAGTACAGTTAGCATTAGCAACATCAGTCATATTAGCAATAACAGTAGTACAGTTAGCATTAGTAACTTTAGTCGTATTAGCAAAAATGGTAGTACAGTTAGCATTAGCATTATTAACAGTCATATTAGCAATAACAGTAGTACAGTTAGCGTTAGCATTAGTAGCATTAACCATATTAGCAATAACAGTTGTCAAAGTTCATGCTCCATAATCCAGGTAAAAAAAAAATCCAACAAAATTGAGTCAGGTCATCTGGACGTTTTCTTTTTTTGTTGAGATGTTTCGTCCTTCATCCAAAGGACTTCATCAGTCCAAGGAGCCACAACAAACTTTGATGTTTTGAACCACTTTGGCTATGGCTGCCTCAGAGGAGTTGACAGGGGAGAGGGCGGGCACCAGAAACCATATCATCACCAGCAAACTGGTCAGTCCACTTTGTGAGAGTGCTGCTTGTGGGACTGAGTTTGTTGTGGCTCCTCGAACTGATGAAGTCCTTTGGATGAAGGATGAAACATCTCAACAAAAAATAAACCGTCCAGATGACCTGACTGAACATTGTTATAGTAGTAGAGTTAGCATTAGCATTAAAACGCTGTGTGATTTCACACAGAATATATTTACAAAAATCTTAATGTATTTTGATATGGATTTTATGTGAATATTTTTTTTTTAATGTAAGAAAAACAAAAATAAGAGGTTCCATCTCCTGATAAGCTAAACATTTTGATGTATGGATTCAACATTCAGGACAAGGGACTAAAATAACTTTTGTTGCATTCAGACACTCAAAAGGTGAAAACATCCTTTGTTGCACCTGTGTCTTATTAACTGAATTTGCTCTGACGGGATTAAAGCTCGTTCTTTGCCTCCGCAGGTTCAGGACCTGCAGAGCTCTGATGGAGCCGTGTCCAGAAGCAGTGTCTCACGGCTGGTTATGGTTCACGTTCTGTGACGTCTTTCTTTCTTCCCACACAAATCTTTTCTTGTCCAGCCTGCATCTGTTTGACTTTCTGTTCGTGTGCACCTACGTGAAGGGCTCGGTCTCATGGACGTCCAGGGCGGCTCCACGTATCCTGCCCTCCTTCAGCGCCTGGGCCAGAGCTTTCTCGTCCACCAGGCCTCCTCGTGCGGTGTTGACCAGGAAGGCACCCTGACGCATCTGTAAAACACAAAATGAATAAATAAATACCACGGATCTAATCCGCAGCAGATTATTCCTTTGATCTTGAGCGGAAGATCAATCTGGGTTTCGCGTCTCCGGTTCGAGGGTCTTAAAAACATATTACGCGACAAGAAAAGAAATCTCGACACCTGAAAGATTCAGGAAGCGCCCAGGAGAAATGCCATCTGATGTGGGATAAAGAATAGTCTTAATCCGAAACCAGGAGATGAAATGAAGGACGGGATAAAAGACGAGGCAGAGCCGCCATCCTTTGCTGCTTGTGCTACTTTAAAAAAATAAAAAGGCATAAAAAATGTGAAAGGAGAGGAGGGGAAGAAAAAAACATGATTGTGTTCAGAAGAAAGTAATCCCTTAATCTTGACAAAAAGCTGAAATCCAGGGGCACGGAGCCAAACGCTGACTGGCAGTCTTTTATTAGACCTTGATGGACGTGACAAAAAAATACATGAATACTCAGGTTTCCATTTTGACAACCAAGAACCACAGCCAACATTTTAGAGGGAAAAGTGCTCTTTCTCTCTTAAAGCAGCGGCATCAGAAAGGACAGTTACTATGTTCAGCTGTTACTCCCACTCATTTTGCAGCTCGGACCATCTCAAAGACGAGCGGCATGGGGGGATTGACTGTTCAGCCTTGCAGTTCTTCGGCTGTCCTGTAGATGTCGCTGCAGGCAGATGGTCAGAGCTCTTTTTTTAATTTTTTTCATTTATTTATTCATTCATTTAAAAGAAAAAATATTGAATGAAAAGGATGCAGAAAGAAGAAGAAAATTCTTATAATATCTGCTCCTTATTTAAAAAATATACAAAATAACTACAAACAAACAACAACTCAGGCTTGAACAATTCCCAAAGCGAAAACAAAAACACATCAGGCATTCTCCACGTCATACTTTCCTAAGAATTTTAATTTATTCGTCTTTTTAAACATATAAATTTGCAGCTCCTTCAGACTAGTTCTAAATGGAGGTTTTACAAACATTTCCATTAGGCCTGTCGCGATAAACAATAAATCAATTTTCATTTATCCGCTTTATGGTTTCTTCATGTCTCTCTTTCTACTGAAGACACTGGATGACAAAAGGCTCAACTCTAGTGCTCTTCACTGACCTCTCTCTTTCTCTTTAAAATGTCCAAAATCGCGTTTTAGGATGGTTAAAAGCAGCTAAGCTGGGAAGCTAAGCTACGAGCTAAGCTAGCAGGCTGAACTCGGGGACAAAACCTCCGTCTTGTCTAAGCTCCAAAATTCACGGTTGAAACCCGTGCCTTCGTGTGAAAGTTGTTTTTCGCTGCAAAAAAAAAAGCTGAGAACTTGTTTACTGATTTTTTTTTTAATTAATAGCTTTGTGTGAAAAATGCTATGCTAAAGAGCTACAACTACACCGAGCGTCCGCCATTTTGAGAACCGAAAAACAGGAAAGACAGCGAGTCCATGTCACATCAAGGGGCCTCCCTCCCATTTTTTTCTAAGACACGATGCTCGCACCCTCACTATTCATCCTTCAGCTCAGTCTTATACTGCCATCCAGTGGTCAAAAAATGTACTACACCCAAAACAAATTAACCAACATTTCTTCTTAAATGTGACAATAATTACTCAATATCGTAAAATTTTAAACATTATTGTTTATCGCAATAATTTGAGACACTTAATCGCCCAGCTAAATTTGTTATAGTTTCCATTCCCTTAAGGTTCTAATGACTCTTTTTGTATCGGAATTTAACTGAATATTTGGGGGTAATATTTTTTATGAACTCTATACATGGCTTGTAAAATACTATATTCAACCAAATCATAAAACTTTATTAATTTCAATAGATGAAATAATATATTTGTTGGGTGATCATAGCACTTCCTACTACCTGTAATAATTCTTACAGCTCTTTTTTGTAAAATAAAAATAGGGTTTGTAATTGTTTTGCAAGCATTTCCCCAAACTTCAATAAAATAGATTAAATATGGAACAATTACATTATACAACATATACAAAGCTTTGTCATTCAAAAACTATTTTACTTTATACAGCAATGAAATTTTTGCTATTTTTTTAATTTACATGAGATTTTCCATGTCAGCTTCTCATCATTAACGACACACAAAAATTTTATTTCATTAACGCCATGAATTTCAATACTGTCAATTTTAAATGGGACTTCAATAATTTTATTTATATTACTAAATATGTAGTTTATTTATTTATTTTTATGTAATGGTAACTTATTTAAGTTGGAACCAAGTTTGTATTTTTATGAATTCTGCCTGTATCATCTCTTAACATCCGTTCAATATCTTCACCTGAACAAAAAAAAAAGTATCTGCAAATAAAACACACGTCAAAACCCTGAGCTCTCCTGCTGCGCAGCTCGGTCGATGTATTTGTTGTAGCCGTGTTCTGGTGCTGATTGCATTCGACAGAACAAAGCAGTGAATTTGTGTCCAGCTTGGGTGGAGCTTCAGATAAAAAGCTGCTCCCACAGTGACGTGACGTCGGATCGGTTCGGACGGTTTGCGTACCTGTTTGATGGTGAAGTCGTTGATGAGGTGGTGGTTGTGCTCGTTCAGGTTGCAGTGCAGGGAGACGCAGTCGCTCTGGTACAGAAGGTCCTGCAGGGTGTAGACGCGCTGGACGCCCAGCGAGCGCTCCAGCCCGTCCTGCAGGTACGGGTCGTAGAAGATGACGTTGAAGCCGAAGACCTTGGCCCGAACGGCCACCGCCTGGCCCGAACGACCTGAGGACACAAACACAGCAGAACATCAAGAAAACAGGTGCAAAAGTGACAAAAGCACCATTTAAATATAATAAATGGATCAGATGAAGATAAAAGTTGGGACTTTCACAACAAATGTTACACTGATGTGATTCGGGAATAGTTTTCATGAACATCTTGTGCATTCAAAGTAAATTTGTTCTGACTTTGTTGCCGTTTGTCTAAAAATGCTTCCATCTTTTATAAATGTCAAACTTTTACGCCCTAATAAGTTTCAATTGTAATTGTTTTCGAAAAGGGCCAGATATACGTAATAAGATTTTTTCTTCTTTCTGCTGCCTTTCATTTTATATTGTATATTTTTATGGGATACATGTGTTTGTTGTGTATTTTTTATTTTTTATTAAATGAATAAATAAATAAATAAATTGTAAATGTTTAAGAGATGAGTCAAACTGTCGATGTTTGACTTTTGTTGTTTCAATCACAAAACATAAAAAACTGTTTTAGTGGAAAACTACAAAGGATGAAAATGAAAGCTACCTTTGCTAACTGTTACGGTTTATGGTTTGTTCTAATCATCACTCTAATCAGATCAGGCGGCCATTTATGTTTTAGGAGGTTAAAATCTGCAAGAGTCGTGAGAGGACGAGCCTGCAGACCATAATAAGCCTCTCCCTGCGTCTCTCGCAGACATTTGTTGTGTAGGACGTGAGTGATGGCTGCAGGAAGCGCTCTGCTCAGCAGCTGCAGCTGAGGAACAAGGTTCTGCAGAATAGAAATGTTGAAAAGGATTGATTACGTGTCCAGTTCCTCCTTCAGCTGCTACATCAAGCACCACTTCAGCATTCACTTGTTTCGATATCGGTCAATTAATCAATCATTTTAAAACAAATCTATCCGAGTTGCTGATTGCAGTAAAACGTTTTATTCCTCGTCTTTAGCTTTCTGTGCTTCTTCCTCGGCTACTTCATCTCTGAACTCGTTTCGGCTGCGCAAGGAGTTCAGGACTGCGCTTGTTGCGTTCAGCTGCAGCTTGAAGATAATGACGGCGAGCAGCAGGAGAGGGACGAGGTTCTCCCGTGCGTTTTCAACACAACGGGTCGTCCTGCGGCTGCAGCTCGACCTCATTTACTGCAGCTTCGTTTGTGGCTGCATGACTGTAAACTCTGCAGACTGGCTCTGTGCCAGCTCTTCCTCACAGATCTGTTGAACGCTTAATGTCAGTAAAAGTCCAAGTTTAGAAACACTTAAATGCCAGAGAACCAAGGACTTCTCTCCGCTCTGCGTTTCTAAGCGTCGCCTTTTCCCAGTTGATCATTCTGTCAGAGAAAAACCTGAAGGTCCATCTCTGTCACTTCCTGCTTCACTTTCACTGCCAACATACAGAACCCATTGAAATGATGGGCTTTAATACCACAACACCTAAAGGCACAAGGTGGGCTGTAATGCTTTTTCCCGTGTCTGTTAGCAAAAACATCTGAACCACAAAAGCAGATTTTAGAGAAACTTTCAGTAAATAATCCTACAACTCAGTCCAATTCAAGATGGCCACCACAGATAATTATCAGTCAACAGAAAAACTGCTCCAGCTCAGTCCACTTTACAGACACTGGCCTAAACTTTGATGTGGTAGTAGCTGAGAGTCATTCACAACACATACTCTGAGGGTGACATCTTGAAGTGAAAGATCGTACGTAGGCCTGTCACAATAACAAATTAATCGCCTAGCAAAATTTGCTAGGCGATTAATTGTTGCAGAAATTACTGCGATAAACGATAAGATTGTTTGAACGATTTTGGACGGTTAAAACAGATTTTAAAGAGAAAAGCGAAAGTGAGGAGTTCAGTGAAGAGCACCAGAGTTGAGCTTTTTGTCATCCAGTGTCTTCAGAAAGAGAGACACATGAAGAAACGATAAAGTCGATAAATGAAAATTAGGTCAATCATTTTCATTTATCATGCGATTAATTGATTTATTGTTTATCGCGACAGACCTGATCGTACATTGTTTTTAAAGTTTGACCCAATGCAACTCTGTTTTTCTCATCATAAGATTATCTTTGGTTTAAAACTCGTAATTTGCTTCTTTCGGGGAAACCAGTAAGAACCAGTTTGCTAGTTCAGGAGGTCAGTCATCTCCTGACCTTTATGTGTTTGAATCCTTGTTGATGAAGAAATATTGATTACAGATGGTTCCTCCTGTAAATTCCCCAAATCCCAACTCAATTTGAAGTGACAGGAGCGATACTGCCGCTCCTCTCACATAGCAACCAATAAACGAGCTGGAAAAACAGAAGTGGCTCATTCTGGACACTTCATGAACTCCTCGGGACACACATCTGTCTACGATCAAACACCAGGAGACCTTCATGGTCTCCATCATCTCACCGACAACGAGCATTATTGGGACGAGTGGACAAGGCTTCAGGTGGGAGGATTGGGGTAAAAATGGGAGAAAACGAGACCATTTCATTGCTGCAGCTGGTCAGCAGCTGTCTGGAACCTGTAGCAGGTATGGGGGTGGAGGGGGTCGTGCTGTGGAGCATATGTGGACACAGATAAGGCGGCGCTCAGGAAAGGCTTGTGAGAAGACGGAGCATCTGACTAACCAGCGATGTTCAAACAGAGACTTACAACCACACAATCAGCAGCAAAACAGGTGCAGCGAGTGAAACACACATTCTTACTACACACGTGCAGATTTAAAACCTGGTTATGTCGGAGCGAGGTGGGGGGCATGTCTGGGGAGCACAATATGAGAGGGGAGGAGTTGAAAAACAGGGAGAATAGAAACAGGCACCATCCACATGGGAACTACGTAAGTTTGTATGGTTTTAGCCTTGTGTCTACACGAAGCAACGTTTTAGGAACAGCCAAATGGTGTTTTTTTTTTTTTTTTTAATTCGTGTTTTCATGTGGACAGCCTTAGAAAAATATGACATAACATGGCACAGATTCCAGTCAAATATTTTGTGCCTGTGAATCAGACTTGCGTAGCCATTTTATTTAACAAGGTAACAAAACTTAATTCACAACTACCGGTACGCATTCTGATTTACAATAAAATAAATGACTGGAATTTGTGCCCATATGGTAAATCCACAACGGCAAGCCTAAATGTGTCAGACATAAAAAAAAAAAAAGATTCCTGCTCGTGTTTATGCTGCAGATGATGTTTTCTCAACTACTAAAGCCTTTGACACTACAACAAACACTGATGAACAACAACTAGACAGCGCAGTTATAAACTTGATATTCACCAAAACCGATGAGGCCGAGGGTTTCTCCACGGATGCGCGCGGCGCCTGACGCCACCTCGCGGATCTGCTCCACGCTCTGGACCCGCGTGCCCTCCCGGAGAGCCTGGTACAGCCAGGTGTTCCTTCTGTAAAGGTTGAGGATGTGGCAGATGGTGGAGTCGGCCGTCTCCTCCACAGCTGCGGAGGGAATGTTACACACAGCGATGCCTGAAAGGAAGGGAACACGGAGAGGCCAAAATTAATCTGGCTAATGGCAAAAATCAATGCTGTAATTCTTATCGGTGTTCATCCGACGTACGTTTAACCCACGGAGAGCTGAAGCTCAAACAGCTGTCTAAAACCTGAGGATGGGGGCTGGGTAAGAAAAAAAACCTGTCTTTTATAGCTACCACAAAAATATATAAAAACTTACCGTATTCTTCAGACTATAAGGTGCATTAAGCAAAACAAGTTCACTTTGACAGATTTTTGAGCACCGTGTACCACATCAAACTGGTTGGAGGTCAGTAAGCACAACCAGAATTAATACATAAGGCGCACCAGATTATAAAGTTCACTGTTGTTTTTTTGAGAAAATTAAAGTGCACCTTATAGTCCAAAAAATACGGTAGTCAGTTTTACACATATAAAGCTAATACTTAATATGGTACTAGTTGGGAGTCATTCACAACACATACTCCGAGCACAAGATATCGTAATATTGTATGAGATTGTGCATAACGTTATTTTCTAGGTGTTTGTTTCTTTAGTACCGTAATTTCTGGACTATAAGCCGCTACTTTTTTCCCACATGCTTTGAACACCGCGGCTTATACAATGCTGCAGCTAATTTATGATTTTTTTTTTTTTGATTGGCTAACGAGCTTCAAGCCACCAAAACATTTAGCTTTGTCATACCCAGATGCTCACATAGCTGCCCAATACACACCTCTCTTGTGGGTAGCGATCAATGACTTCCTGGTAGACTACTGTATTTTTATTTATTTATTTATCAGCCATGTTACAGGCGCTGTTCAAAAAAATGTTTATTTTTTATTTTTTACTGTACAGGCTGTCCTAGAGTTCCGACGCACGCGACCTACGGAGTTTCGGATTTACGAACGGCACCTGAACGCACCATATGCAAGCTAACTGCTTTAAAATACATTTTAGAGGTACAAAATGTATGCTGGCAGTGTTTTAGGTTGTAAATAAGGAGT
>JARVGS010000614.1:21935019-21945347 GCA_031762315.1 Hypsolebias antenori
ATGACACATTGGTTTTACTTTGTGTTAAATAAAAACTTTCAAAGGTATAATCATTCCTCTTTCTTATTTTGCTTAATAACATTTAACTCTGCATGTCATCCCTGAAATTCTGACACACAGAATCACAAGTCCAAGTGTGAACGGTGCCACAGAGTAAACACAATAAAAACATTATTATCTGCAGCATTGTTCATTAAAATGACTCAACATTATTAATGTATTACAAAAAATATACATACAGTAGGCGCACAACGATATTGCAGACCATTGCATTTGGTAATATATGCAGCAAGTACTTTTACTTAAAAGCAAGTACTTATTTACTTAAGTAAAAACGTTAATGTGGTCCTTCTACGGTGACTGGAGTACATTTTTGTCTGTTTATTTGTACTTTTACTTAAGTACACTGACACACAAACACACACACACACAGAAGCTATACAATATTATCATTTCAAACTGCCAACCATTAGTTTAATCTCTTCTCTCAAAGCATAGCCAGGACTCCATTTAATCAAGAAATAACAAGGGAGTCAACATGATATAACTTTCATCTCAAAACTGCAGTGAATGTTGTGCGATATCAAAGGTCCACTAAGAAGGTACCTTAAACTCATCAAGTCATTGAGAGCATGTGAAGTAACTTCAAGGATGTACATTCACCAAAGTGCAAAGAGCTCATTGAGATCTCTAGGCCCAGACAGTACATATTCCCATACAAAGGAGGAGGAAGCGCCATGAAAAAGGATGAATCATGGGATTGTATTCACATTAAAGACCCACTAACTGCCTAAGGCTTTAGGTCAGCTGTAATGCCTGAGAAGCAGCAACTGTCATTCATGATAAAATCACCAAACTTGCATATTTTATCTATTTACCAGGGGAAAAAAAATACAACCCTGATACACACCCTTGTTATTTGATGTTCTGATTGCTGGAGCTTTTTGCTTTTTTTTTTTGTAAAAGCAAAAGAGCTGCTCTCAGAGATTTTTAGCCCCTCAATTAGGAGCAAGGATTTGCGGTGGCCTCCATTTCAACTCTCCAGGTCACGGGGGTCGTCACGCCTTTTTAAGAAGAGAAAAGCCCTTGTCACTGCGCTCGGTTTCTCCCCCTGCCTGCCACAAAATGTCTCCTGACACAAAGCCCTCGCACTCCCTACCACTGCACTCCCGCAGCACTGCCAACAAAATGTGACCTTCCTTTTTTTTTGTTTTCCTCCCACTGCTACAACAAAAAAAAAAGAAGACTGAACTCACCTCTAGCTCGCCAACAGAAATAAAACAAATTCGCTTTGCAACTCTGCCAGAACCTCGCAGAGAAGTTTCTTGTTGTTTTTCGTTCTCTGCTAACTCCTGCTTCGGAGAGTTTTCCATGCTGGAGTTGAGGTGACGGCTTCAACTTTATTCTAAGTTATGTTGGACGCCTGAGGGAAAATGCTTTTGACTGTTTATGTTTGGATGGCTGGTCTGAGCCAAGGCTTGTGAAACAGTGCAGGTCTAACGCTGGCACTGCTCAAACCTGCTGGAAATAAAGCACAGCTTCCAAAGTGTTGCCATGTCACTTATAGTAAGTTGCAAACATGCAAAACCATGGAGGGTTTCTTTGTATCTGACTGAAGTTAATTAGATATTTCTGCTCCATTAAAGCTCCAGTTGCTCTTAATAAAGTTGTAACAGCAACCATTTTATTTTTATGTTTTTTTGCCTGTGCCTGTGTGATCACTTGCCTGTTTGGATGTACATCTACTACTGATTAACATTAAGAGTGAAGGCCACCAAGGCCTTTATAGTAAAATATATCATACACCGGTGGGCAGATTTTAATGAAACCTTCGGGAATTGAACATTGAAAGCGCAACTAAATCTCTAACATTTGGAGTCAACCCAATTCAGGATGGTTGCTAAAGTTAATCAACATTATCCAGTTAAAAAAAATGGTTCTAACTGTGTCAGTTTTACAGCTACTGAGCAAAAGCTTGACATGGCAGTAGCTGAGTCGTTCACAATACATCAGGGCTATTCAACTAAATGACTCGGAGAGACAAAGTTACTGAATGCCAACAGCTCGTGAGCTGGACATCCAGCAATTAAAGTGATTATGTAAATAAACCATGTATTACAATGATCTGTTACCTTTTAAATTAGTTTATTTTGCTGCATTGATTCATAAATGCAATAACAGAACCCAAAAGTGTAATTCAAGCAAATTACATTTCAAGATTTCTTGAATAAAAGTAGTGATATTCTAATGTGAAACAATATTACAAACAAAATGACATAATCTGCTTATATTCTACCATCTCTGACTTGCCAAATAAAAAATAAAAAAAGTTTATCTTTTTTTTATGTTCCCTGAATGACCAACAAGTTGCTGTTCCAGGTGGGTCCATTAAGAACCATTTCTCGTTGACAATGAAGTGGCTGCACAGACCAGTTCTTCCTCAAGCGGTTCATAAATCACAGGTGAAGCGAAGGTGTGAGCTTTGAGCGGAACCAAAAGAGGCGGAGGAGAACTCAGCAGGGCTGAAAGTGAGAGTGATACGCGTTAAACTTAAGGACCAAAGTTAAAGCAAAGACGTGTGTCTCTGTTTAACTTTATTTTATCTCCCTCCAAACTCACAAAGTTCTCTCTGTGACAGTCCCAGAGAGACTGTGTGTGCTGCAAAGCATGCTGGGTAGCCTTGTGGAAATTATATGTGCAATGTTTCTGACTGTTTACGATGCTTCTGTGTGTGGAAATGGGTTGTTCTTGTGAATGTCCTGTTCAGGTTTGCTTTGGCATTTATGCTGAAGTCTCTGTTATTGGCTGTAAACTGACACCATGAGTCAGAGGTGGGTCTCGATAGATATAAGGGGGAACCTGGCCTGGCCTGACACTGTGTCATGTAAGTCAGTGCTTACCGTAGGGAGGGGGATCTTTTTAAAATGTTTTTCTATATCAACAAAAGAGGTTAAATCATGTCATCTGGACCAATGTCTTTAAGGGAGAAACAGTTCGTCTTCCATCAGTTTGTGCCTGCCAACCAGATCTGTTCCAAAATTAGCTGTCACTGCTTCATTGTTATCTACCCGGATGATTGAGCCTACACACCTTTGTTCTTCTATATGCTCATGAAAATAATGAAAACTGAGATGGGCACATAACAGGATTGCCTCTCTGACTAAAAAAATTGGCATTTCAAATTGATTAAAGATCTCTCTCACAGACCTTTCCTGGTTGTTGTATTTTATTTTATTTTTTTAATAATGAACTCATTGGCAGGCAAGACTTAAGTCACCTGCGGGGGCCGTAACTGGCCTGTACACCGCCATTTGAATAGCCCTGTAATGCTTCTTTCTTTCTTTCTTCTTTTCCCTCTTCAGGGGTCGCCACAGCGAGTCATCCTCCTCCATCTCCCTCTGTCCTCACTCCAACTTCCTCCATGTCCTCTCTAACTGCATCCATATATCTCCTCTTTATCTTTTTCCTGGCAGCTGCATTTCTAACATCCTTCTACCAACTGTCTCTCCTCTGGACATGTCCAAACCATCTCAGTCTGGCCTCTAACTTTATCTCTCAGTTGTTCAACATGTGCTGTACCTCTGATGATCTCATTCCTAGTCTTATCCATCCTTGTCACTCCTAAGGTGAACCTAAATATCTTCATTTCTGCCACTTCCAGTTCTTTCTCCTGTCTTTTTGTCAATGCCACTGTCTCCAGACCACACAGCATAGCTGGTCTCACAACGAATGCATCCTACACAGTTGTGTGAGATCAAGCGTAATATCGTTCTCAAGAAGACATTTCTCAACATAAGACTAAGACTAAGTTCACACTTCAGATCTTAATGTGCAATTCCAATTTTTGATCAGATCAAATTTTTTGTGTGTGGTCGTTCACATGATCCATAAAACGTGACCTCAATCAGATTCCAGTGTGAAGCATTCTGAGGCGACCAACATGCGCAGAAGAAAGTGTGAGGTCTCACACAGCATGCTATGTTTAAGGAAGTAAATATGGATGCTACACACGTTAGCATGTATGATTCTGAAGTTGTGCAATCAGAAACAAATTATTATCTGACAGAAATGTTTGGTCCAGTTCACTCTGGCATGAAAGGCAGCAGGCAATATGCAATCCTTGAAGGAATGTTAGGACTACAATTTTATTCAATTGTTTAAGTTATATAAAGCTAATAAATCAAATAGTTCATGCTTTTTTATTGTGTTTCTTTTGACAAAACATGCAAACTGAATGTCCCTTTCATTGCTACAAACTTGTGCTGGACAGGATCATCATTGGATATTACATGACAGCTCATTTGTTTATTCAGTATTGTAAATTTTTTTTAATTAAAGCCCTAAATCTCAGTCACTTCCGTGCAAACAGTTTCCTCTGGGGTTAAGGTGTGGTTCTATCCATCTGTTCTTATAAGCATGTAACAATATCACTCACCACACACAGAGGTCTTCCCCGGATTAAATAAGAGCCTGGAGAGCACAGCCCCATCGACCCTACAGAAACCAGTTCACTGGTTGGTTTTTGGCCAGGATTTTCCTCCCAATTATAAAAGCAGGGGAGTCGGGGGTAGAGAAAGACAAGGGGGTGGCCCCTTGGGGGTGGGATGACCTTTATGAACTTGGGAATCGGGGGGTGAGGGCAGCATGGGACCGCAGGGCTCAGGGTCAGGAGATGAGAGTCCGCTTTAACGATAAGCTGAAATAATGGGTTTAGATTTGGAGTTGGTTAGAGAGTTTGTGGTGTAGATGACAGCTAGGCCAGAGGTGTGTATGTGTTGGGGGGTGTGAGGGGGAGGGCTGCAATTTCAGCACAGAAAATTAACAATTCCACCCCGTGCTGCGTCTGCAAGACAGTGAATGCATGAATTATTGCACAGAACAGGATGAATTAACTCTATATATCAAACTGTTCAGGGGTGAGGGGGTTGTGTGTATAAGCTGATCAGTGGGAAGGGGGGTGGGATGTGTGAGTGTCGCAGCGAGAACGAGGAAAAAATAAAAAGTAACTCAACATTTCTATCTCCACCCATTAAAGTCAACCACTTCTCCCTCCACAGCACCATAAAGCTGTCAAGCAGATGTCTGATTTATTCTGCCCTTGCCCAGGCTCCTGTCCTAACTATCACATGCTTCCAATTAATTTTCTTTCTTTTCTTTTTTTTGTTGGTGGGGGTGTGTGTGCTTCAGCCCTTCTCTTTAAATGTAATGAGATTGCAGCGCCCAAAACCTGCCCAAGTAATGTGCAATCACCTAATAATACAGAAAATGAAAAAATAATAGTGAAACAATTTTTGTTCAGCTTTTAATCACATATATATACCGTAAACAGTATTATTTACCTCATTATATACGTAGCTTTCAAATGTTGCAAACTTTATGCTATATAAACTAAATGTATATTAAAACATCTGGCTCGATCAGTAACAGTGTGCAATGACTTGTAGTGTTTTACATTATTTAACTTTATTCACAAAAAATACTTTTCAGTTCCTTCAAAAACAATTCTCTGAAACCTGCTTTAGCAAAGTGGCTTGCACGATAAAAAAAATTTTGCTGGGCGATTAATTGTCTCAGAAATTATTGCGATAAATGATAATATTGGTTGAAATTTGACAATAATTAGTAACTACAGTATTGTCAAATTTAAGAAAAAATGTTTCATTTGTTTTGCATGTAGTAACTTTTTATGACCACCAGATGGCAGTATAAGACTCAACTGAAAGATGGATTGGGAGGGAGGCCCCTTGACGCGACATAGGCTGTGTCATTCCCCAATCTGTTACGGAACCCGATCCATAGTGTAGTTCATTTGAATAAGCTAGATTAAGGAAAATGTACTGGTATAATTTCGTTTATGAATAAGAACTCTCTTTATTTACTTAGAAAAGTATGTGCTTCATCTCCGCCGATTTTCATGTTGCTAATTTACGCCACTCGTATTTCTGTTAAAATCATTGACATATTTATGTCATGGTTAAAATGATATGCAGCTTTACCACTGAGCGGTGCTGTTTCACCATGGAAATAATTCTTTCTGTATCTTGCAGTGTTTTCTCATTCAGCCCAGACTGGGAGTCAGGTCTAATGCGTCGCATATCATCTTAACCAATGATTTGTAACGGAAATACGAGTGACATAAATTAGCTACATGAAGATCAGTGGAGATGGAGCACATACTTTTCTAAGTAAATTAAGACTGTTTTTATTCATAAACAATGGCGATCCGTGCGACCCGGAAGTACACTACAGATCGCGCTTCCGTAACAGATAGGGGACTGACAGGCTGTCTCTCTTCGGTCCTCAGAATGGCAGATAATCGTGTGGTTTGAGATCTTTAACATAGCAATTTTGAGACAAAGCTTTTGATTAAAAAAATGAGTAAACAAGTTCTCAGCTTCTTTTTGTAGAGAAAAACAACTTTTTAAACAAAGGCACGGGTTTCAACCATGAATTTTGGAGCTTCGACAAGACAGAGGGTTTTTCCCCAAGGTTGGCTTGTTAGCTTAGCTTGTTAGCTTCGCTTCTCAGCTTAGCTGCTTTTACCGATTCAAAAACGCGATTTTGGATGGTTAAAATGGATTTTAAAGAGAACAGAGAAAGGGAGGGGTCAGTGAAGAGCACCGGATTTGAGTTTTTTGTCAACCAGTGTCTTCAGTAGAAAGAGAGAGACACGAGGAAACGATAAAGCCAATAAATGAAAATGAGGTTGATAATTTTCATTTATCATGCGATTAATTGATTTATTGTTTATTGCGACAGGCTCTAGTTTTGACTTTTAGATACAGTTTTGCTAATTTTAACTTTTAGTTAATGTTTTGCTAATTTTAGTTCTGCTTGTGTGACCTTTAACAACTCACATTTGGCTTTTTCAATAAATTTCATCAATGTCCTACAGCTCTGAGTATTCACAGCGCATTTCCCCCATTTTCCAAAAATGTTAATTTGACTCATTGGTATTGTAACATTTTTCCCATTTGTAGCCTGCATATAGACTGGTTCAAACCTGTCTTTGGCAATAAATAAATAAAAATAAAACATGATTAATGAAATACGTTTGTGGCAAATGCAGTTTTTAGAAGGCATCAGCGCTGCAGTCATTTGTCCCGTCTTCGACAACTCCACTGTTCCCTTTAACAGATAAAGACACTGTTTTAATAAAGATATAAGCTCCAGTCAAGAGAAAAAAGTAAAAGCAGGAAAAATCACCCCGAGTATTTATGTGAGGAACTTCTTGGCACTGGCTGAGGTAAGCAGACGAGATTAGATAAGAGAAAACTGCAGTAATTGCATTTTGGTCCTAGATACAACATCTTAACCTGCAAACAAGGTCAACCATGCAGGGCTAATTGCATCAAGATTTTAATTACTCCAATCATAACTTTCAGGTGCATCCAGCAACCAGGCAGAGATACTGTCTATTGGCTGATCTGGTCGGCATGATAGAGCTTATGACGGTTACTGGTGGGCTGCAGGTGCACAGCGGGGGGGTATTAAATGGACTGTTTTGGTCAAAGCTAAGCGCAGCTGGCAGGTGTTGGTGTGGAGGGAGTTTATTACCCTATAAACTATCCGAGACAATTTGCTCACACCGTTTTCTGTGGGCAGCAAAAGCCCCGATTCAATTATGGCTAAACCTCAGCGTGGAGAGACCTCGGAGACCAGCAAGGCCTGACTCATTGTTCCTCGTGTCACCTTCCTTAGCAGAAAGCAGAGTGGAGAATGTCCCAACTCTGCTGGAGCAAAATGAAAGGGGACTTGTAAACACAAACCAATACATGAATGTAATAACGCAGCAATCTTAAGACCGATTCGTTCTCACGAGTGGGCATTAACTTTAGTCCCAGTGAAAACGGAGATTCGAGCAAGCTGCAGGGATTGATTGACATGTTTAGGACAATTACAGGCTCGAGTGAACCGAGCGTTTCCTGCTCGTTTTGTTTGTCCTTTGTTTGTGTACGTTGAGAAGATTCATTAGGCTTCTGCGTGGAGGATTTCAGTCCTGTGGAGAGCAAGGGACCCAGCCCAATTGAAGCATGTCAAATTAGGAGGGGGGATAAAAACCCGCCGCAACTGGGACTCATTAGAACCTCAACAAACAGCATTTTGTTGTGCATTTGTGTCTGCCTCTGTATGCATGTACTAATAAAACAGAAGAGCAGCACTGGGCTGTGTGGTTTTTGTTATTTTCATCATGGCAGTTTGTTTTATGAGGCGCCAAAGCTGAAAGACTCTCCAAACAATTTTAATGAAAGCGGGGATTCAGACGCCTCGTGGGAACAGAGGTGCTAAGAAACAGACTCCATGATAAAAGCTGTCATGCTGCAAAATTAAAAGTATCGGGTGACTTTGGTAAGGAAAAAAAAAATAAGACAAGTATCCTGGCTTATGAAAACAAGTACAGACAGTGTCAGTGATGCAAGGCAGAAGGGTTCTGGTGAAAACTGTGCTGGCTGAATAATAAATATTTCTGAATGAGGTAAGAAAAGTCAGTCCTTGTTTAAGCATAGTGGCCTTTCTGCTATGGTTCCTTGGATGTAGGTGAGTTTAATTAAATAAATCTGGAATATGTTTAATGTTTCTCCACAATTACCGTATGTATCGCCATGTAAGTCACACCTTTTTGTATAAATTTCAAAGTCCTGCGACTTGTGCAACGAAGCGACTAATATACGTTTTTTCCTCGTACAGTATTTATAACCCAATTTTTGGCTGAGATCTGACGATTTCATTCATTCTGACACAGAAAATATTTAACACTACCATTTTCAGCCAGTAGAGGGCCCTTGGATGATATGGCAAGCAGAGTGTCTCATTAATAGGTAAAAGTGGCTATTAATGAAACACTTGGCTTGCCATACCAATACACCTTCGTCTCACTCCAGAACTCCTGGAGCAAACATCAAATCAGCTGCATTTCACTGCGCCGCCCAGGCGAAATGCAGCTGATTTGACCATTAAAGTGCATTTAGTAAGGAAAAGTTCAACTGAGACACACCTTTACTATAATGTCAAGCAAACAATTGTTTTTGGGTGGTTTTCTTGGTCAGTTTTGAAGAAATGCACAGCAAGTCCTCCCTCTACATGCTCCCGCAGCCGCCAATCGGATTTTGAAATGCAGCTGATTTCACCATTAAAGTGCATTTATTAAGGAAAAGTTGAACTGAGACACAGCTTTGCTATAATTTTGAGCAAACAAATAACTTTTTTTAAGTGTTAATCTTGTTAAAGTCCTCCCGTACACACTCCCACAGCCAAAATTTGGCAGCCAATCGATTTTTGGCACACCGGCCCACATTTCCAGGTTGTCAGCAGTGATGTATAATAGATGCAACTTTTACGGCGAAGCAACTTATTTATGCCCTGATGCATGTTCAATAATCCAGGTAGAAAAATCTTAAAAAATAAAAAATAAAAAAATAAAAATAAAAAAAAAAGCTAAGTCTGGTCCTCTGGACATTCAAAAAACAAAACAAAACAAAAAAGTAGAAACGTTTCATCTTTTGTCCGAAAGACGTTTATGTATGTTTTTTCCACTTTATTAGAGAAATTTGCGCTGATGCGACTTATACGGCGGTGCGACATGTACGACGGACAGTATGGTACCAGACATACAGAAACATGTCTAGTACACAAAAACATTTAAAGTCACCAAACAACAGCCAAAGTATTTAAATCATTTGTAATTTCTAGACTGATTGTTTACATTTGAATGGGCTCATTTGAATATAGCGTTTTGTGAAAGGTAGGTAAAGTGCATCTTCACCAACACCACTCTTCATTCTACTGTGACACAAGACAAAGATAAATGTAGACATGATATATAACCACTGAAGATTATAACCCCCAGATGAAATTCTAAACATAAAATTGGGCACACCCCAACATTCTGTAGCATAATTGACTTATGCAGCAATTACCTCAAGTAATTATCTTCTGTATGACTTGATCAGTCTCTTACATCGATGTGGATAAATTCTAACTCACTTTGTACTGTTTCTTCAGTTGATTAAGATCTGAGGACATTCATCTATGAGCAGCTCTCCTAAAAGTACAACCACTGCATATCAATCAGACTGAAGCCTGGGCTCTTCCATTCCAATATTTTTTTTATTCTCCTTCAACCTGTTTGTTGTGACATTACTGGTGTGTTTGAGGGTCATTTACCTAATTTTTCATCAAAGATGCCCCAGCAGTAATTCAGACCTGGTGGTTCTTCATCGCCCACCATCAAACGTTAAAGATCAATAAATGTACCCTGATGCATGCTCAATAATCCAGGTAGAAAAAAATCTAAAAAAAGCTAAGTCTGGTCCTCTGGACATTCAAAA
>JARVGS010000614.1:21945447-21969604 GCA_031762315.1 Hypsolebias antenori
ACGTCATCGGGTGCCGTTCGTAAGTCCGGAGCGCCGTAGGTAGAGACCGCCGTAACTCGAGGACTACCTGTATATATGTGTGTGTATACTGTATATGCACATGATCGTTGTGTTTTTAGGGTGTTTCTCAGGATTCGTGTCAACATTATTGATTGTTTACTGCTCATTTCAGCAGCTATGGAAGTGACGAGCACGTTCCAGACAGACGCGTCGCTCGTCTTCTGTCCTCCATGTTGAACGTGAGGAAACCTGCTGATCTCGTTCACGCCGCAGCAGCTTTTCTCCGCAGCGGCCGACGGTAAGCTTCGGTTCTGACGCTCAGCGGTGTTGCTAGTTCACCTTCATCTGTAGAAACAGCGTTCATGTCCGAGGACGGATCGAGCATGTTGCATTTAATCAGGTTTTCTCCTTGTCCAGCGATCGTGAGCACCGAGCTCAGTGCGCAGGTGTCCTGCTGTTGCCTCTGGACATCATAACTGGCTTCACTTTGCTGAGGACAAACAGCACAGGTAACACTCAACAGCTGTGATCATTGTACGACCAAAACGTTTTGCAGCTAATCTCTGTTCCTGCAGCGGATCAGCTCCGGTTTTCAGTCATGGAGCAGCTCAAGAGTAAAACCTCCTGTGTCTCCATGATTTGTGTCAGTCTGACAAATCTACCACAGGTAACGTGCACAGAAGAGCAAGAAGAGCTAGATTTCCAAGCCTCTTATTTTCCTCCCTCCCTCCCTCCCTCAGGCTCCTGACTGCCTCCCCTGTTCTCCGGGTGAAATCGTTGCGGCAGTTTTGTCCTTACTGAAGCTGTGCAGCGGGGACTTCTCTCCCTCGTCTTCTGGCTGTGTTGAAGTGTTCAGGAGTGTCACCGGCAGCGGCAGAGTGCAGAAGTGTGCTCTAGATGCTCTGTCAGCTCTCAGCAGCAGCTCAGGTGAATAAACTGACAGCAAGTCGTCCTCTAAACAGAATGAAACGCTGACTCGTCTCTTTGAACAGCCGTTTCTCCAAGTTTGCTTACATTGTTGGAGGGAAACGGACACAGTGACAAAGAGTCGACTAAACATTCTGAACAATGTTCTGAGTCCATTTGTTTTTTTTAATGTAAAGAGGGAAAAAGTGTTCTATAACATCACTGTAGTCCAACATGGAGAAATAACAACCACTTTCTTTCTGCTCCTAAACAAAGCTAAAGAAATATGAAGTAATAATAATGAGTACAAACACTTCAAATTGTGATCTTTTTTGGTTGTTTTTCTGTTTTTTTTTTTTTTTATTTATTTTCTTCAGGAATACATGTCATGCTGGTTGAGGTGTTCACACTTCTGATCCAGTATCTGAACAGTCCTGCTTCTGATCCCACAGTAAGTTCGTGTGTTTGATCACAGCTACCATTGTCATTTAAAAAAATCTTTCTGATGTTTTATTGCTTTTAAACGGATCATTACATCATTTGTAACTTGATCAATATTTAATTGGGGACTGCCTAGTAAGGCAGCACCTATTATTATCCCTCTGACAAGGGTTTCTTAAGTTTATATCTTACTCCTCCGTCAACTTTACTGCGGCCTGAACCACAACGTTTCCCCCCACAAATTTTTATATCAAAACGACCGGCTCAGCATGTGGTGTGTGCTATTACCGGTACTTTTATTGGCATTTCACGTTACCATAGCGACATGATTTGCAAACCAAGCTGCCATTTTTCTTCCAAATGCCTGACGGAACTCAAGAGCTTCTGACTTATTCTAACTGCTTTAAGTTTTTCGTTCTTTGAGATACTGAGCGGAAATTTCTTCTGGTCGTAGCTGAGAGTGAGTTTTCATACATTCCTAATGCAAATCAAAAAACCAAGATGGCCACCTGCGCTAAAAAGGAAAAATACTATAAATCAGCTAATTTTAGAGAAATTGATAAAACTGTGTGGTTATAGCTGAGAACGTTTCCCATCACATACTGAATCCAAATAAAAATCCAAGATGGCCACAAAAGCTACATTTAAATGGGTTTAACTACAGGTAAGCTATTTTCACACATGGAGTTGAAATTTGGTGAGGTTTTAGCTGAAAACGTTCCCTATCACATACTGAATCCAAATTTTAAAAAAAATCCAAGATGGCTGCCATAGCGTAAAAGAAAAAAATGATTATAACTCATTTATTGCTGAAAGCACTGAATGTTCCCTTCGCACTTGCGCTGTTCGAGTAATTATATCGACGACGTCACACTTTTTCCTTCTCGCGCGCATTCGATCCAAGGCTTCAGGCCTTTGGATTTTCTTTTCCCACAGTCGCTGGAGGCTCGACCGCCTGTCAGCTCGACCGTCTGTCGGCCAGAGCAGTATGTTCACCCTCCGAGGGCCGCAATGGTTTAACCTTCATCAAGATATTTTATTTGGGCTACGGTGGCTTTGCCCCTCTCCCAAACCACAGCACTGACTACTGTGATTCAACACTGGTGAGTAGTTTTGCTTATTTTGCGACTCCACCACTTATGGCGGCTCCTCCGCCTTAGGAGGAGGCTACAGTGTGGATTCGACACGTGAGTAGTCTTTACTTTGCCTCGACTGCGGCTCTTCTGTTGCCATTGGTTGTGGCTCCATCCGCTTTAGGAGGCAATTTCCATGTGAAGGCCTATCCTTCGTCTTGTGTCCTGGGTGTAGCTGGCAGTGCCAGCCCCTCTACTGAGTTGCAGTTTTCATTTATATAAATTGCCTACAGTAGGGAGTATGGACGGCTCTCACTGCTGCACAGATTGTGGGGCCGTGCTCAAGGCGGATGACGGTCACGACCTGTGTCCTACCTACTTGGACATGACCATCTGGTGGAGGCCCTGCATGAACTGCAGCTTCATGCCTCGTACTGTAAAAGTGGCTCGGCTGGCCCAGTTTTGCCCTGAGCTCAGCAGTGACCTCCCACCTTCTGGGCAGGAGGCTCCACCCAGGCGCTCGAAGCGCCAGACTGAGGCAAGCCAAGTCTGATCAGGGTCTTTCCATGAGAGTGGAGCGGCTGTCCGCAGAATTAGCGGAGATGAAGTCCCTTTTTCAGGCACGCCAACTGGGGGCTGAACCAGTGGCAGCGACCGGACTCTCCTCCCCACCCATGCCTGAGCTGGCTGTAGAGGAGGATGTGTTATCCTTGGCTGCCTCTGCCTCTCATTTTCTAGGTAAGGAAGAGGAACAGTCATCTCAAGTCTCAGTGACTGGTTCTTTTTCTTCATCACAGAGCGCAGTGGGTCAGGTGATGTCTCGATGCAGGACGTCATGTGTATGGCCTTGAGACAGCTGCAGCTGGACGTCCCACAATGAGAGGGGTCCGCCCTGGGAAGTGCCTTCTTCAGGTGTGGACAGGCCCCTCCTCCCTTTTCCGTCCCTCCATCGGAGGAGTACCTGAAGGAGTTGCATGGTTGTTGGCGGGACCCAAGGGCCTGGACGCGCCTCTCCGCGGATGCCTGAGTGTTGGTGGCTATGCATGAGCTGGCTGTGGTGGGCCTGGATCGCATGCCTTCAGTCAAATCTGCTGTTTCTTCGCTCATCATATCACCAGAGGCAGCCCTGCGCAGTAATGTTTGGTGCCCACAAGCTCAGTGTCGTGTCACAGATGAATTGCTCTGCAGGGCTTATCATGCTGGAGCATGTGCTGGCCGCCTCGACAATTCCAAGCCATGCCTCATGTTTGCCCTCTCCGTGTCCCTTCAGGGCACCAGTGGTGCGAAGCTGCAACAGGCTTTAACGATGCAGAGCTTCAGGCCTTTGCGCTGATGATGAGGGAACTTGGGCACGTGATGTCCTTCTTGGTCCAAGCTCGCCGACAGGTCTGGTTGGCCCAGTCAACATTGACCGAGCCATGCCGTAGATCCCTCCATGACGCCCCGGTGGTGCCAGGGGAGTTGTTTGGTCCGGCTGCCGAAGAAGTGCTCAAACGGACCGTCCAGGCACGACATACAAGGCAGCAACTTTCGACCCTTAGCAGGGCAATGCCCCCGCCACCTCCTCAGCATCCAAGGCACCCGTCAGCTGTCCACGGCATTCAACTGCCACCTCAGGGTCCTTGCCCTCGTGCGGTTCAGCAGGGACCCAACAGGACCTTTTGTGAGTCGGTCCGCCAACCAGCTGAGTAGGTTCGGACCAGGGGCTCTGTCCGCCACCTCCCCACAGACCCTAGGGGCCGTGGAGGGAGATGGTGATGCCACCAGGCCAACTGTCGGATATTTCTCCCACCAGCAGCTCAGTTACTGGGCTGCTCATGCCCTGGACACATGGGTGGTTGCCACTCTGATCCATAGTTACCGGCTACAGTTCTGATGGCGCCTCACATCTCACTCCGGGTCAAGATGACTGTAATCACTGACCTGGTGAAAGGCCGAGCACTAAACCAGGAGCTTTTCACCCTCCTGGCCAAGGGTGCAATCGAAGTAGTGAACCCTCTGCAACAACCCAGAGGCTATTACTCAACTTACTTCCTTGTGCAAAGAAGACGGGTGACTTTTGTCCCATTTTGGATCTGAGGGGACTCAACCAGTATCTAAGGGTGCTGCCCTTCCACATGCTCACAACAGCAGAGGTCCTTCAAGCGGTCACAAGGGGAGAATGGTTCACGTCTATAGACCTGAAGGATACTTATTTTCATGTGCCTACTGCGGCAGAACATGGCTGCGTTCTCAGGTTTGCCTATCGGGGTCGCCACTGGCAGTTCCGGGTACTCCCATTCGTGCTCTCTTTCCCCGAGGGTGTTCACTCAGTGTGTGAAAACAAGCCTGTCTCCCCTGCAGACCTACGGAGTGAAGGTTCTGCGGTACTTAGACGACTGGCTTCTCTGCACCCCGTCTTGAGCTTGTGCCTCTCGCGACACGAATCGCCTGCTCGCTGCCTGAGTCCTTCCCAGACGAGCACCTTTCTTGGAGTGGTTCTGGATTCACCCTTCATGAAAGCTCGCCCATCCATTCAAAGGGTAAGTGACATACTCCAATTGGTCAGTCAGTTCAGGCTGAGCAGGCAGCTCCCCTACGTTGCCTTCCTACGGCTACTAGACAAACTGACCTCAGTCACTCGGGTGGTACACTTAGGCCTGCTGTCACTTCGCCCCTTGCAGAGGTGGCTCAACAACTTTCGCCTGACTGCCAGGCTGCACAGGCATTGCAAGCTTGCAGTGACGTTGTCATGTCTTCAGGTCCTGACTTCATGGAGGGACAAAGATTATTTGTTCAGGGGTGTCCCCATGGGAGTGGTAGTGTGTCACAGGGAAGTGGTCACAACAGATGCCAGCTCCACAGGATAGGGCATTGTATGGCAACACAGAGCAGTGTAGGGCCGCTGGATTCAAAGGGAACGCTCCAAGCATATATATGTGCTAGAGCTGTGTGCAATGCATTTGGCACTCAGATACTTCCTGCCCCACCTGGAAGGGAGGCATGTCCTCGTTCAGTCAGACAACACCTCCGTTGTCTACTACATCAACCACCGAGAGGGCACCAGGTCAGCACAACTTCTGACAATATCCAGAGGCCTCTCCTCGTCTGTCCACCCTGCGGGCGACATACTTACTAGGGTGACACAATCAAGTCGCAGATTTTCTCTCCTGCCAGGGGTATGCCCCAAGAGAGTGGTCCCTCCACAACAACATAGTGCTGATGATCTCGGACTGTTTTGGTTGGGCAGAGGTAGACCTGTTTGCAACAGAGGGGTTGACTCAGTGTCCCCTATGATACTCCCTTACAGGGGCGTCGGGTGCGCTGGGCCAGGAAGCGTTGGCTCATCCCTGGCCAAGGGTCCTCATATGCCTTTCCATCCCTTTCTCTAATCTGACTGACCCTTCAGAGAGTTCTCGAGGAGGGCCACAGGATACTACTGGTGGCTCCATATTGGCCAGCATGACCATGGTTCCCACTGCTATGGAGACTATGTCAAGGCATTCCATGGTGTATTCCGAACAGGAGGAACTTGCTGTCTCAGTGGGGGGACTGATATGGCATCCCAATCATCTACGTCTTTGACTGTGGGTGTGGCCACTGCAAGGCTAGGGCAGCAGCTGAGTGGAGTTTCAAGTCCCGTTGGACGCACCATCAGGGGCGCCAGGGCACCCTCTACTCGTCAGCAATACGAAAAAGGTGGTGTCTGTTTTCCCGATTGTGTTCTGATCACAGTGAAGACCCATTCTCCTGTACAGTACCCGCCATTCTAGAGTTTCTCCAGTCTCTTCTTGGTAAGGGTCGCTCTCCTTCAATGCTTAAGGTCTATGTAGTGGCAATATCCTCTAATCACGCCGGCATCAATGGCCATACAGTGGGGAGCCATAATCTAGTCTCTCTTTTTCTGCATGGTGCCCATAGGTTGCACCCACCAACGACTCCACGAGCACCAGGTTGGGATCTGCCCTAGGTTTTCAAAGCTCTGTGCTGCACTCCGTTCGAGCCTCTGACGCAGGCAGACCTCAGGTGGCTTTCATGTAAGACAGCTTTTTTGTTGACTATTGCCTCAGCAAAGAGGACCAGTGAGCTAAATGCTCTCTCAGTCAGCCCCTCATGTCTCAGGTAGGGCCCTGAGGGCTCTGGTGTTACCTTATGGCCAAACACTGCATTTGTACCAAAGGTCTTATCTCATTCTCACCGTAACCAACCGTTGAGGCTGGCACGTTTTCAGCCTACACCTGGCGAGGGGTCTGGATTATTGTGCCCAGTGAGAGCACTGGAAAAATATGTTGCAGCTACTGCTGCTATACAATGCTCAGACCAGCTGTTTGTGTGTTACGGGGGCCCTAGACTGGGCTATCCTCTTTCCAAGCAGTGCCTCTTCCACTGGATCGTGGATGTCATCTGCCATGCCTACGCAGCAGGACACGTCACCTGCCAGTCAGCATGAAGGCACACTCTACCAGGAGCGTCTCCGCTTCCTGGGCTGCCCTGAGAGAGGTTCCACTGGAAGCAATTTGTGCTGCTGCACAATACGGCTTCCCCAAACACGTTCACCAGATTCTAGAGTTAACGTGGCCACCCCTCATCCCCTGGGCCAGGTTCTACTGCAAGGGTCCTCTGGGTTTCCTCAGTGAGGTATGTGTTCAGGATTTCTTACGACATCATTGATATTAGTATTTCAGTGCTTTCAGCACCGCCCTCTGGCGGTCTGGAGGGATGAAATAGAACGAAAGTTACGTATGTAACTACGGTTCTATGAATCCCGGATGACCGCCAGAGCTTCTCTGTCGCTCAGAATCCTGGCTTTCTATGAGAAGATTCTGTAGGAGCAGAGTCGCGGATGACACTACTAGGCTATATAGCAGGGGTGTCAAACTCCAGGCCTCGAGGGCCGGAGTCTGACACCCCTGCTATATAGCCTCTGATTGCTCATCCAGTCACATGTGTGACGTCGTCAATATAATTATTCAAACAGCGCTTGCGCGAAGGGAACATTCAGTGCTTTCAGCACCGCCCTCTGGCGGTCATCGGGGATTCATAGAACCGTAGTTACATTCGTAACTTTTGTTTTTTTTTTTTTTGTACTAAGGTTGATTAGTTGAGTGGTGTTGGAGAAATTCTCTCTTTCTCCAGCGTTGTTTCCTCAAAAGAACCACAACATATGACAGGTGAAGAGTTTTACTTGCTAAGGTAGATTTAAGGACAGGTTACATACACAAACATACATAAATGTATCCTGGTGCATGCTCAATAATCCAGGTAGAAAAATCCAAAAAAGTTAAGTCAGGTTCTCTGGATGGGTTCACAAAATACATAATACTGTACATAAATGTATACGCATGAAGATCAGTCACAGAAAGGAGCTGTGTTATCTGCTGACTTTTATGACGTTTTCAACTCAGCAGATTTCAGTGTGGTTCAGTGGGCCGAGTGCAGCCACCGCACACAACTCTGTCTGCACAAACGGTTCACGGGCATCAAAGAAACGTCCTTCAGTTAGAGATGAAAGAGTGTTTTGAGAGACAATCGAGTCGCTTGTTCTCACGGCAGAGTAGAGATGCATTCGGGTCTAAAAAAATCCAGCCCGGCCCGAAACCCAAAGTCATTGTTTCTGAGCCCGACCCGACTAATTTACTGTATTTTGCAACCCGAAGCAAACCCGACATGTTGTTTTAATTACGTTTTTACCGCTTTTGTACACAAATCAGTTTGACATGATATATTAAAAAATGTATTTCAAAGAAAGGAAGATATAAGATTTATTGTGTATTATCAAGTCACCAAATGGCTATCTTACATTAACAAAAAACGACTAGCCTAAAAAAATCAACTCTAAAGATAGGCTATTATACAGATGAACAAAAATATTTTTAGATCAAAATTATGTTGAAAAATATATGTTAGGCTGATTGGTAACTCTAAATTGACCCTAGGTGTGAGTGCAACAGGTCCCTCTTGTAAATGAGTCCCCGTGGCTCAACGAGGCTAGCCTGTATAAATAAAGGTTGAATGAATAGAACAAGGATATTTTAATTTAATGCGCTGCTCGCTTCAGCTTTTGTAGCTTCAGATGCTGCAACTTCCTTCACCACGGATGAGAGCAGGGTACAGAGCGGGACGCGCGCGGACGATGATCCGGTGATTCATCGGGAGCTTAAAGGGACCTTTTTTTTTTTTTTTACCTCTTTCAACCAGCCGGCCAAACCTGAGCGTGCACCTGACCTGATACACATCAGCAGGTTTCACTGTGCTGACTTTGTAGAGTGAGTTCTCCCATTTTTAGCTTTTGTTTAATACTTTCCAGCTCCATTATGTCGCTTGCTGTGGGTCAATTGCAAATTCTCTGATGTGTGATAAGAGCAAAGGGCAGGCGGGGCCACATGCGCAATTGTTGCGCAGTGTGCCCGTGCTCTCTCTTTTCACAGTCTGATTAACTTTTGCACGCTATTTTATTTCTTTCCTCATCCAAAACATAGTAACCTCACTGCCTCTTCCTCTACAATTAGCACAATTTTATATTGTGCATTCTTATTTAGTTTTCTTTGTGTTGTATGATTTATAAAACCATTTTACAGACCAAGCGGGCCGGGTCAAACTCGGTCTCAGGCCAGAAATCACAGATCTAGGGCAGACGAGAGTGGGAGAACACACCAATTAGACCCATTACATAGACAGTGAAGCTACCAGACTGTTACAGTATGTGAACGTTTGTGTGATGTCACACCAGAAACAATAAGACATCAAGTGAGAAATACAGAATAAATAATTTATGAGCTCTGTTTGTGTCTCCCAGGTGATTCAGAAGTCGTACCAGGTTCTAATAAAATGGATCGGTGTTTTTTCAAACCTCTCTGATGTAACAGACCAGATCAGAACAGGTACAGCCCCCTCCCTGCGGATTATGTAACTCCTGTGTGACAGATCTGCATGTGCAGATTCCTGTAACGCTCCTCCGTTAGATCTCCTTCAGGTGGTGAGGAAGCGTGTGTGTGACGTGCGTTGGGAGGTGAGAGACTCGACGGTGGAGTTTCTGGGACACCTCGCCGCGGTGGGTGCCTCTCAGACGTCAGCCTATCAGGAGGCGTGTGAGTTTCTGCTGGGTGGCCGCTGCGTTACCGTTCCTCTCCTCCAGGAGGCGCTGCAGGACCCCGAGAGTTACGTGAGAGCCAGCGCCGTCTCTGCTCTGGCGCTGACTCTGGCTCACAGCTGGCACCGGGGCGCAGGGCTCGCCCGAGAGGAGGTGGGCTGACGTTTCTCTGCATGAAGGATCCAGAAGCATCTTTCCAGGTTTTTAACTACTTCTCTTGGTCCTCGCAGGCTGACATCGTGACCCGGCTGCTTGAGATTCTCTCCCAGGACACAGAGGGGTTTTCCAGGAGGGCAGTTGTTCGATTCTTCATCGCCTGGTTCTCCTCGTGCTCCTCGCCATCCTCCGGCTCGCTCCTCACACAGTCCGTCCCCACCGTCCTTTCACGGGGCATGGCGGACCTGGACTGGGAGGTCAAAGTTCACACTCTGGAGCTGGCTGAGCTACTGCTGAACCGAGCCTCAGAAAGTCGTCGCCACCCCTACGCCATGACGTCAAACTGGACTTTTGAACGTCCCTCACACACCGAGATGCACACTCAGGCTGTGCAGTCTGACTCGTTCACCATGTTGAACAGTTTGGTGGATCAGGGAGTTTTCTCAGCCCTGCTGAGTGGTCTGGTTGACTGTGACAGACCCGTTGGACTCAAGGCCTGTCAGCTGCTGATAAGACTCAGAGACACAGTTTGTCCTCTGTTGCTAGGAGACCAGGATGCATGCGATGCCCCGCTAACAGACAGCAGAGCGTCCTGTGAACTGCCTGGCTGTGGTTGGGCCCGGGAGGTGAGAAGAATGCTGAGAACCACCGCCGCCGCTATGAGCAGCTGTGACGGTGCTGATGGGCTCAGTTCTGAAGACTGCTGTGAGGAGGAGGAGGAGGAGGAGGAGGAGGAAGATCACACTGTGCAGGTCGGGGTGTGCAAGGCGTTGAGGCGTCTGGGGTTAGACGAGAGGCTGGCCGTACTGACTCAAAGCAGCGACCATGTTCACAACTCTCCCCTCTCCTTGCTGCAGGACATACTGACTGCAAGCAGAACCAACGCTCATCTGGACTCACAGGAGGTCATAGTGGACTGTTACTGACACACACACACACACACACACACACCGTCACAGCGAGGCGTTCAGAGTGATGGGGGTGAAAATGACCAGGAAATCCTAAAAAAGATTTCTATCTCAGATTTTCCTTTTTTGATATGATGTGAAACAAAAACTATTTTGTTTATATAAAATATTTAACCACAACAACATCCTCGCTTCCCTTTTGTTTGTGTTTATTATCGCCTAGAAAGGGAGGCACTCATGTAATTGAGTTAGTAAAATATATCACGGGCTATTGGCTGGATTTTAATGAAATTCTCAGAAAGTAATTACTGGCTGTAAACCTACAGCCTTAGATTCATAATAATTCAAGATGGCCACCACAAGTAATATAAACATTAGCAAACACAAAACTGATCACAAGTCAGCAATTGATTTACATTTGTATTTTTTCCAAATGAGCTAAAATACAGTGGTAGTAGTTGATAGTCATCCCCGTTACAAACATGTACGTACGGTAATGGATTGAGCATGAACTTCTGTCTGTTAGTAAAATGTGTCATGAATGCTTTGCTGAACTATGAGAGACCACTTGGGTCAGAAGTTCTTGCTTTACATCTCTTATATCATATTTTAGTCTCTTAACAGAAGGAAAAAAAACTAGCTAAATTAAAAAAAAAAGTTGCAAAGAGCTAGATGCTAAAAATAGCAAAGCTCACGTTAAAAGCAAAACAAGTTTAGTTCAAAGCAGCAAAAGGTTATCTAAAAACCCCAAAGTATCAAAAACTAACTAAAAATAAAAGTAAAATGTAAAAGAAGCAAGGGGCTAGCTAAAAGCAGCTAAATGTAAACTGACCAACCCAGTGGTCCCCAACTCTGGCCCCTGAGGAACACCATCCTGCATGTTTCAGTTGTTTCCTGGTCCAACACACCTGATTCAGTGATTTGTTTCAAATCAGATGCGTCAAATAAGAGAAATAAGTAAAACATGTAGGATCGTGTTCCACAGTTGGGAACCACTAGAAATGTAGATCATCAAAAGGCTAGCTAGAAGCTCAAAGTAGCATAACTAAAAGCTGCAAATGTTTAACTAAAAGCTAGCAGATCCTTAAAACCGCTGAAGTTAAAGTGACCAAAAAGGCTAAATATAGGAATGTATAAGGAAATAAAGTTTGCTGTCACATTTCAAAGTGCCGTTTTTGAAGGAATCACTAGTCTGTATTTATAAGGGGACAGGATTTCTGTAGATCAATTTAAACATTTTGAAAAGAATAAAACAAAGTTATAGCGTGAATGATCACAGATCAGCATTCACACAAATGTATAATTGTATATTTTATTAGAATGATCAGGGTGTGGGATCACTGGAATGTGTGTAAAAGTAAGATCAACATAAATATAGAAATACCTCACCTGTCAGGGGTTTATTTGTTTGGCTGATCTGTGGAAACATCATTCAGTTATAGAAAAATGTAATTAATAAAGTGGCGACAGGTCAAAACAGATTAAATATTATGCAACGTGAAAGCAGCAGAATGTTCCAGGATGTTTTTAGCTGTTTTCATTAAACTGTGCTGCTTTCAGCAGGGATCAAATACAAATGAAAAATCCAAGATGGATCATTAGACTTTATGATATTTTACAGAAAACAAATGTCTGCTGCTTGAGTCATTAATTTTTCTGTAGTCTTTAAAGTATGAAAAAAAAAACAATTTATCTATTGTTTTAATCCTCTGAATAAACACAAATAAATGGTTATTATATTTTTTTATATGAAATTGTGTTGCATAGAATTTTTATAACTTGTCAATCACAAGGTAATTTATGCACGTCTTTCTAGTAAAATGTAGATTTTTTTTTTTTAAATAATCCTGGTGTAAAGTTGAAAAGTCATAAGGTAGAAAAAGTACTAAAATATACTCGTGTGAAAGTACAGTTACTCTTAAAATCTAAAGTATGGAGTTGTGTAAAATTCTACAGAAATAATGGAACTGCAGGAGGGCCTTTCTTCTGGTGCACAGAGGACAACGAGAACTTTTGTCCTCAAACAAGCTCTTAAAATAAATAGAAAGCACTTATAATATAATTTACAATAAAAAACAAAACTTGTCCACACATGATATTTTCAGACAAGGCTCAACTTGTTAACTGAAAGTATCACATCATGGCCAACAAATTGTTTCAAAAACTTCGCTAAATAATCAAAGTATTAATACTGGTGGGGGTTTGGGGGCCTTCCTCAGGGGCCCAGATGGGGGCAAGTGAGGGTGGAGGCAGGCGTGGGTGCTTTGTCTTTCCCACTCACATCTGATGCTGTCGATCCGGCAACCTTCCAATCACAGGCCCACCATCTATAACCTCTGCACCATCACTCTCCTGTGCTTGCTAAAAGTATCAGATGCCTAATAAAATGCATAAAAAGCCTAGAAACAAAAGGTAGCAAAGCTCATGCTAAAAGCAGCAAAGTTTAGTTAAAATCCAGAAGTGACAAAAGACTAGCTAAAAGCTATAAGGCAATAAAGTTATTAAAAAAGGTTTGCTAGATGCTAAAAGTAGCAAAGCTCTAGCAAAAACAACCAAATTGCTAACTAAAAGCTAAAAGCAGAAAAATACCAGCCAAAAAACTCAGGATGGCCAACAAAACATTTGAAAAGGCAAGCTAAAAGGAAAAAGAAGCAAAGTGCATGCTTAAAACAGCATGTTTCAAATTCAAAAGTCTTGCTAGATTAAGGTGACCAGATTTCTGACATTAAATCTGGTGACATTTCCAGCTCGGAGAGCAAAAAAAAAAAAAAAATGTTATCAAGATAAAATTATGAAATGGGGAAATTTATTTTACTTTTTTTTTTGTTTGTTTGTTTGTTTGAGTCTGGGTTTTTTTTTTTTTTGTTTGTTTTGTTTTGTTTTTTGTTTTTTACATTTATTCATGCTTAAACAATAAAAATCTAAACGTAGCAGCAGGAATGTGCCTCTCCACACACATTTCCTAAGAATAATAAAATTTTTAAAAAAGTAATAGTAGTAGCAGACTATCAGAAACATTTGCAAAGTGAGGTGGACACACTGGTACGGGGGTCTGGGGGTCCTCCCCCAGAAAATGTTGAATAAAGTAGATGTCATTTCCTGCATGCTGGTGTTTTGTTTTTTTTTTTTCATTCAACCTTTATTTAGGCAGGTTAATCCCATTGAGCCTCGAGGAATCATTTACAAGAGAGACCTGGCTACAAAGTAAGGATGATGACAACAGCAACAGTAGATTTTCCTTGGACAATTAACAATAGACAATCATAAGAGAGAAATACAGATTTTTTTTTAAACAAGTTAAAACAAAGATGTCAAAGTTGCAAAACAGACAGAATATAAGGCAGATGTAGAAAATCAAAAACAGGAACATCAGCATTGGGTTTTGCCAGGATTCCAACACATTCTTAAGGCCATTTAGAGAAGTCAAGGTCGAAAACAATTATCGGTATTTGTTTGCTCGCAATTATAGTAAAGGTGTGTCTCAGTCTACCTTTTGCTTAATAAATGTACTTTGAAGGTCAAATCAGCTGTATTTCAAAAGCCGATTTGCAGAAGCGGGAGCACACAGAAGGATGACTCGCTGTGCATTTCTTCAAAATTTAACAAGATAAGCACCTAAAACAATTCTTTTTTTACTCAAAATTGTAGTAAAGGTGTGTCTAAGTTTAACTTTTCCTTAATAAATGCAATTTAACAGTCAAACAGCTGCATTTCAAAAGTATTTGCTGCCTCGATGCTCCTGGAGCACGCAGAGGAAGGAAATCAGGAAGTAGGAATGCTATCCATTTCTTCAAAATTTGGCAAGATAAGCACCTAAAACAATTACTGTATTTGTTTGTTCGACTTTATAGTAAAGGTGTGTCTCAGTTTAACTTTTATTTAATAAATGCACTTCAATGGTCAAATGAGTTGTATTTTGCCGGAGCGGGACAGTGAAATGAAGATGATTTGACAGTTGCTCCAGGCATGATCCCGATGTCGGACAATGGTGGCAGGCTATGGCAAGCCAACTGTGTTATTAAAAACCACTTTTACCTATTACATGACACAACGGCATGCCATATTACTCGAGTGCCATCTAGCGGCTCAAAATGGTAGTGTTCAATATTTTCAAATGTCAGAATGAATGAAAACGGTCATATCTCAGCCAAAAATTGTTTATAAATATGGGGGGAAAAAAACAAGTTGCTTCAGTGTACAAGTCGCAGGGCATGCAAATTATGCAAAAAACTATGAATTATAGACCAAAAAAATACGGTAGGTGGATGCTCCTGCAACAAGTAGTCTATTACAGATATGAAAGTGAAGACAACTAAAACTATAAGGGATTGGGGGGGGGGGGGGAGAACAATGCACGATCCAACATTAACAGAAGCTAACAAGCACAGCAGAGTGAGAAACTCTACATCCGGTGGTATTCTGCCCACCTGCATTGACAAAAAGAAATCCAATTTGCTTTGAGTGGGAAAAAAACATCTGCTGCTCCATTGATCTCTGGAGATACGAGGAAGCTAATCTATCCTCGGGCATCACCATAGCACGGCCTTTAAACAGCTCACTTTATGTAGTTGTTGCCACACAACAGCTCTGAGGGCTTCTGTTAGCATCCGAAAGCTCAACTCAGGAATCTTCCCTACACTTCTCAAGCTGCTTCCTCTCCCTTCATGTGGGGTGTCTTTCCTTTTCAGGCAGAGAGACGAGGCATTTTCTGTTCTTGTCTAACTCACTTACACTTACCCCTTATTTCATTATTTTGTCTCAGAAAGCCCCAGAGATCAAAGGCGGTCTGTCTTTCAAGCCAAACACAAATGGAGGATGTACTTAGGTAATCATATATTTTTAAAAGAAAAGAAGAAAACCCCACCCCAGATCTCCCCTCCAGTTTCTATCTATCCACTCGTCTTTTCTCCCCCTGCTGTCTGTGTCCTCCCGAGGCCCTGCCTGCCACCTCTTCAGGCAGTTTTTTAATATGCAGAGAAAATAAGCTGGCCGTCTACTTCAGGCGATGGATGAGTGGGAAAGGCCTGGGGAATATAGTTGGACGACACACTCGCTTCTGTTGGATTAACTCCTCCAGCACTGAGATATGAAGTACTGCCTGAACATCATCCAGCTAAAACAGAGTGTGTATCTTGTACTGACTGACAGATACCTCATTAGACATGATTTATGTTGTTTGTTGAGTTATACTTACAAAGAGTACTTGCTGCTTTTATTGCATTGCAGCAGAGCAAACGCTAAATTAATCTTTTGATCTGTACATCAGCCATGAAGGGTATTAGGATGTGGAGCAGAGCAAATCACATATTACAATACAACCAGCTTCAAATCAAGATTAAAGTCAAATACATCATTGAAGGGTGAGGTGAAGACACTGGGTGCTTGTCTTTTTTATTACATGCACACAGCACTTGGCTGACCGGCCTTCAGCAGGCGAGGATGACCCTGTGAAACGGCTCTGTCACACTTGCTGCCCAGCAAATGGACTGAGGCCTGGGGCAGATAAAGGTACTGTATACTGAACCCACTGCAGCCTGGAGAGACAGATGTTGGCCAGAGAAGTAGGGAAAAAAGGACATTGTTCAAATATGCACACAACAATAATGATGTGTCAATATCCATCATTATGACATTGTCTCCTATAGCAGTGATGTAGGGCTGCTTGCTGATGCCACAACCACTCATTGTTTTACATCTCTGAACACTTAAATTATAACGTCTAAATGTAACCTGACTGAGTGTAAGCATGTTTACTAGGATGTTGTCATTCTAATTATTTACAAATCCAAATATCTCAAGCACTGCTAAAATGTCTAATTTAACCTTAGAGGAATGGTTTTACATTTTGAGAAATATGCTTATTTGGTTTTCTCAAGAAAAATACAATCATCGCAGTGTTGTGACCAGGATAATTTTTACGGCACAAATGCACAATCAAGAAAATAGCTCACAAGACCCCACCCTGGCACCCCCACAACACACACACACACACACACACATTTAGTACACGCTAATATATATTGAGTAATTACATACTTTTCATTCAACCTTTATTTATACAGATTAGCTCCCACTGAACCTCAAGGACTCATTTACAAGAAATACCTGTTTCAGACAGACAAGATAAGGAAAAGAGAAACACGAGGGGAGGGGAGGCAAAAAAAAAAAAAATCATATCTCTCACTATGTCCTGGCCGGGGCACAGTATGAAAGTTGCAAAAAAAAAAAGACCTTGAACATAACCAGCAACATACTAACGGCATCATAATACATTTATGCATGCAGAGGCTGAAAAAAGGTGGTGAGTTGTTTGTGGAGACGGCAAAAAGTTCCATAGTCCTGATAAGACATGGAACAGTGTCTATGGAATGGATGTCTTGTTTGTCTCTATGTGTCCCTGTGATGGACTTGCGACCTGTCCAGGGTGTACCCCGCCCCTCGCACATTGACTGCTGGACATGGGCACTGGCGACCCCCATGACCCAAAATGGAAGCGGGTAAAAGATAATGGATGGATGGATGGTTATCTAATGCAAAAAAAAAAAAAAGCTGAAATCTTACAAGAATGAAAGCAACAAAAGCTGAGAGCTTGGCAAGCAACAATTACAGAGCAAAATACTGGATGAGCTGAACCACTAAGATCTGTTAGCTTAGCACGTCATGTTGAATGTTAAAGCATAAACCCTGACATCCTTGTGAAGCAAGATATGTTTAAAAAAGTCGAACTAAAAAAATTACATCAACAAAAAGGATCTGTAAACTACTGTAACAGCAGAAGCATTCTTGATCCTTGTTTTTGCTGTACAGTAGTCCCTCGCTACTTTGTGGTTCTATTTTCCCTGATTCGCTCTTTTGTGGTTTTCCAACGATTGTCAAATTTAATAGTACTCACGTGATTGGGACGGTACAGGATAAAAAGTTAACGAAAACAATAGCTTCATACAAGCGCCGCCATTTTAAAGTTGTCTTTCTAATACAGTATAAGCCTACACCAGTGTTGTCAAACTCACTTACAAAAAGGGGCCAAAATTAAAATCTTTTTCAAATTAAGGGCCAATTTCAGAATCTATATTAACTCAAATCAGATACCCGGCATATTTTCTTGGTCACAGGTTCCTCAACAAGAGTTTGATTGGTCTCTTTTGATGTTCTCTGTGGTGCTTTCAACATCATAATCAAAGATTTCTGGAAAAAAAATTCAAGAGATAGAAGTATTTTACATTTCACACATCATCTTGGGGGCCAGATAAGATGTCAACCAGGGCCATATTTGGCCCCCGGGCCTTGAGTTTGATACATATGGCCTACACTGTATTGCCAGTCAAAAGAACTACACTACCCAGAAGCCAACAGTGCTTCCAGCCGCTGCTTTATGCCGAAATGGAGGGACAGTTTTGCAACATAAATCTCCACTATCTTTTAAGCTCACAGAACTGCCAGGAAAGTTGCAAATAATCCTGAAGCTTCCTGAAGTCCAATTATCCAAATGCACAATGACCTGGACAGGGCGGTGGGCTTCAGCACTGCAGGGTAGGTCTGCCGAACCGGAACCAAATCCAAACAGAACAGAGATGCTGTTCTGCAGAGCTGGTGAGTAAAATTTTGCAGTACTGTACAGGACACAGTTTTCCCTACCATTATACAAGCAGGGCGCCCTGCTCCGGCAACAAAACCGAGCACCTACCTACTGAACCGAACTGCGCACACCCCTATCACTCGTCAGCACTGACGTAGCACTACGTTGGCGGCGAACAATAATACAGGCGCAGTAGTAGCTCATGCTGTCTGCCTCTTCCCTCACGATACCACTCCCCCCCCGTCTCGGTACAAACAGCGCGCATATGAGATGTAGCTCTGTCACCCCCACCACTGTGTCCCACTATGGCAAGTTATCTAGGGGAAACACTGGTACATATACATATGTTGTTAAAATTATGTGGAGTGTGGGAAGGGATTATAAAGCCTTAAAATATATATAATTACTAAAATAAATAGTGTTCCTACTTACCAGCAGACAGCAATTCAATTGTGCATACGTTCTCATCATCAGACTAACAGAAGATACATTTTAGCTTGGTTTCATTAAGGCACTCACTTGTTGCAATAAAATTCTGGGATACAAAGGCTGAATGTTTGCCAATCTCCCAGCTTAACATCTCTAAATGTGCTTAGGTCCAGATTAGTGAGAAGACCACACTGAGTCTGTAGCCTATGAAAACCAAACTGTCACGATGGGAGTAAAAGACTCTTCCCTTTCACTGTCTGGCTTAGACGTGTATGGGTGCATTCACTGGTGTTGAAGTACAATCCATGTTGGGTGGTCTCGTCTGATTCAGCAGAGGTGCTGGCTCTGACCCTCTGTCTGATTCACCTGGAACGCTCACCATCTTTGTGAGCTTGAGTTGTTCTGTTCTCACTCTCTCCAAGACACAGGAGGACTGGACCCCACATGGGGAGTCTGGGGAAGGAGTGTAGGAGAGAGCAAATTAAGCAAAAGAGGCAAGGGGGAACAGCACAGATGAGCCGCAGAGTCTAGTCGGTCAGGCAGAAGTGGGCCAAGCTGGTGCTGTGCTCAGGAGATGACACACATACACACACCTCCAACTGACTAGAGACAAGCATTGGAGCTTCACAGTCTCTCACTTTCAGTCTTTCTTTCACACACACAGAGTCCTCTTGGGTCATGGATTGTCAGAGCTGCATGCTGATGATGTGAAAAATACAGCTTAAACATTCAGCTGACTTAGCAAAAAAAACTGGAGGTGACTTAACATCAGTGGGATGAGAGGAGGTGGACTGAGAGTGTTGGCCTGAAATGATATGTCCTTAGCTTTCAAAACCTTTTATTAGTTTTATAAACTGGGCTGAACTGCAGCAATTAGCATTTTCATCATTGTTACTTGTTTTATTTAATGTTTAGTAAAGATTATAACAGAGATCAAGAAATACTGAACTGTCAGAATAGATGAGACAAAGCTTAAAACCAGTGCTGGGCGGTTTGACCAAAGTATTTATCACAATTATACTGGTATTACAGTTTTTGACTGTATTTTGATTTTCATGCATACCTACGTGTGTTAAGCCCATTTTCTACTAATCAATATGGAAATTTTTGTAGTAAAGTGGCTAAATTGTCATGTCCACACAAATATTATTACAAGCTTTCTAGAAGTGATACAGTTTTCTGTGCAGTGTCACTAATGAATTTAAGGAACTACATGGCAAGACTGTTGCAGAGAAAATACAGAAACTTTTTTTGTACTTTTTTTTTTACATAAAAGCTATGATTTTCATAACTGAACTATCTTAAAAAGAAATGAAAACGTTGTTATCTTAATATTTATGAACCAATACTTAGTGAAGTATCAGATGTGCTTTGTTGTATTGCACTGAAAGAGTCTTGGACAAGGTAAACATTTTATCTTAATGAAATAATAAAATCAATAACAATGAGGGTGCAACTTCCAGTATTCAAGTATTTAAAATAGGAAACAAATGCGATTTGGCTTGCATTATTGAAACTGTATTAACAGTAAACATTTTTCCATCTTTAAATGCAATGTTTAAACAAGAAACAGAAACTTGAAATGTGCAACTTCCAGTATTCATGTATTGAAAAAAAAAACTTGGGTGTAACTTGGATTTCAGTGTTCTGTAAACGGTATTCACAAAATTACCATCTTGCCCTCATTAAATTACAACAATAAAATTATAAGTGTGAAACCTCAGTAATAAATAATGTTTAAACACTAAATAAGGTGGTGCTGAGGTGGTGCAGCAAATTGCTCATGTTACCGCCTGCAGCGACAACTTTAACTCGACAGTTTGCAGAATACTGTCATTTGATTAACATCCGAGCTTGTAAAGCCAAAGTACTTCCACACAACAGAAACCAACCCTTTTAAGGCACAAATCCATCATGGACATCACCGTCAGCCGTTACATCTACCACAGCTTCTGTTTCCATACTTTCTTTGTCCATCTCCACTACACTCAACACCTCCAGCAAAGACACAAGCTTACCTTGCTCTATTTCCTGCATGTGCGTTCAGCGGTGCAGCTAGGAAAAAGGTCCCCCGTGAAACAGTTTGACAAGTGCAACATTCCGAATGATGCTCAGGCTATTTAAACCAGTGTGCTGGTATACAGAAAATTCATATCATAACAAAAAAAAAAAAACCTGCTTTCGGTACGAACCAGTACACCACTCAGCTCTACTTAAAACCCTTCCATTTGAAAAATGAAAACTACCTGATTGAACTATAAGCATAAACAAAAATCAAACATAACTCTTTATTCTTCATTTACATTTTCATTCAGGTGTACAGTAGTCCATCGCTATTGTGGTTTGTTTATCGCAGATTCGCTCTATCGCGGTTTTTCAAAATAAGACTGAACATGACACACAATTGGCTGATTGATGGATGAGCCGCACGATCGGCATGGAATTTTTATTTAAAATAAATTAAACTATTTCGCACCGGCTGCACCTTTGTGCAGCCCATACTGCAGGACAAACTTCTTGCTGCAGCTGATCAGCTGTCCTGCGTGCAGAGCTGAGAAGTGGGCGTAGCCAAGAATGCTTGCACGTAGCTAAGAGCAGACAAGGCAGAGAGGGGAAATCATGACATTCTGTGCTCTTTTAGAGCATTTAGAAATGCAAGAGCATGGGAAGGGTTTAAAAAGCCTCTATATATATATCTATATGAATAATAAAATAAACTACTACTTACTACTTGTAGTACTATTCCTACTTCGCAATTTTTCACTTATTGCGGGGCTTCAGGGTACGGTTCCCCGCAATAAACGAGGGACTACTGTATTTTCTTTTAAAAATTAGCCTAAATACAGTACTTGGAAAAAAAAAATCTTAATTTAGTTAATACTGTTTGAAATGCTCAATTAAAATAACATTTTAAAGCCCTCACTCTTAAATATCAGACACCTGACAATTTATTGTCTGAGACACACAAAACCAGCCTGTAGATGGCCATTATACAAAGTTACCTAATAATAAAGATGTAACAAATAAAAACCCTGAGATCAGAACTACCGGTAGTCATTTCAGATTTTCTGGGTTTATTATGTGGGAGAGAACAAAAACTTCTTTTGGGTATAATAAAAATAAAAATTTGTTTTTGCATGTTGAGAATTTAAAAAATACTTTTGTTTTCCATGTTGGTTTTCAAGAACATCTTAAACATCATCTGAGAGAAAAGCCTCTTGGAGCCAAATCAGTCGGTTTTAAAGACTGGACTCCTCACTGTGCCTTAAACTGCAACATGTTGCTCAATTCTTAACTTGCCAGACCCTCTTTGTAACCTTTGGCCCAGTAAACTATGGCATCATGCTTTCTGTACTTTCTGAGATGGGCAATTCAGGAACATTTTCAAGCTGTGCACTTTCTTAGTTTAAAGCATTTATCCTTACTGGGCATTCCTTTAAGGAGTGATGGAATGAACAGATGTTTACATCCAATAATTTTTCTACCAGGGGTGCCCCAAGGCTCAGTGACAGGACCCCTTCTTTTTCAACATACAAATGCCTCATTAGGTCCAGACCCGACTGCACCCGTCTTTCTCTCCAAAAGATCCTATGGCCTTAGCAAAAATCAAACATGAGAATCTAACTAACTATAGCTTTTGTATTGAAATCAGTCAACAGCATCACAACAAAACAGCTGATTTCTAAATAAATGTCCCTTGATTTACAGAACTACAATCTCAAAGTGTTATTTTATTTTACATTTGCAGTGATATTTCTGCCATTTAAAATAACAATTGCAAAACAAGACAGAAAAGTAGAACAAGAAATATAAATTAAAAAAAGAAAATAATAAAAACAAGAAAATAGATTACAGTGATTAAAAAGGCCCTCATTTAATAGATTTAGACTTGTTCCAATTGTATGTATTCACTTTAATTACCTGCAACACGGCAAAACCACCAGTGTGACGGAAAAGTAGCTCTGGGATGAGAATACACGCTTTTATAAACTGAAAATGAGGAACACGCAAAGAAAACGTTATAATAATCAACAGAAGTGTGTTCAGAGGCAGACACACACACACACACACACAACTACTAAAACAACATCAAACTAATAATAAAAGCTATCATGAAAATGTTTATAATGCTTTTCTCTTTGCATGTTTGACCACGGAAATGAGCAGCGCTCTGAGGATGCGAGTTACGCTTTTTCACAGGCTGAAAATTTTTATTGCTTTATGGGAAAAAAAAGGCTTTAACAAGTTATTTTCATTTCACTTAGCAGTTAGTTTCTCATAAAATGTAGAAACAAAATTAGTTCACAAGCTTTTAAGAGCTGAAATTAATTTTCTATGCATCAAAAGGAATAGAGTACCGGTACACTTTTCTGGGATGCTGTTACTTTACATGTTAATTGACGAAGCAAAAATTGTCTATTTCTATCTGAGATAATTAGATAAGTGATGTTGTTTACACACTTTAACAGATTAACTTCTGGGGTCACCCCAGTTCAAGATGGCTGCCATAGCTAATTGATAATAGCAAACACAAAAATGGCTATAAACCAATCAGATTTATATTGTGTCATTTACAACACACACTTAAAGCTCTAACACAGTTTGTGAGATCTTACATAATATCTTTTTTCCCTCTGCAGCAACAATTTCCTCAACTGTCAACCTTTAAGTTGTCTTTTAGCCTTCTGAATTGGGTAATTAATGTTGCTATCAAGGATGACATCAAAACACTCATTTAAATTTGTACCAAATTAAGTAAATCATAGCAGGAGACTCTCAAATCTTGAGCATCAAGTCTTATTAGAAACAGTAGGAGGTTTCCTTTTTACAACACGAAGCAATGACCTGTGATGATGGAGCTGCCACTCTCGGCAGGAAATCGCACATGATTTTCCGCCTTAGCCCTACCTCCTAGTGATTAGAAGAACATCTGCAAACACTAACAGTCCTCACTGCTTCCTTTTTTATATATTTTACACAAGCAAACTCCAGGAATCATTACCCCGACGTGAGCTCATCATTAGCACATTCATAATTCAGCGTAATGGATTATATAATTGCTCCATTAATCAAGGGAGCAACCCCAGCATACTTTCCTATGTGTCTGTTTAATTATGGGCAATGCCTCTGCTAAAACAGATGCTCTCTTTGCATTAGCAGAGTTTAAAAGTCTTTATTTTGCACTGTGTTGCCTCGAAGCAGGTTTGGAAACATAGCCTTAAGTTTTCGAGCACACTCAGACATAAAATGTGTCAAGGCAGGAGGATGAAATGAAAACGTTGGGAAAAGGGTAACCGTTTTCAAGAATTGCTTAAGTCACATAACTTACTGGCATTTGCAGCTCACACCTCTAAGATGAACATTTAATTTATACTTAACAGTCTAACATTCCTGAAGGAATTCATATTCAATTCAGTTTATTTATATAGTGCCAAGCCACAACAGAACTCATCTCAGGGTACTGAACAGAAATATTCACATAAAAATAAGTTAAAAGAAACATTCATATAAAAATAAGTTACCACTATTTATCTGAGGAGCAGACTGCTTTGAGTTTAACTCCATCGCAGAACTCTCATCTTGAGCAAGCATGAAGGCG
>JARVGS010000614.1:21969704-21982121 GCA_031762315.1 Hypsolebias antenori
TAGTGATAAACGTGTATTTAACGACTACAGACCAATATCTTTGTTGCCACAATTTTCAAAAATTCTAGAAAAAAATATTTGTGACAAGATTAGACAAATTTCTTGATATACATAATATTTTAAGTGACAGTCAATATGGGTTTAGATCAAATAACTCTACATACATGGCTCTTATGGAGTTGATGGAACAAATTACCACAGCTATTGATCAAAAGCAACATTGTTTAAGTATATTTGCTGATTTTAAAAAAAGCTTTTGATACAATCGATGCTACAATTTTAAGGGAACTGAGATTTTTGTAAAACCACATTACAAAACTAGCTTAAAGGGACGGTCTATTTCAATACAGGAAATTGAATTGTGGAATGGTTTTGAAAATGATGTAAAAAAAGCAAAGTCAGTTCTTATGTTCAAGAAAATGATCAAAAATAAATTGTTAAAAAAATACTATTATTTCAGTTAAATGTTGAATGTACAAGACATTTGTAAATTGTGATGAGTTACTCTTTTTGCTCTTGTTATTCATAGATGATTATTGTTTTGAATTGATTGTTTGAATTGTTTGTTTTAAAAATGGGGGCAGATAAAATAAGATTTCTTCTTCTTTCTGCTACCTTTCATTTTATGTTTTCTTTTCACAAAATATGTTGTAATGCTTTTTTGTATTTTAATTTAAAATGGATAAATTATTAATAAAATAAAATAAAAATAAAACAAAGTAGATTTAAAGCAATGCTATTCAAGAAAAATGAATAGGACAATCCATTTAGGGCATATAAAATGCTAATGTGTGTGTGGGAGCTTTAAAATGAATAGATCTCAAAGCTCTACAGGAAACTGCATCTAAAGCGTTCAAGCACCGTGGAAGCACGCATGTGTTGACAACACGAGAAGCTGTAATGATCCTATTTTTACTCAAAAGGGTTAAAATACTCAGTAGTACAAACAAACACTGACTTTGTTCTCTTATTTCTTTTACCATGTAAAGAGAAGAGGCATTTCAAGATATTTCCACTGAAACAAATCCAGTCTGAAACTTTTCCGCTGACTTGACCTCTAAAAAAAAGCATCGGCTTTAATTTGAGAGGCTCTACACAAGTGTTCAAACATTTGGTTCTTCAACCACATCTCGTTTTTAAAAAGAGGTAGTCCAGATTGTATTGAAGTGGAGTTATTTGGGGGGGAAATATGAACAATTATGGTCTTACCTGTTGTAGACGTTTGATCAACCTTGAACAGCTCATTTCAGTGAAGTCAAGCTTACGGTGCATTGCTGCCAATTTAAAATCACTCCCAAATATACACAGCTGTTTTTTGCAAACATCTTTCCTCTGCCCTCAGTTCTACATTCCTCTGACACTCCAGTACTAATTTTACAATATTCCAGCCAGAAGTGAAACAGGCTGCACAGGAAGGGATTGAGCTTTCTTCACACTGGACTTGTTTTAAGACCACAGCAATCCCCTTTGGACTTAACCTTGTGTGGACAAGCCATTAGCTCATCAGTCTGGTTCTAACTGAGTCAGATCAAAGAGCTATCTGCAACAGGTTAGATATTACAGCTCATAGCTTTCCCACTGAACTCCACCAGAAAATCTGGACTATTCTTTTAAGCAGCACACCTGCTGTTTTTAGGGGTGACAGTCTCTGGTCCTCTGGGGCCGATATGCTGAACGTTTCAGTTCAACAACCCTGTTTTTAACGAATGGGTCATTAACGGGCTTTTGCAGAACTCAAGAAGATACCGAGGTCATTAAACCATTTGAATCAGGCGTGTTGGAGTGAGGAACCAACAAAAACTTGCTGACCAGTTCGACACCCCTGATGCATCATGTCCAGTATGTCTGATTAATGTTAGCACACCAGTAGCACGTGGAAGGTTTTTACAGAGTTAAAACATGAAACATTTGGTTGAAGAACCTTCAGCAGTTGAGATGATTCCCTTCTCGTGCTACTTAAAGTTAAAACAGCTACCTGGAAACTCTGAAATCATTCAAAATGTTCTGTTAATGTGCTGAAATGTTATTTTCTGTGAATGTGCAGAGTAAATGCTGAGTGACTTCATGAAATTTGTTGATGATGAATTGTTCAAAAGGATCAGAACAAACGCTAAATAAATAAATAAACAGCAAAACAGTAGCTACATTTAGCAAACCAGTAGCTAAAAACTAAAATCATTAAAACATTATCTAAAAGCTAGGATTAGCGAATAGCTAAAATAATACATTTTCAAAGCAGGTGCCAAGCGGGACAATTAGCAAAACTGTAGCTAAAAGCTAAAATTAGCACTAGAGTAGCCAAAGGGTAAGATCAGTAGAACAGTAGCTAAAAGTTAAAACTGAAGCTAGCATGCTAAAGTAGACTTCAAAATGTTTTTGTTTAAATAATAATAAAAAAAAAAACAGAAATAAATGCACATTACAAAATTCAAAAGTCCTGCTGATTCATCATTCACACTATTATAACAAAACAGCTTTTATGAATGATCAAATGTATATAAAAGAACAGAAAAGGCCTTTTTTATTATTAATGTCTAACTTTATTACTAATTGCCACTTGAATGTGGAGCCTCTGTAGCGTCTGTTGGACCGCTGCTCATTCATTTGCTAAACTGTGAGTCTGTTTCACGTTTTTGTTGTGAAGCTGATCTCAGTTCGTCTTCACGGTTACATCAAGGCTCCTCTTCATTCAGCTTCAGTTGCCATGACAGCCAAGTCCTTTCTTAGCGTCGTAGCTTTTGAAGCAGCCCAATTTCCCCTTTAACCGATTCATCTGAAGAAGTGTGGCTTCATAGTAAATACAAGCACACTTCAGAACAAAAAAAAAAGACTTAACAAAATAAAAGCATGGAGATTATGTAGTGTCAGAGATTTTCCTTATGTGCCATGTATGAGACACTCAGTCCTTGGCTGTGGTACATTTTCATCTTTCATTTAGTCTTTTCTTTTCTCACAGTGCTTTCAGTTCAAATCAGCTGTGTTAAACCACTGGCAGCGATAAAACAATGGTTAATCCTTGTTTTTCTATGGAGAAAGAACAACTAGCTACTCACTACATTCAACCAGTCATCTTACCAGGGCTGATTGTTTTCTCAGAAGCGAAGCCGGCCTCAGAGTTGTCAGAGGGGATGTGTTGGATGGAGGACAGGGGGATGTCGGTGTCGGTGCTCGTCAGCCACGTGGACTCCGTCTCTTTGGTCCAGCTCTCCAGGTAGCGAGGCTCCAGAGCATCAGTCCTGCTCCCCCCGCAGCCCATAGCTCTGCCTCTGCAGGACGCCGTCACTTCCCAGATTAACTCCTCTTCTGCAGATCCAAAACAGACGATGAAACAGCTGGCTTTCATTTCAACCAATCGTCTCGTTGTAGATGACATGACAACTATAATTACACATTTACTGCTCAGAATGTACAACACAAATGTCCCACACTCATGTCTGGAGTCAGAAAGGATGAACCTATTTAGAACAAATCACTTATCGATAGGTTAACAATACAATTTAACAGGTTTAAATCTGCTTCAAGACAAATGCATAACAGTTTCTTACCACACAGCTGTTGGAGACAGTGAGAGCGTCCATGGTTTCCAGAACTTTTGAGACTTTAAAGAGAAGTTTCAGGTGTGTTTCTCCGGGAGTCTGTAAAGGCCACATCTTCAATCATTCATTGTTTTGCAGACCCCCTGAAATAATAAGAAGAAATTTGATTAACTATACTAAAAAGATTTTTTTGTTTGTTTGTTTGCTCTTCAGGACTCAATCCAGTTGCCATCTCTTTTGTGCTACTCTCCTGAGACGCTTTATATTTTTAACACCAGAGATAATGTTCCAAACAACTGCCTTTTGTTTGTAGTTTTATCTAAAGATCTTGTCTGTCTTATTAGGTATACTGCATATAACCAGGGCTGTAGCTCCAGGTGTTTTCTGAATAACCTCCAATCTCAAGACAGAAAAGATATTAAACAGATATAATCAAGTTTTTAAGTAATATGAAAGCAACATAAGTAGAAAAAAACTTTTTTTTCTGTACTTTTTACAAGAAGAATCTGTTTCATAATACAGGCACTTGGTACTGATGAATGTCTATATCTAGCATTATTTTGATTTCTGCATCAGAACATCTAAAAAGGCAGCACTTATATTCTTACAAGGGGTGCACCGGCCCCGATTTCTTTAATTTTGGGAGGTCAGCCGATACACGAGAAACCGATTTTCCAGATTTTTGTGTTGTTTTCACAACAATTGTCTAAACTTCATTTATATTTCAGAGCACTACCTCATGGCCAGTTAAAACAAGTTTGTATTGTTTCTAGGATATTGCTCAAGATTATGTTTTTAAATAAAATAAGACTGGAAAATTAAAGGTGTATTGTGACACCTGACAGTGTCGCTAATGAAACATAACTGGTATTGGCCAAAACTGAAATCGGCAGGTCAGGCTTTTTAGATATTGGTGATAGGCCAGAAAACTGCAATCGGTGCAACCCTATCTTTACCCGCCTCTTCCTTTTTTGGATTGCGGCGATCACCAGTGCCCATGTCCAGCAGTCACTGTGTGAGAGGTTGAGACACCCTGGACAGGTCGCAAGTCCATCACAGGGATGTATAGAGACAAACGAGACAAACAACCATTCACTCTCTCACTCTCACCTAGGGTCAATTTAGAGTTATCAGCCTAACATGCATGTTTTTCGTCTGTAGGAGGAAACCAGAGTACCCGGAAAAAACCCAAGCATGCACGGAGAGAACATGCAAGCTCCACCCAGAAAGACTCCAGGATCGGGATTTGAACCGGAGTAACCTGCTCACCTCTCAGCTACAGCCACATCAAATTTTAGGTCAATATCTCTGAAATTGGCATCATGAAATGATTGCTGTCATTCAAATCCATTCACCAGTTCATGAGATATTTTGTGGTACAGACAAATGAACACACAGGCACATACACTGTCATGGGCAAAAACCTTTTTGTCTTCCTTTGCCTTTCAGTGGCAGCCGATAAATATAGAGATGATTCTGGAAAAATCATAAACAGATTAAGAGAAGTAGACATGAAGGTACTTGTCATCTGACTCCAGCAGATGGCTTGATTTGTGAGTCCTAAATTCAACTCTTGTCAACATTTATTTGTCAAAGAAGCAAGCTAGAGGCCTCTGGACCCTGTCCTTATTTCTGATGCTGAAGGTATGAGGGTCTAATGCAATACTTTGGTTTGATTGACATCATCATTGAGGACATGAGTTGTATTTTAGTCACGCTGTCTTTATCCTAAGGTCAGTGAAAGACAGAGGTCCCTTGTGCATTCATAAGCGAGCCGAGTGCCAAAGAGAAATAACTGCCTATATTGAAACTCTTGTTACATAAGAGAAATCACTTTGGACAGACAGAAATTGCAGCACACCTATCAGTTATTTTCCTCCGTCTGCTTCCTCCCCCAGCTTGTACTTAAAGCAATTTCTTCTTTCTTTAGCCTTGTTCCTGCACTTACAGGGGAGAGTGGGAGAACCTGAAGATTACTGTGTGCTTTGTCCTCCTGCATACATGCAGTAGTCCAGAATAAGCCTCAAATCCAAATAGGACCTAAAGTTAATGGTACCTCAGTCAATATCTACAAAGAACAAGCAGCTAAATGATTTGTGGTTACTGTCAAGATGTTGGCAAAGCTACACAAGGCTTAAAGCCTTCTGCCAATATCACAGCCAGAGCCAAGCAGAATGACAGAGAGAGACAGAGAAAAATATGGCAAGCAATGTTTTTTTCATTGCGAGACATGCCCATGTAATGGTTGTAGAAAAAAAATGAGCTTACACATTCACCTCAATGAAGTGACATTTAAATAAGCAGGAGCCATTTTCCTTTTCTATCCCCCCACCCCCTACCACCACCACCACCTCAACTCACTCCTCTTTCACCCCTTCACTCTGTAGCACTGTAATTTGAAGCTGTCACAAACAAATCCTCCTCATAGACCTTTCCAAATGTCAGGAGCCATCAAGCAGGATGACGGCCCCCAAAAATCAGGCCCTCGGAAACTTTTGTCAGGAGTTCAAGCGCACATGCATATTTATGGGCACAGATTCACAAAATCAGCCCCTGAACAGTATCTGGCGTATGGAAAAGACGCAATGATATGACAGCTAGACTCCACTTTTAACAACTATTCTGCGTGAATGTGTTTATTTTTCTGGGAAAATGTTTGAATTTGGGTTATGATAGAGTTTTGATAAGGAAGTCAACAACAACTGCATGTAATGGGTCAAAATAAGCTTTTATCTCTGTGCCCTAAACCAAACCAATTCTGCCATTAGAGCTCCATTTAGCACAACATTCTGGGATTGTTATATAAAAATAAATCTCTCTGGCCTCAGTGAGAGCTTTCCAAAACGTAACAAAAAAAATTTTCAGCTAACATTACCGGTACCTTAACTCACTGCAGAGTTACTGGTTAGGTCATAGGTTGTTAGGTTGAAACAAAAAGTCACATGGTTTAAATGCCAAGCTCTGAATTTATGGCACTTCATTGCTCTGCTTGATCCTCAATATTTTTTCTTGATAGTTGGCTTACTTGTCCTATTTTGTTTTTGCATTAGCAGCAGATTCACTTCTAAACTTTCACCTTATCTGAGATTCTACGCTTGTCCAATTCCACCATGTTTTCCCTACACAAACTACGGCCGGCTTAATGTAATGTAATGCTTAATCATGTGACTCAAGCTTCCCCATAGTTATCAGCAGATTCTGTTGAGTGCATTATCTCCAGAGTGTGGACTCGCATTTCAGAATTGCAAATTAATATACAACTCCTACAGTAAACTCTTTCCCAGTGGTTGATGCCAATCATTAGAGAGCAGAGGTAGTTTTACGGTACTCTGACCTCTGTCTGCAGAGCACTAATTTAGATTTAAATTTGGCTAAATAGTTATAAGCATTTTTTGAACATTATTGTGCATCAGAAATGCAAACAAGCCTGTTTTAGTTTATGATACAGCTTTAAAAGTCTTCATTTCCTAACTGAGTATTAAAATAATTTATCATAACTGTTCATTACAAATGGCAAATATTTTGTCTACCTGATTATATTTTGTCTATAATATCATTAGTGTTAGAATGAACAGGAGCAGAATTGAAAACGAAGTAAGGTTTTTACAGAAACATGTTGAACAACTACAGTTTATCTGGGAAACTATTTTTCCTCCTAAAAAACAAGAGCAGAGGTTAAACACAGAAACCCTGGCATAGATCAGATTCTATTTCTACCAAACGTTCAAGTTCTACATCATTTTAATGACCTCTGGCACAAGAAAAGTTAGTGTTAGCAGCGTGCATGATTTCAGGAGTCATTTTCCTTTACCAAATGTGAGGGAACAAGACGAGGGGAAGCATAAGGAGCTAATCAACTTGTACTCTTCAGTGGCAATTTATGAACTGTCGGCTGTTAGTTCAGTATGCACAAAGGGCACGTAGCATCCATAAGTCAACACGCTGCTACAGCCGGAGTGGATCCAGACTCCTCAGCCATGAAAGGGGAATGCTATTAGCTATCATCCACCACTGGTGTAAACACTGTTAGCAAAATATCTTCTGAACACCACTAGGCAAATTTAATTGAAACATTCAGGAAATAATCACCAGGTGTACATTTACATTGGATTAAATTGTGGAACCAACCTAATTCAAGATAGCTGCCACAGCTAACCAACCTACCCAAAACCAACAATAATTCTGTAATTTTTCACAGATATTGTGCTAACATTTGGTGCAGTTGTAGCTCAGAGTCATTCACAAAAATTTGTGAGAATGGAATCTCCTTATTTATTTAGTTAGTTATTTGTTAATTTTAAAAAATAAACAAAACAAACTCATCAAAAAGAAAAAAAAAAAAAAACATTGAATGAAAAGGGTGCAGAAACAATAAGAAAATTCTTATATCTGCCCATTATTAAAAAAATAAATAAATAACTACAAACAACAACAACTCAGGCTTGAACAATCCCCAAAACAAAAAAACATCTTCTTCACATCATACTTTTGTAACAATTTTAATTTAATAATCTTTTTAAACATATAAATTGTTTTAGAATTTTTTATGGCAATACTGAGGCAATTCCGCAATTATATTCCCTGAATTACAATGAAGATCCTTGACACTAGTAGTTCTAAATTGAGGTTTTACAAACATTTACATCCCTTAAGTTTATAATTACTCCTTTTTAAATAAATTTTAATTGAATATTTAGGGGTAATATTTTTTACGAGCCTTATACATGACTTGTAAAATACTATATTCAACAAAATCATTAAATTTTAATAATTTCAACTGATGAAATAATATAATATAATTGCTGGGTGACCATAGCACTTCCTACTAATAATTCTTATAACTCTTTTTTGTAAAATATAAATATTGTAATTGTTTTGCATGCCATGTGTTTCCCCAAACTTCAGTACAGTAGATTAAATATAGAACAATCATTACATTATACAATATACAGGTTGTCCCAGAGTTACGGCGCCCCCTACTTACGGCAACTCGGACTTACGACAACACCTGAACGCACCATATGACGTCATCCGGCTGCATACGGCCCTTTTTTTCATTATTTTCTGAGGGTTTTTTTGTCTGTTAGCAAGCTAGCAGCATTAAAGTACATTTTAGAGGCACAAAATGTGTGCTGGCATTGTTTTAGGTTGTAAATAAAGCGTTTAAAAAGCCGTTACAGCTGCCATGTGCTTTCGGTTTTGAGTTACGGCCGAAAATCCGGACTTCCGGCGCCATGTGGCCGGTGCTCCGAGTTACGGCAAAATCGACCTACGGCCGGTCCTTAGGTCCGGAACCCGGTCGTAACTCGGGGACTTACTATGTACAAAGCTTTGTCATTCAAAAACTTTTACTTTATACAGTAATGCAATTGATTTTGATATTTTCATTCTTAAGTAATTTACATAAGATTTCCATGTCAGCTTCTCATCAATAACGACACCCAAAACTTTTATTTTATTAACTCTATGAATTTCAATACTATCAATTTTAAATGGGATTTCAATACTTTTCTTTCCATTACTAAATATCATGTACCTGTAGTTTGTTTTTTCCAAATTTAATGATAATTTATTAAGTTGGAACCAAGATTGTATTTTTACAAATTCTGCCTGTATCATCTCTAACATCTGTTCAATACCTTCACCTGAACAAAAATAAAAAAGTGGTATCATCTGCAAATAAAACACACTGCAAAAGCCCTGACACATCAACCAGCTCATTCACATACAAAATAAACAACTTTGGTCCCAACACAGAGCCTTGAGGTACTCCACATCTATTAACACAAAATTCAGATCTTACATTGTTTACCTGTACAAATTGTCTTCTATTATTCAAATAACTAGATACCCCCAGTAGTGGCATAATAATCCATGAGCTCATGCATGTTATTTTCAAGGTTTGTCATTTCTGGACATAAAATGATCTTAGTTTAAAACATTAAAAGATAACAAGTGATATGCATTCCTTCAAGGAATGCCAAGACTTTCTTTGTAGAAAGTTTTACGGCCATCTTCCAGTCCACTGTGTCGTCCAGAAGGCCTAACTGGTTTGGAATTGTTGTTTTTCTTCCCCTGCCTCTCGCACTTTTCCTCCTCGCTGCCTTGCATCAGGCACAAGATCTGAGGCTTTAATATGGCTGCCAGAGAGGCAACAGCCATTTAATAACAATGCAATAGTTCCTCACAGCAGTGGTCCAGTGTCGCTCATACACCCCGCTGTGTGCAGATGGTACATTGTCTGTGATTTACGAAAACACTTTCCTTCCTGAGATGTTTTCCCTGTCCCTACAAAACGCACGCACACACACAGACTGCCCTTTTTGTCAGCAATATTTAACTCTCATTTTGAGAGGGAAAAAAAAAACGCAATTGCTCCGCAGCCCATATAGCCATATTTCGTAACAGGTCAGCTGACATGGCCACCCCCAGAGGTGATCGTGAATGTGTGTACGTTTGTGTGTGTGGTTTGCAGTAAGCTTCTCGCATGTGCCTCTCAGCCTCCCGCAGTGGGGGACATCTGGAGGAGGCGTTACCATGTACACAGAGAAAAGAAGAAGAGTTCAGGCCAGAAATGTAATCCTCCAAGGACAAAACTGGCTTTCATTAACATACAGAATGGGAAATAATGGTCACGATTTATTCATATCAACACGGCTAATGTTGCCGTGAGATAGACACCTTGCCAAACCAGTCTAAACCTCATTCTCTTCATCAGTTGTCCCTTCCCCCTTCTCTCTCCAGTGCTGAGTGCAATTAGGGCACGTTTTGATGAAAATGACCCGTAATTCAGTGCAAGCGGGGAAAAAAAGGTTAAGCACAACTATTTCACAATGTTCATTATGAGCCAGCAGGGAGGAACTTCCTCTTAATAGAGTGTCTGCCATAAGCATACCTCTTCATCAACCAGCCTACTATTTGATCTCACCTCTGGGTGTTTGCCGTTTGGGCAACTTCATTCATTTCTGCTATGTTTCGCTGTCTGTTTACTCAGTAATGGTCTCTGCCCAGAGAGCTGTTAAGGGGAACAAAGTGACAGCACTCGAAACTCTGCCGCGGCGGTGATTAACGAGTGAATTAGAAAACAACTCCGGGTCACCTTCTTTAACATAGTGATGGATGATCTAATGGAAGACTGTGACGGCTTTTTTTGTTACAGGGGAGCAAAACCTGGATCGCAGGTGGAGCAAAGCTATGAAGCATCCCAGGGTGCATCAACTTCTCTATAAATCTGCAATCAACACACACACACAACACTGGGCTGATTAGTGGTTCCAATGATAGGCGTCCCACTGATGAGGGAGCATAAGACTATGTCCTCCGCTGTCTGTCAAGTCCAAGTTAGTGTTGGCCTAATTCCGCTGTGTGCATGCCATCTCCTGTCACAGACAGTTTACAAGACTGGGAACGAGGACTGCCATATGTCTCACCTCTATGGGGTGCACAGAGGGACATTTTGCATGGTTCTGACATGCCTGACTTCCCCTAATGCTGCACAAGTGTTCAGACACATCATATAAGCAACAACACCATCATTGCAGTGAAGAAGGGTTGGAAAAGGCTACCTGGGGTGGAGACAAAAAAGTACAAGAAAGCAAGAAGGATAAAGTGTTGGAGCGCAGCCTTGTTGTTTCTTTTTTTTCCCCTGACTAACTCCACTTTCAGGCAGACAACAGCACGACGGGACTGCGTTGGTGTTGCTATAGGGTATATATAGAGGAAAGAACATGTTTAAGGAAGTCCAGCTTGAAGGCGATTCAAACGCCAAGACTCCACATGGGGTGTTTTCATGCTGCTGAAAGAGGACTGGAGCAATCTGGAAAATTTTCACAGCTGCAGTGAATTTATCTCGCATCTAAAAGTCAAGGCTAAAAAAAAAAAAAAAAAAAAAAAAAAAAAAAAAAAAAAAAAAAAAAAAAAAAACAAAAAAAAAAAAAAAAAAAAAAAAAAAAAAAAAAAAAAAAAAAAAAAAAAAAAAAAAAAAAAAAAAAAAAGCTTAAGTCAATCTTGCATAATAAATAAGCCATTAAGTAAACTTGTGTTGGTTACAATTGTTGTCATGTTGCATTTCCATTAGTGGACATACAATCACCGCCTTAACATACCAAAAACATGAGCAGTGACATGCAAGTCAGATTTGAACCACTCTTTTACAAACTCTTTGTCTGACTGTGGCTAAAGTGGTAGGGTAAACAAATATAATAAAAAAAAAACTACAAAACAGTTTATGAAAGGAAATGTAACCCTGAGTTCAGTTTAAACATAATTGCAACTTCATACAGAGGGCAACAAGTTGACTCGAGTCAAACAAAAGTTGTTTTGTGGTAAAGGAATTAAAGAATTCAATAAATGTCCTTCCAGAGTTAAAATGTACAAAAACAGGCACTGAAAAGCAGAGGTGGAAAGAGTACTGAAAATTTGTACTCAAGTACAAGTACTTTTACACTGCTTAAATTGTACTCAAAGGATATTTCTCAGATGCTCAGAAGCTCCGTCTTATTTTAGTACTAAACAAACAAATGGCAGTAACAATATCTAAGATCTTTGCATACTTAGCCATAACTCACATACAATAAAAAAGCAACATCATACAGGTAGTTGTAAAACCTCATATACGACAATATGTTTTTTGAGATTAGATGCTGAAGTCTTATAAGCTGCTATCACCACAGAGATCAAACAAAGTTTGCATCTGGACACTGTCTCCTTTTCACCCTCTGTACATGAAAAAGTCCTCCAGGTACGGTCACAGGCACTTGTCCTCAGCCTTTACCTCGTCATTTTCTCTGTTGGCAGTGTTGTCCTCGTCTCCATTTTGGCCTTTTCTCTAAATCTTCAGTCCACAAACGACTCTCTACTCTACGAAGTTGTCCTTTGCTAA
>JARVGS010000614.1:22059869-22076901 GCA_031762315.1 Hypsolebias antenori
CTTCGGCATGCCCCCCCCCCCCCCCAAAAAACATTTAGAGATGCTTCTGATATTATCAAGTAAAATTATTTCAATTAAAGTTTGGAATGAACCAGCTTTCCTTCGAGTTTTAGTGATTCATTGAAGGAATACGTTTCACCGGCGGTCTTTCTCGACAGATAATTAATTTAAGATGGCTGCCCAAGCTACATCTCACAAGCTATAATAAACTTTAGTGTTGTGTTGATGACTTTCACCTACTACATGGTCAACTTTAGCTCAAACTCTGTAAAACTGACTGAATTACAACAATTTTTTAATGATTTTTAAAAGTCTGCTGTGATTACCTTTTATGGGAGGTTTTTAATTTTAATCAATCCAGTGGTTCATTAAAAAATTTTGCTAACACAGAGACAGACACAGGCAAATGCTTCCTTGCTTTATCTCTATGGAACAGGTGGGAGGGAATTGCTCTGCCCAGGAGTGATGCTCCAAGAGTTGTTGTTTCAGATCTACGTCTTGAACCAGTTCGAGTCACCAGAGTCCAAACATTGCACATAAAATCTACTTCTACATTTCGAGCGTCTTGGCGGCTGCCTACCTGTGCCGAAGCCCAGCTTGATGTCGATGTCCTCCAGTGGCGACCGCACGTCCTCCACAAACTCCAGCGGCGACACCTCGCTCCACATCCTGAAGGCCAGCCTGAAGATGTACCTCTGCTCCTCGACGGTCAGCTGACTGCTGTAGCCTTCTCCGATCAGCCGCCACTTCAACACCGTCTTGGAAAAAGCCATGAATCCAGATTCTCTCAGATCTCTCTTCTGACGCCTTTCTGACACCAGGAAGGCCAGGTGACGCTTTTTACGCCGGACTGCTTCGCTCTGACTCGCGTTCAGGCCTTCACGTCCCATTTCACCATCGCTGGAGCCATTTGGCTGTGTCGTATTCATAACGTCTGTGAGATTTTGTGTGTTGTTCAAACTAAACATTTCATCTTCAGAGTAATTGGCAGAGCTGATCAAAGGGTCACTTGCTGTGTTGTTCCCGTCGGTCTCATCAAAACTACCGGTTTGATTGTTCTCAGGTTCCACAGGGGCGTTCAGGTCCATCTTCTTGTCTGGGACGCCACACCTCGGTTTGTTCATCGCCTCCTTGGTGGCCTCATCGAACACGCCTGTGACAGGCAGCCCTGAAACCCTCTGAAACTCTTTAAGGGCTGAAACAAAGGCTTGATTCTCAGCTCGGCTTTTGTGGACATCATGACCGCTTGAACGAGACGCTGAGGTCTCCTCCTGGATTCTTGCTTGTAGGTCATCCAGAAAGTCATCTGGGAAAGAAGCGTCCAAATCCTCGAACTCGTCTTCCTCCCAGTCAACAGGCTTGATGAACCCGTAGCGAGAGAGAAACAACTGACACAAGACCCAGAACTTATTAACACTTTAATAGAACTGGAAACTTATTTATTAAATGCTGGCCTCACTTTTAAGCTGTGACGGCCATCTTGAATTGGATCAACTCCAAAAGTTCATCGGTTGAAGGTGTAAACACTTTCTGAACAATTTCATTAAAATCTATCCGGCGGTTCATGAGATATTTTGCTAACAGGCAAACAGAATATACTCCAACAGTTAATGCTTACGTTTTAAATACAGTAAATGTACCATTCAAGGTGTAGTGCTTATAGTATGCAATACGTATGACACTCAGCTACTACCACACCAAATTACAATTACCGTATTTTTCAGACTATAAGGTGCACTTAAAATCCTTTAATTTTCTCAAATCAACAGTGAGCCTTATGATCTGGTGCGTCTTATGTATTAACTCTGGTTGTGCTTACTGACCTTGAACAGATCATATGGTGGCACACGGTGCTCAATCAAAATGTTTAAGTTTCGCTTAATGCGCCTTATAGTCCAAAAAATACGGTACATTTCTATAAAATCAGCTGCGTTATTGCAATGTTAGCATTTACCTAAGGTTGGTTTGCGGTGGTGGCCATCTTTAATTGGGTTGATATTAAAAGTTAAATACTGTAGTTGTAAAGGTACATCAAATGTCCTGATGCATGCTCAATAATCCAGGTAGAAAAATCTAAAAAAAAAGTTAATTCTGGTCCTCTGGACATGAAACGAAACGTTTCTACAAATTTTTTTTAATTTTGTTTTTTGAATGTCCAGAGGATCAGAATAAACTATTTTAGGTGCATCAAATGATTATTTCAAATGTGTTCAGTCCTTCATGAGATATTTTAATAACAGCGCAAAATTTTAAACAAATATCTTGAGCATTCTGTTTGAGCTCAGGACATGAGTTGAGGATCAGTCCTAGCTACTACCATCCCAGATTTTAACTGAATATCGGTAAAACTGATTGAATTATGGCTTTTTTTTGGTTAAAGATTAAGTGGCTGTGGTGGCCATCTTAAATTGAACTGCCTCCAAAAAGGTAAACGGTTACAGATGCACATCTTTTGCAAGTATCATTAAAATTCTAGTAGCTCATGAGATATTTTGCTAACAGACACACATGGGTAAAATCATAATGTAAAGCGTTTCGGCGTTCAAAATTTACCTCCGCTTTAAATTCATCCACGACGACAGGAGCTTGGTGAGACGGCGGCGCCTGCACGTCCGAGTGATCCCGGTTCTGGAAAAGCTGCTCGGCGCCGTTTGAGTTGGTAAGAAATAGCAAAGGGATCAGCTGGATGAAGGTCAGCATCGTGTCCTGAACATGTACAGAACGTGATCGGACCCGGAGCAGCTCTGCTTTATAAGTAAACCCGGAGCTCCTCCACACCCACGTGAAGGTGCCACACTTTTCTCAGCTGTGGGTGAAAAGTAAACTCGTTTTAACCTCATCGGTTCGACGGACGCGTTACTCGCGCTCCGATGACTTTAATGAACCGTCGCTGAGCTGTGGAGGAAAGCTTCACTTTCATCTGAACAGTAAAAGATGTGAAGGAACTTTTTACAACACCCGTTCCAAACACTTCAGTACTAAAGAATGAAAAAAACAAATATATTATTTCTGATTGAGCTTTATGTTGAAAAATACTTAACATTTCACTAAGTACGAAACGGGAAAAAAAGTGAGTTGTTGTGACCCATCACAAAGATTAAACCACATTTGGTCAAATTAAACCATTATTGAATTATTGGCTTTTTAAGCTACATTTTTATGCCTGATCATCTTAATGTTTCCAGAGATATGGCTTGATTTGTCTTGCTAATCTGGATCACTCCTGGGAAAATTGGTCTGAATATTCTAAGCATATTCTAATATTTGGCGTATTCTAATCAGGATTTCTTGGCGTCATTTGAAAAAAAAACCATAACGTACGTTTAGGACTATAAAAACTCACTGTTCATTATTGAGAAAATTAAAGGATTTTAAGTGCGCCTTATAGTCAGAAAAATATGGTATTTGGATATCGGGATTTCCCATCTGGTACTGAAAACAGCTGCACTAGCATGCAGAGAAAGTAGCAAAAATGTAAGTATTTTCCGCGCAAAATCATTGTTAGTACTTGGTGTTTCTTTATTACAGGATTATATTTGACATGTTTCCTTGAAGGGAAACCACTTCACTACACCACCGTGCAACTTAATCCTTGGTTCGATGCAACGGGTCACAGTTTTGCTGCAGGTTTGACTGGTGTCACACAAATGACAACATTTTTAGGGCACATTTGAAGTCAATGGTAAAATAAGCCTTCAAGTAAACCTAATATAAACTAGAGAATCTGTATTTCCTGTGAAAATGTAGCGTGAATGCTAACTGCTGAAGCATTTGCAGAAAAATAGCTGAAATTAGCTTAAAAAAAGGTGAATTTAGCGACCAGCTGAAAAGTCAGAAGTTTAAACTAGCAGAAAACAGCTGCAAGGAGTCACAAGACGTTACTTAGGATGAAAGTAGCAGAAATGACCACAAAACAATTGAATTTATCTGAAAACCGCTGAAATTAGCTAAAATATGCTAGAAAGGTAGCTTAAGTTGGCACAAGCTTAAATTACCAAAATCAAAAGGACATAGCACAATTGTGCCCAATTAGGCTGAAAGAAGCAGAAATAGGCACAAAAACATGGAAATTAGTTGGAAAAAAAAAAGCTGAATTAGCAAAAACAGCTGACTAAAACAGCAGCAAAAAGCTTAAATTACCAGAAGGAAATGGAAAGAGTACATTTTTGCTGAACTAGGCTTGAATTTTTTAAACGAGCGCAACCTCCCCCCCCCTCGTATAATAAGCTGAAAAAGCTAAAATTAGCATTAAAATAGCCAAGTAGTAGCTGAAATAACAAAAAAATGTGTAAAAAAGGTGTATATGCTCCTTGCAGCTTACTGCTGCAAGTTTTTTTTCTATAGGGTTTAATTAGCATAAAGAAGTTAGAATTAGAAGTACAAAAACGGTGTAGCAGAATAAAACGGAAAGGAACACAAAACAGCTGAAAAAACTGTTAAGTTTGAACAAGGACGCTGAAAGAAGCTGAACCAGAACAAAATGTGAAAGGAGCAGTAAAAGGATGCAAAATGAGCTCAATTCATTTTCTATGAGGAAAAAAGTGGCAGAAAAGGCTAAATATTTCAAAAAGCTAAAGTTGCACCAATAACACAAATCACAGCAGGATTGTCCTGAAAGAGCTGAACATTTTGACAAGATTTGTTGAAGTAGCACAAAAATTGTGGAACGAGAGCGATGCCAAAAAAAAAGTACTTAAGAAAAATGACTCACAATAGTGTGAACGCTTAAACGTTCACACAATAAATACGTGAATAAACGTAGAGAGAATAAAAAGAGTGGATGGATGAAAGAACCGGTGCCTCCGGTTGGTCACCGCAGAGCCTTCGTTATAGCTGCAGCCAAATGTTCAGCTGTCGGCTTCTCAGCGGTGCAGCTCACACACAGACATTCGGCTGCCATCGCATCCCGTGTGGTTGGCCCGATGGCTGCGAACTGGGAAAAAAAAAAACAAACGCTTTGATGCACTGAAGATAGAAAAGTATATATATTTTTTTATTAGTATTACAAAAACGCACCTTTATGTGAGTGAGCTGATCACCTGACAGCCTTCGTACGGCTTCCAGGCAAAACTTCACTCCAGAAGGGCTGAAGAAGCAGACGCTCGCTGGAATGCCCTGCTTGTGCACACACACACAAAAAAATAAATAAATAAAATATAGTTCCTGAAGAAATGCATACCACCCGCCACATTTCCTGCCAGTTTTCAACTAAGATCACAAATGACAAGAAAGAATGAAGCTGTTTTTGATCAAATCTTGTGAATAATGTGAGATCCTGCAAAATATGGCAGAGCTCAAAGTATGTATTGAGGATCACTCTCAGCTAATACACCATCAAACTTTAGCTCAGTATTTGTCAATTTGACTGAGTTATCGCTATTTTTGTGTTGGTTAAAGTCAATTAGCTGTGGCAGCCATCTTTAATTGGAACAACTCCAAATGTTAAAGAGTTGAAGATGTACAACCAGTCCACACTTTCTGAGAGTTTCATTAAAACCAGCCCAATGGTTCATGTGATATTTTGCTAACAGACAAATAGGGTTTACGCCAACAGTTATTGCCAAGGTTTTAATCATAGACGTGCAATGCATAGCACTCTTGAGTATGTGTTCTGAATTAGTTTTAGCTTCTAACACACAAAATGTTTAGCAAAATATCTGCAAAACTGGCTGAGTTGTCAATTTTCTGTTTTCTAGGATCAGTCGGTCGTGGCAGCCATCTTGAATTGGGCTGATGTACATGCAATGGTTATGTTCTGTTTGATGAGATATGAAGCTATCACTACAGACAAACACATAATATTTGACATTTGTTAAATATAAAAATGGCTTTAAGCACAAAGTGAGTTCACCTGTTCTGTGAAATAGTTGTTTAGATTTTTCTCCAGATCAGGATGTTCAGTGGTTTGATAGACAGTCAGCGTCTCCAGAGGAACCCCTGGAAACAAAGAAACAGATCCCCACAGTGGCAAAAGGTAATGCAATTACTATTTTGTTAATTAGCCTAACCCCAGAGGGTGTCTTATCGACCTGAGCTTTAACTGAGAGACACAAAAGAGGAAAAATGCTCACCGTGTTCCCTTAAAGCCGTGGGCAAGACTTCTCTTTTAATTGAACCACACGGGAAAAAGAGCGGCGGGATATTTTTATCCTCTCCTAAAAGAATCACTCAAGTTATTTTAGGACAATTAACAGATTCTATTATTTCATGTTTGATGATTAATGAGGAAAAAAAAAAAAGATAAAACTGCAGCATACTTTGGATGATGAACCGCGATAAGACGTCTGCCGTCCCCGCGTCCTCTCCCAGGGGCTTCAGACCCACACTTTGGACTTTGTGGAGCAAATCATGAAAATGAACAAAGACATTCAGAGAAAACCTTTGATTAAAAAAAAAAAAGGTCAAACAAAACACCTGGTAGTGTTTCGCATCTCACGAGAGGCTTTGAAACTAGAGTAAATTTATATCGGTTAACATTTTAACATCATTAAGAGTTTTTTTTATTTTTTATTTTATTTATTTTTTTTTTTAAGGGAGTCTGACATAAGGAAATATCTCTGTCCACTGTTGTGTGTTAACTAAAGAAGGGACTGGAATGTGGAAATTGAAGTCACAAAGAAAGAGCGCCATCTAGTGGCTGGCTGCAATAAATGCTTTAAGTCCCACCTCCTATGTAAACAAAAGGGACGTTTTTTTCAGACAACAAAAAAATCAATTGCATGTCATATAGTCATTGATTTTTTTTTTTTTTTTAACATTTATTTAATTCTTACCTTGCAACTGTATGTTTAATATGCATATCTTTAAGCATGATTAGTTTCAATTAGTTATTTGACTCTTTAAATATAATTACACTGTGATCAACAGCTTGTTAGCGAGTTGGGCGGGTGTGTAGTTGGGCTCTACCTCAGCTTGTGGCCCCTGGCTCCAAAAATACAATTTGGCGGCACCCACAAAATTCCCCAGAGAACCTGGCTTCAAGTCTGAACAATGGCAGAAACGCTTCATCAAACTTTATATGTAGTTGGCAATGATCTGACCAGAAAATAATTAAATAAATAAAAGTAACAGGGCTCCCTGGTCACTTGGGCTAGACTTTTTAGCCTTGAAGTAATGTTTTGACCTTATTCCCAACATTTTAATGTTGATTTTATAAATGTCAAAACTGGGAAACAATTTTTTTTCTTTTGTCCCTCTTCAAAGCTAACCTGGGGTCCTAACCTTATGGACACGCTGTATTCTAGACTTGGTTTAAGTTTACATTTCAGGTCTGTCTAAAGCTTTGGACACTGCAGACCATGACATGTTGTGTCATAAGCTCTCAGATGCTGGTTTCTCAGACCACACTATCAGTTGGTTTTCTAATTACCTCTCGGATTGGAGGCAATGTGTTAATGCTACTTCTTCCAGCTATTTAACTGTCAACAATGGTGTACCACAAGGTTCATTCTTAGGACCCACTCTCTTCAAAATCTACATAAATAATGTAGGTCAGAACATTCCTGACTCATCCTATGCTGATGACACAGTTGTTTACTGTCAAGTTAGAACAGTTGCTAAGGTTTTCCAGCTCTTACAGGCTGCATTCGACATTGTCCAGTCAGATTGTTTCGTCTCATACTGGTGCTAAATGCTGATTAAACCAAAATGATGTTGTTTTCAAGCAGGAAGATGGTACAAGCAGTCCTTCTCTTATCTACGAATGGTGTTCCTATTGAGTTTGTCGATTCTTACAAATACTTGGGAATCTTGGTCGACGCGCATCTCTCTTTTAAGCCTCATGACAAAAACTTGATAAAGGAACTGGAAGTTAAACTGTTTTTTTTTCAGAGATAGATCCTGTCTAATGCTGAATGCTAGGAAAATGCCATGTAACTGCGATTCTCCTTCCGGTGTTATTATTTACATGAACGCTCCTAAGCACCCTGCAGATGTTGGATGCTGCCTATCACGGTGCGCTAAGATTCATAACTGGCTTTAACTATTGTACTATTGTATCTATTGTAACTATTGTATCACTGCACCCTGTATTCACTGGTTAACTGGTAATCATTATCCACACACTCTCTCACTGGTACAGTTTCATCTTTAAATCACATCTTGGTCTGTTGCCTTCATACATCTCCTCCTACATGTCACGTTGTCAGTGCAGTTACAGCGTGCACGCAGGACATTATTCCATGCAGTGTCCCTTCAGTGCAAACTGAATCCAGCAAAACGGCCTTCTCCTACTCCGCTCCTGGAACACCTGAAGCTGTCGACTTTGACCTCTCAGTTATTTTAAATAACTAAGTTCATGGCAAAAACTAACGCAGACATGTTCCCAATTAGTATTTTACAGTGTTTCATAATGTAGCTTGTTTTTATTTTGTTTTGTATCACTTTACTTTTCATTTTATATGCTTTTTATGACTGTTTATTGTTGTGTGTACCTCATCTGTGCATAATTTGTGTGTGTGCGTGTGTGTTTAAAACAGATCTCTCTCTTGAAAATGAATCCTTGTGACTCAATGAAACTAACATGTTTAAATAAATGTTGAATGAATGACCATTTCAAAAACCAGCCCTGGTGACTGTGGTGTCTTACAGTACAACAATAATAAAAGCAGCAACAGGGCTGAATGGTTAATAAGATTTATGTATGCAAAACCACAATCTGCAGGTATTACAGCAGATTGGTATTTGAAGTTGAAACTGAAAACCTTTCATTTGATAGAAAAAAACAGCCACAAAGTCCTGAGCAGGAAAAGCCTCTCGACAAGCAAGAAGGGGTAAACGTTTTACGTACGTGTGGTGCCAGATAAATAGAGCGAAACTGAAGTTAAACTGATTTCAACTCAAACAACAATAAAGGAGTCAAAGGAAAGCAGCTGCTCGTTTCCTGAAGACCAGAACTGGTCTTTGAGGTTCGCAGCAAACTGTCACTTGTGTATAACACCAGACTGAAGGTGGTCACACCGCTTTACACACAGGTGTGCGTCACACTCCGACACACTTACAATTAGTTTATAAGGCGCATGAGCCGTGAAGAACCTTTTAGAAAGTTCCTTTACAGATGATGTAGGAACTCACCTAATGCTGCAGTCGCCTTCCCAACCACATAGATGGACTTGGCGTTCCATTTGTCTTTTACGTGCTGGTTCCATTCTGAGTCAAAACAATATTTAGTTTAATATTGGGCATAATTTATCGTTGTTTTGTGAGATAAATTCACCTTGTCTCCTTTCTTCTGCTTCTAAACACATCTTCACAGCCTCCACTGCTCTTGGACTGGTAAATATCAGCCCACCGTGTTTCTCTGGATGGAAAAGCTAAAAACAAACAGAACATTTTACACAATTAAAGGCCAGAAGGCGCGATTATACCCCGCTGATTTTCATACCAGACTTTTAAAATAAACGCTAAGCGATCCCACAAGTCGTCAGGCTCAGAGTATGTGTTATAAACGACTCTCAGCTACTACCATGTTAAATTTTAGCTCAATATACACACAACTGACAATGTTTGAGCAATTTTTGTGTTGGTTAATGTGGATTACTTATAGCCACCATCTTGATTTACTTTGATTTCAAAATATAATAAACTACATGCATATCTAATAAAACATCTCTGAGAGTTTCATTAAAATCCATCCTGTGGTCCATGATATATTTTGCTAACAAAAACAGGGTTAACTCCAACAGCAAGTTTTAAACTAAGATTCTGTGCAACATGTAGCCCTTGGAGTATGTGTTATGAATTACTCTCAGCTACTAACACACCAAATTTTAGCACAATATTCGTAAAAATTGACCCAAATATGCACATTTTTTGTAGTTTTTAATGACAGTGGCTGTGGGGACCGTATCGAAGTGAAACGACTCGTCAAGTTAATCATGCCGTCAATATTTCCTGAAGGTTTCATTAAAATCCATCCAGTGGGAGATGAAATATTTTGATAACAGACACACAGACCAAGCAAGAACATTACTGCCCACCCTCGCCTTTCAGCGGCAAGCGACAATAAATGCTTGACCCATTGAACTTATGAAATTCAGATAAATAATTTTGGGGATTTATTTACCTTATCCAACAAGGTGTTTAACGAAACAAACTTAAAGGACAGAACTGGAATCAGGGTTGCTTTGTGTCCTTGTGACTCCAGCTCCTTTAAAGTCAAAGCACAGATAAATAACTACTGTATTTGATAAACTGGTTTAATATAAACTATGGACATATTCCTAAAAGCTGGTGAAATTTAGGGAAGATTACATCTACCTTTATGTAAGGATCAGGTCCAGACTCTGCATCTCGTGGCTCTTTAAGAAGCAGCACGTGCATCCTGACAAAGAAAGACAATTAAAGTTTGTTTTAACCTGCAGCTGCTGAAAAAGCTGCAACTTTCAGGAAATGAAATGAGCAAAAACCATAACAGAGGGTGTGGAGGCTCTTTAGCTCAGCTACACCCAAATAACTGTCACATGCACATTCATGATAGCAACACTGTTGAGTCACGATTATATCAGATAGATATAAACTGACGTTGTGTAGCTAAAGTCAAGGAGTCGGTTTGTTATTGTTTACATTAGCTAAACACATTGGGTGACAAGACAGAACTACTCGAAAATTTCAAGTTATATAAAACTATTAAAGTGTTTTATAAAACTATTAAAGTGTTTAGCATTTATAACACCATAATATGAGCAACGATAAAGGTTAATATAAGTAAGTAAGCTCCATTTAATAAAAAGACTAAAGCTTTGAGTTAACGTCACGTACCTTTAGCCGTTCTCGCAGACGACTTCATTCTCTGGGTCAAGAAAGGGGTGTCCAAAGATTGCCTGATCGAAAATTTATATGAAATTTTGAAACAAAAAATCAAATTTAGTTTGTGATATATTTTAACTATTATATTTATACATATAAACATTATTTATTTCAAATAAGTACTTACTAAGTTGAAACAACGCTGTCACTTATTATGAACGACATTCCTCCTCGTTGGTTTATTCCAGTTCCCATTGTCTGTTGAACTTTAACCTTCGCCACGCCTACTTAAAAATAATATACACGTGCTTTTACGCTTAAACATGGCGTCGTCCGCTAAGAAGAGAGCAATGGGTTTGGGTGAAAACCCCAAAGAAAGCGATAATAGCTCGGAGGAGAATTCAGAGGATGAAGATGAATCCGGGGAGGACGACAGCGACGCGTCGGAGGAAATCAACGAGGTAGCAAAGCCGTAACGACACAACTAGTCTGCAGCTAAGCTAGCTAGCTAGCAGTCCGTACACCAAAGTGTCTCGCTAACATTATTTGGATTAGTTTTTAATTCCCGTAACCTTTTTTCCCCCCTCTTCTATTATTTTTTTGTTCACTTCCAGGAGGTCATGGTGGACTTTGAAGCTCACTCTATTTCAGTTAATGACTTCAACGGCATTAAGAAACTGTTGCAGCAGGTGCGAACCCGCGCGTTAGCGTTCATGTAAGCAATAATATTAATGTTAGTGTCAGTGATGTCAATTTTCTTTTTTTTTTTTTTAAATATATACAGCTCTTCCTGAAGGCTCATGTAAACACGTCAGAAATGACGGACATCATCATCCAGCAAAATCACATTGGAAGTGTCATCAAGGTCTGTACTGGTCTTTAATGTTAAGTGAACTTGTTTCAGCTCTTGTTGCTTGACTGTGCTTTCATTTGGCAGCAAGCTGAAGTTCCAGAGGACAGCGACGATGATGACCCAGATGAAGTGTTTGGCTTCATCACTGTGCTCAACCTCACAGAGAGAAAGGTAACACCTTCACTCACCTGCTGGAATAACAAGGAAGCAAACATATTAGTTTTAAACAAACACATTAGTGATCTGATCCTAAATGTGGTGTTTTTGCAGGGCGTCCAGTGTGTGGAGCAGGTCAAGGAGCTGATTGTGGACAAGTGTGCGAAGAACGCTTCTCACATTGTAACGGAACAGCTCGAGCAGATCCTGAATGACATGACCAAGCCTGTGGGGCTTCTGTTAAGTGAGCGCTTCATCAACGTCCCGCCACAGATCGCCCTCCCTCTGCATAAACAGCTCCAGTGAGTGCCGCTTTCGCTTCTTATACCAACCTTAACCTGCTTAAACTGGCAAGGGGTAACATCTAGTGAGAGTGATGAATTTTAACGAGTAGATGACCGAAGCGTGTGAGATTTAGGTTCTGTCAAGGTTGAAAACAGAAAATTTGCCAAACATTGAGGGATGTTGACATTGGATTGTAGAGCATTGAACCCACATTTACTTATTTTGGACAGAAATATGTACGGTACTATCAAATTAGAAATAACTTTTATGCACAAGTTTAATGAAAAAGTTTTTTTAAGTTTTAAATTGTCACTACTGACAAATACCATCAATCACATTTTCATAATTACATTTGATTATTATTATTTTTTAAGAAAAATACAATATCTGAATGGAAAAAAAGATCTTGAAGCCTAAATCTTTCCTCGGTCCTAGTCCCCCAGGGTCACTGTCCTGCATGTTTTAGTTATTTTCCTGCTCTTCAGCTGCCTGTTATCACTCATTTATTAAAATCAGGTGTGCTGAAGCAGAGAAACGTCTAAAATTTGCAGTCTAGTGGCTCAGAGGACAAGGGTTGGGGGGGCCACCGGCCTAAACTTTAAACCTCAAAACGAAATGGTTTTAATTCATATCTCTGTATTAGTTTCATTTGTACAAAATAAAATAAGGGTGGGAAGTAAAATCTAAATGCAGATGCATTACGTCATGAAAGTGGAAGACTTTGAATCTATTTTCAAATATCACAAATTGATTTGAACAGTAATCTGTGCTGCCACTGTTTGTCCCAGTAGAGCTACCGTAGCTTCCTGTAGTTGAAACTTGTTGCAGTAAAGTTTTCACATCCTTCATTTTTTTGTTTTCCCAACTATATACCATATTTCCTACCATAAGCGTCGCTCCACCCTATGTCGCATCAGTCCAAATGTCTAATAAAGTGGAAAAATTCATAAATATGCTGCTTCGCTGTATACGTCGCATCTAATGAGTCACCGCTGACGCGTCGTGTTTGTTACATGTCACCGCAGACAACCTGGAATTGTGGACCGGTGTTGTGCCAAAAATCGATGGGCTGCCAAATGGCAGCTGCGGGAGCGTGCACTGGAGGACTTTAACAAGAATTTAAGACGATTAACAATTAAAAACAATTGTTTGTTTCTGAAATTATAGTAAAAATGTCTCTGTCTAACTTTTGCTTAATAAATGCACTTTGACGGTCAAATCAGCTGCATTTCAAAACCTGATTCGCTAAAGTGTGCACGTGCAGAGAAACGAGCCACTGTTCATTTCTTAGAAATTTAACAAGATCATCACCAAAAACAATTGTTTGCTCGACATTATAACAAAGGTGTGTCTCAGTTGACTGTTTACTTAATAAATGCACTTTAATGGTCAGATTCGCTGCATTTCGCCGAAGTGGTGCAGCTGGTTTGACGGTCAGTCCAAACAGCGACCAGAACGAAGGAGGTAGTTTATGGCAAGCAGAATGTGTCATTAATAGCTGGTGAAGATTCTGTCATCCAGGACATAGCAAATTCAAAAACTTCAAGACAAAAACAAAGTATAAAGTATAATAAATAAAGTCCAGTTGTTTTTGTCGTGAATTTTTTAAATTTGTCATTATAGCCATGTTTTCCTATTACATGATTCTACGGCATGTCTTACTACTCGAGTGCCATCTAGTGGCTGAAAATTGTAGTGTTCCATTTTTTCCAGTCAGAATGAATGAAAACGGTCATATCTCAGTCAAAAATTGGTTTATAAATATGTGGGGAAAAGTCCATAAATACGTTGCTTTGGCCAATAAGTCGCAGAACCTGTAAATTATGTTAAAAAACCATGACTTATAGGGTGAAAAATACGGTACTTATCTGTATAATTTGAGTTCTACCATGAATGTGTTTGGTAAAGACTTTGAAATGTGTGATTTGTGTCTTAAAATGTGGTGAACAAAGTTAAGTTTATGCTAATCAGCAGCCTAATTAATACCATACGTATTAATACATGTACACTTTTTTTAGGCATAAATTAATGTATTAAAAAAAACTGGAGTCATGCAAGTTTCAAGATGATCAAAAAGGTTAAATAGTTTTCTAATCACACAATAATTGAGTCAAATGCCTAAAGAGTTCCCCTCGTAAAATAAAACATCTGAATGCCTGTTTGTTTTTAGTACAGTGTTAAAATATATATTCCACTGTCCTTTAGGGAAGAAATGTCTGAAGCTCAGAGGACGAATAAGCCCAGTGGGAAGTGTCACTACTGCCTGATGATCAGCAAGACGTGCAAAGAGGCGACCAAGAATATCCCGGCCAGAGGAGGAGCTCCGAAAGAGGAGTACATGTTCGTCAATGCAGAGGAGGAATTCTTTTACGAGGTAAAGTCGATCAGTCCAGGGCAGCTGAATATTTAAACTAAACATTTACTCATGTAAATAAAAATCAATGTTTTTATTTTGTTTCAGCAAGCCACCCTGAAGTTCCACTTCTCGGTCCAGGAAGATGCAGATTCCTGTTTGAGTGGCAGGTGGTCGGATGACGACGTCCCCATGAAGCCTTTCAGGACGGTGATGATGATCCCCGCAGACAAAATGCCTGCTATCATGGACAAATTGAAAGAATACCTGACTGTGTGAAATACACCTAAGACTCGTGTGCACATGGAAGAGCTGCAGGTTCAAAGTGCTTTTCAGTTTATCTAAAAGTTCATCACCATCAGATACCTCAGTGTCCGTATAATTGCAGTTTCCATCCTTTAACGCTCTTCACTGACTTATTTTACTGCATTGTATCAGAAAATAAATGTGCATCAGTGTAGAATTTGTCAAGACAATTGGATTTACCACTATAAATGGTTTTTAAATACTTTTTTTTTACATTTTAAAATGACAACTTGAAGTTTTCTCCTATAAGATGTCAGTACAGTATTGGGATTTTGGCTCAATTAAATAAAAGGCTTCTCTACATTTTCAGGACATTTTATAAGAATTGCAGCTGGCTTCGTCAAGAAAAGACTCGAGTCTTCTCAATGGACAGTTTGTGTCACAAAAAACTTCACTTGAATGAGTTTTTGGCCAATTCAACCAATGTTCTTTGAGAGGTGTAGGAAGGGGGTGGTGTTAAAACATAACTGAGCCAAAATCTTAATATAATCACATGGATTATACAGTTTTAACTTTTGGAATGATTGAAAAATCATTAAATATTTAATTAACATTTGTAAATCTTGTTCATTTGCATCTCTTCATTTTATAGTTTTGGTTGCTGCGTTCCTGCGACCAAGAAGATCCATTTAAACTAAAAGTAATGACTGACTGGTTAGAATTAAAGCTGCAGACGTGTCAAAGTGTCCAAAATCTAAATGTCTAAATATTCAGAAAGTGTTTGCTGACAACCTTCATGTAGTTTGTCTGAATACACATGGTGTATTTAAATGGTAGTCTGTGGCACGTTTCCCTCATCGTTAACCCGGGACAGTGTTTGGTGTTTTACATCGGATGCCCCTCCTGACACAACCCACACTACCCAGAAAATAATCTCTGCCCTGATTATGCTCATTTTTCTTTTGAAACAAATGTTTTCGTTGGAATTTTGAGAGGGAAGAAAATAGCCTTTTTAACCCTTTGTACACTTTTTCAATGTTCTTGATTGTCATTCGCATCACATGGTACAGGAGGTGTAACTAAATTGTGTACTCAAGGTCCCAGCTACACCCAAAAATATAAAGTATAAACAAGGAAAACATTCAAGGATCCAAGATACATGCTAAACAATAATGTAATCTAATACTGTGAATGAAACGGTTATTATAGAACAGCTTTTAAGGATCTCTGCCATGCATAAACTGGCAGCCCCATATCTACTAGTGCCTGAGTTAAGTGAATGTAAAAAGGAAAACTAAGAATATTTTTAAATTAATTTTTCATATGGTCAGAGATGAATAACACCCCAAAAAACTGAATAATAAAAAAATAAAACCTGCAGTAGTTCGCAATACATCACCGGCTCTGCACATGAGCACTGGTATCCATGCAAAACAACAAAAATAGGCTTGTTATATTTTTTTAAATGCAAACACCTCTCGATATCCAGAATCCACCTCCTTCCTCCTCAAGGACCTGAAAAGCCACAAATCAACAGTGAACAGGAGCAGTTATGGCTGGTAAGTGAAGTCCTCCATTGTGAGAGTTGGAGGTTTGATTCCACCAACATCCCCGGGCAAGACACTGAACCCCTCATTGCCTCCAATGTGTGTCCCATTGGTGTTTGAATGTGATAAAGCTCTGATTATTCTCTGTATTAGAAATGCAGGTGCTGGTCATAAAATTGGAATATCATGAAAAAGTCAAGCCTCCCTGGTAAGGTCTATTTGGGGGTTCTGGAGAGGAGGGTCCGTCGGATAGTCGAACCTCGGATTCAGGAGCAGTGTGGTTTTCTTCCCGGTCGTGGAACACTGGACTAGCTCTACAACCTCAACAGGGTCCTGGAGGGTGTGTGGGAGTTTGCCCAACCAGTCTACATGTGCTTCGTGGACTTGGAGAAGATGTTTGTGTCCCTCGGGGAGCTCTGTGGGGGTTACTCCAGGGGTATGGGGTACCAGGCTTTTTGATACGGGCTGTTAGGTCCCTGTACGACTGGTGTCAGAGCTTGGTCCACATTGCCGGCAGTAAGTCGGGCTCGTTCAAGTGAGAGTTGGACTCCACCAAGGTTGCCCTCTGTCACCGATTCTGTTCATCACTTTTATGGACAGAATTTCTAGGTGCAGCCAACGTGTTGAGGGGATCTGTTTTAGGGCCTTAGGATCGCTTCTCTGTTTTTTGCAGATGATGTGGTCCTATTGGCTTCATCAGGTTGTGATCTACAGCTTTCACTGGAACGGTTTGCAGCCGAGTGGGATGCGGCCGGGATGAGGATCAGTTCCTCCAAATCCGAGGCCATGGTCTTGAGACGGAAAAGGGTAGAGTGCCCTCTCCGGGTCGGGGAGGAGATCCTGCCC
>JARVGS010000614.1:22077001-22097980 GCA_031762315.1 Hypsolebias antenori
TTGATTTAAAAAAGGCATTCGATACTGTTGATCATAATATTCTCCTTGATAAATTGCAAAAGTATGGTATTAGAGGATTGGCGTTACAGTGGGTACGGTATGTAGTTACTTGGAAAACAGGAAACAGTTTGTACAGATGGATGATGTCAGATCGGATCACTGCACTATTACACGTGGAGTTCCACAGGGATCTGTACTTGGTCCAAAGTTATTCATTTTGTATGTAAATGATTTGGTCAAGGTATCTGGACTCCTTAAATGCGTTCTTTTAGCTGATGATAAAACATTTTTTTTGCTCTGGTAAAAATATTGAACAGTAATTGGAGTCAATGATGAATGAGTTTGTTAAAATTCAGGCTTGGTTTAACTAAAGTAATTATCATTGAACTTGGAAAAAAACAAATTACATGATATTTAGTAACAGAAATAAAACTATTGATCTTCCATTTCAAATTGAGGATTCAGAGATTTGTAGAGTTAATGAGGTTAAATTCTTGGGTGTCATCGATGATAAACTATCATGGAAACAACATATAAATTCTGTTAAAATGAAAATATCTAAATCTATTGCGATATTTATAGTCAGGTATCTATTGAATGACAAAGCATTGTATTTGTTGTACAATACAGTTGTTATGTCACATTTAATTTATTGTGTTAATGTTTGGGGAAAAGCATGTAAATCAATCACAAAGCCTATTTTTATTTTGCATAAAAGAGTTGTAAGAATTATCACAAGAAAGCATTACTGTCATCCATCAAGTATATTATTTTATCAAATGAAGTTGCTGAAGTTTCATGATTTGGTAGAATATAACATTTTATCACTTATGTATAGAGCTCAGAAAAATACACTACCTTCTAATATCCAAAAGTATTTTGTAAAAAAAATCAAGCTGTTACAATCTTAAGGGGAAATATGTACCGGTATTTGTAAAACCACAGCTTAGAACTAGTTTGAAGGGAAGGTCTACCTTAATTCAGGGAGTTGGATTGTGGAATGACTTAGAGACAGATGTTAAGGATGCTAAATCAATCTTTGTATTTAAGAGACTGGTCAAAATTGAATTGTTAAACAAATATATATGAATTAAACAAATATATATGAATGTATTTAAATGAGACATGTATGATGTTTGTAAAATTGAGTTATTTATTTCTTTGTTTTGTTATTTATAGGAAATGTTTGTTTGAATTGTTTATTAGACAGATAAGGAGCAGATTTAATAAGATTTTTTCTTCATCTGCTACCTTTCATTTTATATTTTATTTTTGTCTAATTACATATATATTGTAATTATGTATGTTATTGTTATAAAATAAATAATCAGCTGATAAGTTATAGTACCCAGTAATGTGAAAATGACTAAGATCAGTCCTAGTTTACTTACATTTCACGTCCAAGCAGCCTGTCCTTCTTGTAATATCTTTAAGTGGTCCTGATCAATAGCTCTTCGGGCCTTCTGAAGGTTTTTCAAAGTGTTTTGGAGTTGTTGTTGTTGTTGTTTAGGACTTTGGCTGCCTTTTCACTCATTTTCAGTGCAGTAGGTTAGTTTCAAAGGGATTGATTTTTGTTTAAGTAACTCATATCTAACATGTGAATCGTTTAGAAATTAAAAAAGCTCCAAAGTTCAAAGTATGAACTTATGTTGATCGTGTTGATGACACATAGGAGACAAAATATAATAAGATAGATCAATGCCGTTTGTTAGCAGCAGCCTATTACTAACCTACCGATCAATCATGACACAGTTTGACACCTAAAATATTATGTTAGCCCAACTAGCTGTTTACCATAGAGCTATAAGATAGTAACATCTCCTATACTATTACCTCCCATTTCCCTGTTTCTGTACAAGAGCACAGCAAGGTTTGAGGGACAAAACATGCACATGATTTGAAAAAGACATTTATTGCTACATTGTTATATCGACACATGCCTTTAACTCAAACTGTACATTTCCTGTACATGTTACGTCAAGAATATGTCAGATTATTTTCTCACACATCACTTGTTCTATAACGCCATGTCGCTCAGAGGATACAATGTGGTTACAGCTAGTAAACATCACAAAAACAGTCCTCATGAGGGAAATAATTAACTAATGCAAACAGACATTATTATTTTCACAATATTTGTATCAAATGTAACTTATAACTTAAAAAAAAAAAAAACGAATGTTCTATTAAAAATCAAACATGCACCAAGCTTGTTTGACTATTTTTGAAATTGAACAATGTTGCTGAGGAAAAAAGGGATTCTGTCCATTGTTTCAGTATCAGAAGACTCTTTCAGCAGTGCAATACCACAGAATAAAACATATTTTTAGACTAGATTTGATGTTAAAGAACATTCTTGGAGATCTGTTCATTCACAGAATGCTCAAACCCCCCTGCAACATTTACACACATACACACACACCCTGCAAGAAAACTGAAAAATGGCTGAAAACATAACTGTGATCTTAATGGGAAGATTGTGCAGCAGCCTAAATGATCCATCCATCATTCCACTTTCTGCACCTGCTTGTCCCTGTTTATGGTTCAGGGGGCCTCCAGCTGTCAGTACATCCTGGATGGGTCACCAGTCCATCCCTGGGCCACACAAACATGAACAGGACAATCCTTCACTTCCCGTAACAATTTAAAATCGATAGTTAACCTAACATGCATGGTTTTGGACCAAAAACCCAGACAGACATGAAGAGATTAAGCAAAGTCCACGCAGAAAAGCTTCAACTGGGAGTCAAACCTGCGACCTTCTTGTTGAAAGCAGCAATCCTAACCAACCGCACCACCATACAGCCTGCAGTAAAGAATGATTTCAAACCACAGAGTTCATTTATTCATCCAGATACACTGAAACAGAAATAAATATACAAAATATGTACAAAACATCTGCAGATTACAATGCATCTGTCTGTTTTCTAGAGAGTTTATAGGCACCGAGTTAAACGTCCATTTGGGAGGAGAGGAGATGATTGTTCGACTGCAACACACTTTCTAGTCAGTGTAATCTGCTCGCTCTGAATTCACAGGAAACACTGGACATCCAACAGAACTGGACACTCCTGGATGTTCTTCAGCCAACACTAGACGTCAAAGGAAGAACGAGTCAGAAATAATAACACCAACGTTCTGTTGATCAGAAATCAAAGATGAAGGAAGCACGGATTAGTTACCTGATGGCGGACGTGAAGCTGTTAGAACCAGGTGATCAGAGGTGGCCCATGGGGTGTGACAGGTCGCCCAGACTTGGATGAAAAGTGAGATGCACAGATTGCTGATCTGTCAGGACGGCTGATGCCTTCTCCTCCTCTTGTCTCCGCAGACACGCAGCCTTTGGATTCAGGTTCCTCTCTGCAGGACGCAACAAATTATTGGTCAGCATTTTAACGACTGAAGAGCTCCAAACCTTTAGCACTCAAGTTTGATAAAAAAAAAATATATATAATAATCATTACGTTTATACAAAGTAAATTCAAGTGAATTATTTTTAAAACTCTGCTCACAGGGCACGGGTGGAAACAGGAATTAGCAGGTTTTTGTCCAGGTATTTTTTAATTCATTACTTTTTTTTTTTTTTTTTTGGTCTGTTTGTTTTTGTAACTAACCAATGGTGTTCTTTGAATGTTGCAGGATGCTGAAAGCTCTAAATGTAGGTGCACGTCATCAGCCAAGCCTACTGTGCTGCCATCATGTGGTCAGAACAGCAAACTATTAATGCCGCTTTAGCCAAACAAACTAAAACAGTTTTGTGATTTACATCGTATTTATTTTGAATCCTTCTACAAAGTGGGTCCCGTCAGCTCCCTGTGAGGCGGGTGCGACCCTCTGATGCACTGACCTCTGACCTGCTGCTCCAGGCTCAGGATCACAGCCACCGCCTGGTGCAGCACCAGCAGTTTGGTCTGCGGCTTCTCGCTCTTCAGGTGCAGCTGACACATGTGCCCCAGCTCCTTAAAGGCCTCGTTGATGTCCCGCACGCGCAGACGCTCACGGGCGTTGTTGGCCATCCTCCTCTCGCGCTCACGCTCGGCCTTCTGCTCCGGGCTCAGCTCCTCATCCTCATGGATGCTAACAGCGAGGAGCAAAGACAAACATGAGGAAATAAAACTGATTTGAGGCTGCAGGTCATTATTCACCATCAAAGATTCTTCATCGACCTGGTGGCCTCATATTTAAAAAGTGAACTGCACTCTAAACGCGTGTCCTGTGTTTGTGGAGGGTTACCTGTTCCTTGAGCTGTTTTCTCCGTTTGTTTTGTGTTCACTGTCCTCATCGGATCTTGGGCTTTCAGAGCTGTGGCCATGATTGGTGTGCATCATTTCTTCACTCTCCCTGCTTTCCATCTTAAGCTCCAGGTTGTCCTGAACTCCTGCAGAAGATCACACACAACAGTAAGCCTTTAAAACTATTTTAAACATGGACAGACACAGTGAATAGTGTGAATATGATAGTTGTTGAGATAAAAATAAATATCCCTACCATCGTCTCCTCCTTGCAGGAGCGTTGCCCTCTGTCTGGCCAGGTACGGGTGGCCATTTTGTGTGCGGTTCTGGAAGGACGCGTGATTGTTGTTCATAGTGACACCTTCAACCTTTATGGCACAAACAAGATGTTTCATTTCAATATGTACTTGTACGTAGCTGAAATGACAATAAAACCTCTCTGACTGACTCTGACTCTGAGATAAACATCTTTGGATGCCTGTTGAGTGATCAGTCTTACAGATGTCTCACATCAACAATATTATGACTTGTTTAATATTTCCAACATGGTTAATTTATTATCTCACCCACAAAACCCCAAATTAGCATCTGACTTCTCAGTTCAAAGATCTCAAGATCTACAGAATTAGTTTAATCTCAGAGAGGAGGAGAAGTCTTTAAACACTTCACTCATTCACCAAAGTCTATGCACAATAATCCAGGTATAAAATCCAAGAATTTTCAGTCAGGTCATCTGGACGGTTTCCAGAAACTCATGAATGAGTCTTTTTAATGATGTGTATTCTGGGAAAAATGAGTAGAATTTATTACATTCTCCCCAAACAATTGAACTAAAAATCATTTTTGCACTCTGCAAACTATGGAATTTGAATCGTCACATATATCGTACTCCAGTTATGCTCAATGTCCAATTCCAGGGACATCAGCTTTTGAACAGGTAAACATTCAGACATAGCTGGCAGATAATTCATGAAACTGAATATTAGCACCTCTCCATGTATAAATGCACTCTTCGTTGCTTTAAAAACTGGTTTGCTAACCATGGCTGGAGCATGACAGGTGAATGGTAAAGAGCTGCCAGAGCCCGGGTGGATGTGGTGGGGTTGGTTCAGCAAGCTGTGGATGTCAGTGGGCAGCCCAGCCGTGGGGCCTACAGCATGGTTCCTCAGGACGTGGATGACATCATCCAGTCTGTCGAGGCGGTCCTCCACCTGAGACTGAAAACATCAGGAGACATTGCTTTCAGCATCATACTCCTAAACTAACAATTATTAAGACACCAAAATGCCCATGCAAAATCACTGGGTGGAAAAATCCACTTACGGACATAAATAAACAGAAAAAACACTCATTTTCTTCCCCCAAAATTTGCCACTACTTTAGTAATTCATTCACTCATTCATTCAAATTTTATTTATACAGGTTAGTTCCCATTGAGCCTCTGGGACTCATTTACAAGAGAGACCTGTACATACTACATATGGAGGAGATGAGGAAAAGAGAACAGGAGGGTGGAGGAAGTTAAAGAACGCATATGTCACACCATGTCCTGGCTGTGTAAAAGATGCAAAAAAAGACCTCGCAACATAAACAGCAACATACAATGACATCATAATACATTTATGCATAGAGGTTGACAAAGATGGTGATTTATCCATAAATACTCCAGAAAGTTCCAAAGTTCCGATAAGACGGTACAGTGTCCATCAGTGGCACAATTCTGATAAGGCCACAGATGTTCTCGAGAGGGGGGTGCCAGGCAGAGCTTCTTAGGTATCCTCCAGGAGCAATTTGAGATAAGTTGGCCTGTCCAAGACCAGCAGGGAGGCCAAATTCAGATAAACAACAATTTGTTTTAGGGAGGCAGACTCTACTGACAAGTCTGCCTTCAGTTCTGCTAGAACACTCAATAGCAAATTCAAACAACCCAATCCACAGACATTTTGCTGAAGTTGGGCTTACAACTTCTCCAAGATCTCTTCCTTCCAACCGTCCGTGAACTCTGCCACAAAGTTCCACAGTCCTGCCTGCTCAGCTCTGATACAGGTCCACAGATAGTTCGTACACCAGCTGAGTGTTGCCAAACCCGGCACACACAGTCCACACAGCTTAAACAGCTGTTGGTGTTTCCAAATGTGTCGACAATCCAGATTTCCACCAACTCCAAAAAGCAGAATCCAATTATCATAAATCCAATTATGTTTCAGAGAAGAGGGATTCCATTCATCCTGGCTTCTTGTAAAATTTAACTGATTGCATTGAAAGACCAGCTGACCAGATCCATATTAAATTTCAATTCAGAAGATGTGAGAGGCTCTGAGTAGGTTCACAGGCCAAGAGAGCAAAAAAGTGGGAAGGAGGGAGGAGTGGGTGAAAGTGAGCATCTTCGTCGAGAGCATCACTTCCTCTCAGTTATTTTCATTCATTCAACCTTTATTTATACAGGTTAATCCTATTGAGCCTCGGGGACTCATTTACAAGAAAGAGCTGAAATTAATAACCAAAGTATTCAGCTCACAATCAAAGTTTAATGGCAACAACAACAGGATAAAGGGAGGCAGTGTAGATAAAAAAAAAATAAATAAACTGTAAAAACCACCTCCGTTGTTGTTGTGGTTTTCCTGACCCAAAGTAACAACGGGCATGCTTTTAAACAAAACTTAAATTTCAAAGATCCTTCATTGTGGAAAGTTTATTTTTAAATCTCAGCGGTTCTCACCCAAACACTGTGAGCATATGGATGAAAAGAGGAAACACTACTGAAGTTTAATCTAAAGCCACAGTTATATCACCTAGATTTGCATAAAGACCGAAATTTAAAGAGGAACGGGTTCTTTCATGAGTTTGACGGACTACTGCAAACCATTTTAGAAGATAATTTTTATTCTTTGTTACTCAGAGAGCTGTTCGTTTAACTCACTGTAAAGGTTGGTAGATTTGTTACAATGCAGCAGTCATAGTTTTAGGACGGTGGCTGAATGGGATTCTCCATGACCCCCCAGGGCCTTCAGTTCCCAGGGTCCAATTTGATTAATAATCAACAACCCCCACCCCTGAATTTAAATCCATTCTAACCCTTAAATCCTAAACACAATCCTTGTCTGATTGTGTCCATATTAGTACAAAGCTTAAAAAATGTTTTTCTAGTTCCCACTGTGGACTTCCTAGATCTGATTGAAGTGCACATGAGATATATGTCTCTTTGTCATGTTCCTTTACGTGGCATAAATAAATCTGAAGGAAATACATCCTGAGAACATAAAAATGACTCAGACTGATGTAACTTCAACATGGATTTTTTTAATTTAATTGTTTTGAAACTTTAGGGAAAAAATCTTATCTAATTAAACCAGCATTCCTTGAAGGAGCGCATGCTGTCTGCTGCTGCTGTAAATAAAGATGTTCCATCTGTTAGGGCTCAAAGTATTTGTAGAGGACGACTCTCAGCTACAACACGTGTGTTAGTTAAACGTCTGCATAACTGACTCCATCTTTCTGTTTGCTAAGGTTGATTAGCTGTGGCGAACATCTTGAATTGAGTTGACTTCAAATTAATCAGTAGCTGTACATCCATTGATTAATTCCTGATGATTTTCATTCAAATCAATCCAATGGTTCATAAAATATTTTGTTGACACACAGAAACAAACACATACACACAACTGGCCCACGTTTCATGGCAGCAGATGAAAACAATTTATGCCAAATGAATCATTAATGCATACTTTTTATCTATTAGTGTAAAACTATAACACTGTTCTTTAACAATTCACTAAATTGCATATAGTGTATTATTAAAGTATAATAAAGTATAAACTGCAGGAAAAGTTGTTGTTTTTTTACCATTGATATCAGCGAGGACTCGTAGTGCGGTGACACAGGTGCCTGAACTGAACTGCGAGGCCACACGTTGGTACCTGATTATTGCAGAAAAAGAGTGAAAGCAGAACACAAAAGTGTGAAATGAAAGAATATAAATAATATTTCACTCATGCAACGCCTGGCTGTGGGATTTACCGGGTACTCTATTTTACCTGTAGCTTCAGCGGGTGGTGGGGATGGAGACCTGGCCGGTGTGGAGGAGCTGGACGGGAAGCTGCTGCTGGTGTGATCCGGGGAATAAATCTGACGGAGGAAAAATGATCACCTTATCATTTCTGTGTAAGCTCTAACAGCTGCTGCCACAACCCTCTGCGGACCCTCGAAACCTGGACTAAACTCATCAGTTCTTGTAGTTTTACAGCCAATCAAAGAGGTTTACAGTCTGAGAGCAGCCCCTCTTTAATTACTGCCTTGCCACTGGCAGGGAGGAAGTTTTGCATTATTCCTCTGGGTCTCTAAAGACTTGGTTTTATGACCTGACCCCTGACTGCTTGAGCATAACAGGGGCATAGATGAGCTGCCCTAATGGGATTGAGGTGGCACGTACTTACCGAGGCCAAAGCTTTTCCCAGAGTGTCGCCTGTCTGGGAGGCTCCTGACACATTTCCATGGCTTCCTGAGACTGAACAGAAAACAATCGTTGTAAATTTATTAAAAAATAATAATAATTTTAAAAGTGCAGCACAAGGATACCCTCACCTGTGGAATGCTCTGAGGCATTGACTGATGGAGTGCGAGGAACCGCATTGTTGCGGTGAAAGGTGGACATTGGTGGAAGACCTCGGTTCATGTCAGCAGCCAACACTGAATGTGGAGAGAAGTCCTGAACAGACAGAAACCCTCCGTTAAACCCACTCACACACAAAATGCTGCTTAATGGCAACGTCCGAGGCAGAGGAGATGAGCTGACCAGGTTACCGTAGCTCCCCGCCGGTGGTTGGTGGCTTGGGGTGACTCCCAGCACGCCTTCATAGCCCTGCTGGCTGAGCCCATTTACAGCGTTCCAGATGTCGGGCGAATTGCTCATCCCCTCTGAAATAAAAGATGAAGCGTTACTGCCTGAAAGTGGAGACGCATCTCAAACTGTCGAGCTGACATGGTCCCAGGTTAGATCCCCAGATATTCCAACATGTTGTGGTGTCTCTGAGCAGGACACCCAATCCCTATTTGCTCCCTGGGCGCCTACATAGCTGCCCACTGCTCCACCTGGGTGTATCTCATGTCTGATGGGTTAAACGTAGAGAACTAATTTTGCCATTATATGTGAACATACACTGATGACAACACATAACACTTATTACAGAAAGACAAGGCCTCCTTTGGAAACAGAGTTCTCGTAACGGTGTTTCCCCAATTAAACTGCAGACAACGTGTTGGGTCAGGTCACATGTTTTCAGTGAAACCTCAGGTTGAATCTTTTGATGATGTTATTACATTGAACTGTGCTAAAGTTAGATTTTTCAACAACTTCAACCTTGTGAAGCATTTTCTGACGTTTTTTTTTTTTTTTTAGCCGTTCAGTGGCTTTGTTGTAATTTTTTAATCTCAGTGTCAATTCAGTTTCATTCTTTGGTCACTAAATCAAATTAACAAGATTACAGTCATCAGAAGGCGGCGGTGTAGCTGCCTGCTCCTGGAATAAAAATGCTGACTAAGGTTTAGGAAAGAAAACACCTGCAAGGAAAAGGTACATTTTTCTTTTCTTTTTTTTTATGTCAGTTAATTTTTGTAAAGTTTCTTAATTAGAGGAACAAACTGTTGATGGTGAAGAGCATGTTAGCTACTTAAAAGTCTCCTCCTGCACTCATCTGCATCAACTCTATTAAAATAAACAATTTAAAGTCAAGGATTTCTTGAAACAACACATATTGCCCGCCACCTTTCATGCCAGTTTCATGCAGACATTTACAAATAAAAAAGGAGAAAATAAACCAGAGAATAAAATATAAATCTTTTTGTACACTCGAGAAAATCACTTTTCGTAAAAATAAAATAATGTGGATTTTTAAAAAAATGCTTCCATAACTAAAACGGTATTACTTTTGGTTTCAGTCAAACATCAAAGTAAAACACTTTTTTTTTGTCAGACTAAAATTTAAATCACTTTGTTGTCATAGAAAATAGATGAAACACTAACGAGAAAAAAAATCTAACACAGTCAATTGATGATCATCTCAGAGGAGAAATAAGACCACCAGCCCGAGTTTTATTTACTGGTGAATTTTCTGCTTCAGGATTAAATCCAGATTCTTCTAAGATGTGGTGCTGTTTCACGTTATCCCAGCAACATGTCAAATTCTCCATTTAATGCGTAACTGTAAGCAAACAGGTCCTCGTGAAAACACAAACGTGGTCATTTTAGAGGATTTGAGCTCACCGAAGAACGCGTTTGCAAACACGTTGTTGGGGGTCTTGCTCGATGGTTGTGAGGACGAGTTCTGGTTGAAGCTGTCCATGCTGAGAGGCTGCCCATAAATCTGAAAAGATCAAACAACGTCTTATCTGGGAGTGAAAATCATTTTCTTTCACTCAGAAGAATCTGATGCCACACGAATGTTTGAAAAGTGTGAGCCGGAGCCACAGCGTTATAAAAACAACACAAAGCAGAAAGCTGATGCACACTTAGAGCTACTGCCATAATCCGTAAGCTGCAGATCCATGCACCTCCTTATCCGGATTTAGGAACCATTCACCATGAGAAATCCCAGCACTAATCACGATCAGGTTTGGCTGCAGCCTCACAGGACTGGGACATAATTCTTAAAACAAAATTACAATTCAATTGTTCTTACAAGTCATCCTCTAAAGAGGAGCCCAGAACCATCACGCTCATTTGGAGCCCATCAACATGAAGCATCTGCGCCAAAAGTGATAAGATGGTTGCTCACTCAGACCCACCAAGAGGCCTGGGCTGCACCTGCCAGCTCCTGGTTGCTTTGATGTGCCCCAGGAAATTAAAATAAACCTCTGCACAGCGTCAATGGGGTGTCAGTTACCCAGACGACAAGTTCTGCGGAGCAGCCTATTAAAGACTCTCCTGAGTATATGCTCGTGCGAGGCTCACGTTTGCAGCCACACACACGCCCGCAGCCGTGACCCTGGTTGGCACGAGTCCCATGGTGATTGTGGGCTCAGCCAAACAGAAGAGCCCCTGTCGACACCGGGTCCGTCTGAGCCGCCGTGGCAGCATATGGCAGAGGATAAAGCCAATTGTCCTCCTCACCATCAGCATAGCAGGCGACCCGTTAATAATGGTCACACCCCCCACCCCAGCACGCCCTCTCTCTGGCCCCGGCCAGGAAAAGAGGGGGTGGGAGGGTCCATCACCATGGCATCCTCTTTTAGCATAACATTGATTTAGGAACCATCAATCATCAAATCACAAATGATAATGGACTCACCCCCACACCCACCACCCCCTCCACTCTCTTCCCGCTTCAAGCTGAAATTTAGAAGAAACTATAATACAATGAATCAATATTTTATTTTAAAAGCCAACACTTATAGTCAGGGATAGTTTCCATTTGCGAACAACACGCAGCATCAAGACGGGAGGCGAGTGAAACATCAACTTGTTATTCAAGGCCCGAGCTTCGCTGCACCAACTCTGGCCACATGCAACCAATTTTCTGCCTCTGTGATCCACGATGTCTGGATATGGTTATAGCCTCTCGCAGATCAAAGCTGCCTTTGATAATGGCTGCGGCCGTGCAGGGGCTGCTCCAACGTAGCAGGCTTAAATCAAATAGAAATAGAAGCAATCTGCTTCATGTCAAGATGTTTTCTGCTGCCAGGCTCGACTCCACGAGCAAACAGGAAGTCGCTCTGTGGCTGTTCAACAAAGAGTTTTCTTCATAGGCTCAGTGTAGAAGAAATATGAAACATTAATTTAAACATTTGGACTAATGTGGGTTTGGTGCAGAAAAAAAAATCAATCTTCATTTAGTCTCTCTAATCTTATTGTAACATTTATTTTGAGTATTTTTTTGCAGTGCAATTATTAGAAAAATGAGTTATAAATGTATTTTCTTCAAGCATAAAGCTTCAGCACGCTTTAGGTCCTCAAACTTGCAACATTTGAGGTGTTGACGTCTTTTAAAACTACACTTCCCCCTCCCTCGAACACACTAATATGAACCAGAGTTGTACTGAATTAAATCTGCTGAGCAGAAAACTTTTAAGTGTCCAACAACAATTGGGACGAGTGACAAAAACAACTTCTGAACAAACAAATGTGTTCATCACTGCAATCTGAATACTGTCAAGAAGCAGAGACACATTTGATAGTCAGCAAGCACACCACCAGCTTCATGTCTTTGCAGAATAAATCAATATATATTAAAAGATAGAAAGAAGGAAAGATACTCACTGGCTTCATGTTGTAGCAGAACATGGATGAAGGGTCTGAGCCAGAGACAGGCTGAGCACAGAACATAACTCTGACCACATCAGTTCACTGTCCACTCCACACACACAGTCCGTCTCTGCTCATGTGTCCACTGCACTCCTTCCCCTAACTCACCCCTACTCGTCCACGCAGCTACCCGCAGACAACTTATGCAAATCAGGGCTGGACCATTCCAGGCTGCGTGGAAAGGGGAGGGGGGGGTGATCAAGAGAAAGATATCAACCCTGAGCATCATTTCATCAGTATCCTTCAGGGAAAAACATAACTTTAGTGTAGAGTTTGTTATGACTGTTTTTTTACATGCTTTGACTAAACTATATCTAAATTATAAAAATGAGGGAACTCCCATCTGAAGTGTGAAAGAACATCACCAGAACTATAAGACAAATTAAAAACAAAGACACCAGGAGTGTGTGTGCACATATTTGATCTCTGCTCTGATTTCCAGCCTGAGTTTGGTGTAAAACCACGGCCAGAACCCCCCGCTTTCGGCCCACAGAGCACAGATGACGACACCAGGATAATCTCCTGTTAGACAGGTAGAGGTTTCCAGTAAACACTGGATACTACAGCTTTGTCTGACCCACATTCACAAATAGAAGCAAGTCTCAATGTGCAGGCACGTGTGTGGCACGGCGAGCTCCTCTGGGCTCTGAGGTTATTTGGTCTGTTTGGGTCTGCAGAGGAACCTAAAACAGTCATTCTTCCTGTCTGGGGTCAAACCCACTATCACGCAACCTTCAGGGTTAATAAACACAGTAGGGAAATGTAGACATGTTCACAGTTGTGAGGTAAAAATAAAAGTGGGGCGTTTGTAAGAAGCATCCACTGTGCATTAGAGGGGGAGAGAAAAGATGGAGTTGGCTTGGTGGTGGAGCCGCAGTGTGACACCCGGTTCTGGCAAAGCTTTGTGCTCAACAGAACCCTCACATGAATCCAATGAAATAACTCCCACGGAGAAAGCATCAAAGTGTTTATCCCAAACACATCACTGACACTTTAATGTGACCATGAACACAACAGAGCTGCATTTAGCCTCTTTCTGTTCACGTAGATGCTTTTTGCGCACCTTCAGGACAAACAGACGAGCTGTCACCATAAAACAGAGGCATTTTATTTATTTTATTAGAAATCCTGAGTAAAAGTTTTAATTCATTGTTTCTGACTTTGCACGTTTACCTTTTTTCATTGCATGTCTCAAAAACATGAGCAAGTGCCTCAAGCAGCAATCTGACTCCAACGTGAGGTTTATAAAATGAAACAAGACTTTTATTCTAATTCTTTTGTTGCATTAAAAGGAATATCCAACAGGTCCTCTGGATGTTTTTCTTTTGTTTGTTTTGTTGTTGTTGAAATGTTTCATCCTTCATCCAAAGGACTTGATCAGCCTGAGGAGCCACACTGATATTAAAGGGAATAAAATTAATAATATGACACAAATTACAGTTTGTTCAATCCATCAATCTCACATTTAATTATACAAAAAAAAAATCATTGTGTAATGATGCGGGGCCATAAACTCTTAATATCTTGATGTATTTAACGTAAAATTACAGATAGGTTTGTAATATGTAAGATGTGCTGATCTTGAATATAAGATGGAGCTAGGTTGTTGAGGGTTTTGTAGGTTAAGCGATATTTTGACTTCAATTCTGGACTTGACAGGGAGCCAGTGGAGAGAAGCTAAAACTGGAGAGATATGATCTCTCCTACTAACTCCAGTTTAGACTCTGGCAGCAGCATTTTGGATCAACTGAAGACTTTTTAAAGAACTATTTGGACACCCAGATAATAAACCATTACAATAGTCCAGTCTAGATGTGACAAATGCAAGTTTTTCCGCATCATTTTTAGATAAGACGTTTCTAATTTTAACGACATTACCCAGGTGGAAGAAGGTGGTTCTATTAACTTATTGAGCATGGACTTTGTTGGTTTTGAACCAGCTTGACATGACTGTCGACGAGGGAGAGGGCCGGCACCGGATGAGGGGGCGTGCCAAAGAGACCATCTTAGCACCAACATAACTGGTTTGTTCCACTTTGGAAGAATCAGTTTTGTGTTGTGTGTTTCCTTGACTGATGAAGCCTTCTGGATGGAAGGTGAAACATTTCAGCACACGCAAAAAAAGAAACTGTCCAGATGACCTGACTGAAAATTGTCTGTTCTCGTAACGTTTTTAATGTGGGGGATGAAAATGTCCTGATCAAAAGTAACACCAAGTATTTTAACATTAGAACTGGGGGCCAGATTAACGCCATCCAAGGAGGGCGAAAGACTGAAAAATTCCTAAGATGCTCAGGTCCAAAATCTAAAACCTCAGTCTTTGTGTTCAAAAGCAGAAAATTAAGGGTCAGGTCTTTACAGCCTGGAAGTTCATAACCAAACTCCATGCCGTAGCTGCCAATACTTTCACAATAAGTCTGGCTCCACTTTCATTATTTATGTGGCATTTTGTGTTGCAGATGTGACGTCATGCCCGGATGCTTCGAGCTCCTGTTTCCCCCTTGTTATTTTCTTACACTGCACCGAACAGCCAACGAGACTAAAACTTTTATAAGCTGCACGAGCGCCGTGAAAACAATCGACATCAAAACACCGGCCTGAACGTGTCGCGAACGTCGTGGTTTCTCCGGTTCGGTGTGCAGAGGCGGATGAAAGTCTCTCCAGAGTTACAGAAACATTGAATAAAATGTTTTCCAGCAGACTCACCATCACCATCCTGCAGGAGCTCAGATGAGACACGCTGTGAAACGACGCTCCCCTGGGCGCCAGGTGGGTGTGCGGAGGAGGGGCTCGGTGAGGCGGAGGGGCCGGGGGTCTCGGCTGCCGGGGCCCGGGTGAGAGGGACAGTGTGAGAGACAGGGGGACCGGGTGGCTGAGGTGAACTGGAGGGCACTGGGGGAGTCTGCGCAGGCTGTGAGTGGGGTATGGAGCTGGCGGGGGGCCCACCTCTGGCCCCCGGTGAGGAGACTGCAGAAAGATAAAAGCCAGTTGGTCAAACCGTCTGACTCCTTTCAGAAAACAATCAAGTTCACCTCCTCCTCCTCTGCTGCTGCTCCCTGACGCCGTCAGAAACATGAAAATCAATCACAGCTCAGAATTACCCAAACCCTCCACCGGTAACTGATTAAAGACTTAAACTGTCCCTTAGGCTTTCGTTCGACCTAATTCTAAAATGGACGCAGCCAAACAGACCACACGCTCCCATTTCGAGAGGTTTGACATTCATTCAAGCCAAATTATCCGGCTCCTTCATATTTAGCCCACACCAGATGCGAGCAGCTTGATGCTCTCATCTCCCAAATGGAAAACGAGCTCACCTTCACTGCGCCCACATCAAACAGCCCTTACATCTTTTCGCCTCTTCTAAATGAAAAGCACATGCTGCTAACTGAAAATATCTACCTCACGCTAATGCACATGAACCCGCCTCACTCCTGTGTCACCCCGTAACCCTTCTGACCCAGCTGCTTTCATCCCTCAGCGAACCTACATCAGTCGGATCGCTTCCGATTACAAATAACGCCAAGGCGCTAACGCACTGATTAAAGCACACGGCGACAGAGGCACACAAGTCATTACAGCAAAAACGAGGTCTCCGTCTTGCAATTATTAGCAACAAAATTGCTTTAGGTGTCAACTGAGCAGCTCTGTCAACATTATTCATGGGGCCGACATGCAAATAAATCAATTTCTCTCTGAAAAAGGCAGCCGCTAATGGCAAGAAATGCATTCAAGTGTCCTGAGCCCTCCCCGACTCCATTATCGCCGCCTCCGCCGTCCGTCCACGTTCAGAGGGACGGCTTAATTGGATCTGAATGAGCTGCCATTCGTGTGAAAACAACACATCCATCCGGCTGAGAACAACTTGCGAGAGCGGCTGCAGCAAAGATCTGCTGTTGCTAATCCTCCTTTTTGTTTGACTGTAAAAGTCTCCGTTCGCAGATGACGGCTGTTTGTGTGTCTGCATGACGGACAGGCAACGTCAGACATGACATCTGCTGTAGTGACCTTGAAGATGGTGGCACTGTGGGGCAGAGGCAGCGCCGGTCTGGACGGAGACGTTGTGCTCGCTGTGGATGGAGGTTTAGGAGCTGAAGGTCCACCGACGGCTGCACTTTCTGATCTAAAACACAAAACAAGAAAATAACATTTTTTTAGGATTAGATGTTTAAATCCACTGGTCTTAAATGACCAAAGAGTCAAAGCAAATGACTTAATTTGAACCTGAGCTTCTCAATGGGGTTCTTTTTGCCAGGGAACAGCCGTTCCATTAGTGCTTTCCTCTTGATGCAGACAATCAGAGCAGCTACCATCATAGTGAGGAGAGACACCAGGATGCCAACTGTCATGTTCCTGTTGTCTGCTCGAAAGAAAAAACAAAAAAACATTATCAGAACATTTCACTCGTTGTTTTGCTGACTGCAGTTTTCTGCAAACTTTCTAGAATGTGGAATGATTTTAGTAAATAATTCACACATTTTCCTCCTTTAACACTTCCTTCCACTCAGGAGCCAACTGCTCTGAGTTAGAACGTTTATATTATTAAAATACAACAAGCATTCAAAGATTTACAAGCATTTATAGAAGTTGCTACAGTAAAATTAGGACTTAAATTTTGTTGCAGCAGCTCCAGGGCTCTCTTAGCATTGCTAATAATAACACAACTGAGTCATCTGATTGCGTCTTCTGCTAATTTACCTGTGAGTCTGATGGGGCCGCTGTCCACGCTGCCTCCAAAACCCATCTTGTCACAGAAAGGAGGCCCCCAGTGAGCCTCGCAGTGACAGTTCTTGTTGTTGTTGCACACCTGCAGCATAATAAAAAAAAAAAAAAAAACACACCTTTATCATACAAAGCACGATTCATAAGGCCACCAAAAAGGAACATTTTTGAACTTTGAATGTAGACCCAATCTGAATTTTTATTCCAAAGTGGTAAAAAGTGCCCATCACAACTCTGAGTACTGCAACTGGTTTCAAACACCTCTTTGTTCAAGCTGAAGGAAATCTGCTAAAAGGTAATATTTCAGCAAAAAGTGAGTTGTCATGTAAAACAAGCTGGAATAGGTAAACGTTTTGGGTGTTTCTGATTGAGACGTGTTTAAATCATTCTATATAAGCACATCAAGACATCTGATATGGAAAACAAGGCTGCCCTTTAAACTGCATTTTTACAGTCTCGCCCTCTCGCCTTCCTGTTGTGCAGAAACGGTAAAGTATTGGAAGATTCCCTGCCTGGGTAATGTGGAACAGGTGAAGGCTTTTCTTTGGAGCAACATCTTGATCTAATCTCTGCATGCAGGGGTGCCCCCCTCTCCTGCAGGAGCCACATCCTTTTGTTTCAACATTACTTAGCGGTTTATACATGCGGCCCAACTGGAACTGCACAAGCAAATGCGACCCCCTAATGGCTGGCGATGTTTCATCTTAAGAGGCAGTCACAACCGTTTCTTCAATATGTGCCATGAAGGAACGACTCCCCCCAGTTAAAACCCAGGCCTGCAGGCCCTGTCCGAGAATTTAATACAGCTAAGCTACATAACTCGTGTCAAACAGGACCACCCATAGATGTTTAGCTTTTAAAACTGAGAAATATTCTGACTCTAAGTCCTAAAACTGTGTCATTGCGTTCCTCCAAACAAAATTTGGCTAACGAATTTTAATTCAGGGTTTATGACAAGAGTGGCAGCCTGAGTGTGTGATGAATGGCACCTAGAGTTGAACATAAATGAGATCATTATATCTAATTGATTGGACCTTTCAACGCTCACAGTGATTTATTGCAAGGCGTCACCATTTATTCCCTAACTAGCATACAACGAACTGAATTTTGAACATGTTGCAGCTTCGGGAGCGCCTGCGAGAAAGAAACGGGGCGATAACCGGGCTGAGGTTTGCCTGAAATACGGCGGCGGAGCGCCGCACTTACCCCTCGACCGCTGCACTTGGCTGCACACTCGTGCACGTTAAAAACGCTGACGTTCTGGCACTGACGATTCAGACACATCTGAGGCAGACAAAGAAATTAAAAATTGACAAAGTGAGCTCAAAGAACACATCTATTAAAAAAATTAACTAAATCCGTTGTGTTTTAAAGGAAGAACAGCCTCATCCAGCTGGGTATTTCTTCTAAATTTAATCTTCAGCTATAAATCAGAATATATTTAAATAGAATTACGTTACCACTGGGGTGCCTCAGAAATACATCTAACCCCGTCCTTTAAATGTTATTGTATAGCTCCTTAAAGGCACCACACCCAGACGGAAATGTGAGGATGAACAGCAGCTGGCACACAGGAATGGAAGGAGGAAGAGGATGGATCTTTCATATGGGTGGACGTTTATAAAGAAGTAAATTAAAGTAATTGGAGTGAGTAAATCAGTAAAGTGACCTCTTGCTAAAATTGATGACCACTAGAAGATGCTAAATAGACTGAATAATGGTGAGTGTATTAAGTGTCTGAGCCAGCGCACCAATAAACGTCAATGAGACGATCCTTAACATCTTAGTCATGCCCTTTTTATTTCTTCCCCTTAATTTAAGTAAATCCATTTACATTGTCTTCACACCATGGAGTGCATGTAACGGGGAGGTTCAAGAAATGAAAGAATAAAATAGTTGAAGTTATTTGTGTTACAGATGTGGCCTGAGGACCGGACGTGAACCTTGAGCCATCGTCATCCAGCTCTGTGTTCTCATAGGAAAACTACAAATAAATCCTTGAAAACTTGCGTTTTAGTATAAATTCAGAGGCAAGTGGAAAAAAATAAAGATTTCAGCAAAAGTCTGATTTTGTTTGTGACTAAATAAGGCCAAAAGTTGTTTTTTTTTGGTTGTTATGACTGTTTATTTCCAACATGTTAACCTTGTAGACAGTCAATTTAAGGAAAGAAGAGAAAAACAAAAAAATAAAAGGAAAACCTAGATAAAATAAAAAAAGTGCACAAGTATTGTTCCACTTTTTGTTTAGCTAAAATGTCAAAAAGGATTGGGAAGCGGTATACAGTATACTTATTTAATCTATCCCTTCACCATTACTTATAATTTTTACTTACACTACCTTGCCAAAAGTATTTGCTCACCTGCCTTGACTCACATATGAGCTTGAGTGACATCCCATTCCTAATCCATAGGGTTCAATATGACGCTGGTCCACCCTTTGCAGTTAGAACAGCTTCATCTCTTCTGGGAAGGCCGTCCACAAGGTTTAGGAGTGGGGATTTTCGACCATTCTTCTAGAAGCACATTTGTGACCTGTCTTTCAGTCTCTGCTCTAATTCATCCCAAAGGTGTTCTATCGGGTTGAGGTCAGGACTCTGTGCAGGCCCGTCAAGTTCATCCACACCAGACTCCACCATGTCTTTATGGATCTTGGTGCACAGTCATGTTGGAAGAGGAAGGGGCCAGCTCCAAACTGTTCTCACAAAGTTGGGAGCATGGAATTGTCCAAAATGTCTTGGTATGCTGAAGCAGTCAGAGTTCCTTTCACTGGAACTAAGGGGCCAAGCCCAGCTCCTGAAAAACAACCCCACACCTTAATCCCCCCTACACCAAATTTTACACTTGGCACAATGCAGTCAGACAAGTACCGTTCTCCTGGCAACCGCCAAACCCAGACTCATTCATCACATTACCAAATGGAGAAGCACGATTTGTCACTCCAGAGAACGGACCTCCACTGCTCTAGAGTCCAGTGGCGGCGTGCTTTACACCACTGCATCTGATGCTTTGCATTGCTCTTGGTGTTGTATGGCTTGGATGCAGATGCTCGACCATGGAAACCCATTCCATGAAGCTCTCTGTGCACTGTTCACAAGCTAATCTGAAGGTCACATGAAGTTTGGAGGTCTGTAGTGATTGACTGAAGAAAGTTGGCTACCTCTTCACACTATGCACTTCAGCATCCGCTGACCCCGCTCCGTCAGTTTACATGGTCTACCACTTCGTGGCTGAGTTGCTGTCATTCCCAAACACTTCCATTTTCTTATAATACAGATGACAATTTACTGTGGAATATTTAGGAGCGAGGAAATTTCACGAATGGATTTGTTGCATAGGTGGCATCCTATCAGTTCCACTCTGGAATTCACTGAGCTCCCGAGAGCAACCCATTCTTTCACAAATGTTCATAAAAACAGTCTGCGTGCCTAGGTGCTTCATTTTATTCACCTGTGGCCATGGATGTGATTGGAACACCCGATTCCGATAATTTGGATGTGTGAGCAAATACTTTGGGCAGTATAGTGTACTGTATGTCGGCCGAGGATGACCTCATCCCCAGCTTTCTGTCAGTCTTGTGTACTACAGAAATGTAATATGAGAAATTTTAAGGCCTAATGAGGACCTAAGGTCTCAGCAGCTTTTTCTGCCAAAGTCTAATCTTGTGTCTTCTTTATGTTGTTCAATTTTCAAAGCTTGTTCCAGTGAGTCATCTTCCTCCATCTCATTTTG
>JARVGS010000614.1:22106942-22121544 GCA_031762315.1 Hypsolebias antenori
GTCACGAGCAAATTAAAGTCAGGTCCAGCGTGGCTGCAGGAGGTTCTGGAGATTTCCTGGTGTGCTGGTCTGATGTGAGGCTGCAGGACCAGCGCTCCCTGTGTTTTTTATTTTTTAAAACTTTTTATTAACAACATATAAACACAGAACACCTCTGCAGCTGGAGCTGCAGCGCTCGCCTTTTTTTTTCCCGACCTGTCAATCAATTCAGTAGGCGTGTCAGTAAATGACCAATCAGCAACCTCAATTTGTCCCGTAGGTAAACGCTCCTTGTCTGTGGAGCTGCAGCTGCTCAGGGTGGATACTCGAGTATGATGACTGAACGCTCTGCGTACAGTACGCCGTACGTACAAGTGAACGGACGTACGCGGAGGTATACTGGGGGTTAAGAGTGAAGTGCTCTGTTTGAAAAATATGGAACAACAAGATCTGTAATATGGAGCTAGGTTGTTGAGGGCTTTGTGGGTTAGAAGTAAAATTTTGAATTCAATTCTTGGTATAGTAGTAACTTTATTTATTTATTTATTTGGCCTTTATTTTACCAGGGAGATGTTTTCAATGCATTTGTCCAAGTTGTTTAATATAAACTTCTTTAAGTTTAATTGATAAAATGGTGGTTTCCATCTATTTATTTAAAAAATATATTTTGTTATTTTGGATGGAGATTAACCACTTTTGGCCCTTGGGCCACACATGTGGTTTAAGCCCAGTTCACGTTCCCTGTTAATGTGGGAACAATCTGATGCTTGGCCATTTCTTCTTCACCTTGATAGGAAGCGCCGAGATCGAAGGATCAAAAAGCAAAAGCGACGTCGTTATGAACGCTTGGCCGTCACAATGCAGTCATCTCGTGCTAACTTTTCTGACACTTTCTGCTTATTTAAAACCCCAAAACTCACAGGCGTCGTCACAACATGTAGCAATATTATACAGTTTAGGACTCTAGCATGAAAGGCAATGACATATTGTTTTAAGGAATAGGTTTTTATTAAACGTGTTTGAGGAACTTGTGACACTCTGTGCCTTGAAGCTCCATGGGAACCGAATGCAGCTCTTTGAAATAACAAGTGAGACCCAGTGTTGAGCCACATATTTGTGGTGTGTCTCTGTGTTGTGAGACAAATGACTTGCCACCTGACCTCTCTGTCCATCCCATACACACACAAACACACACACATCCCCACAGCTGCACAGAGGCGTCCAGTCAGCACGGCCAGGGCTACATGGGAGCCAAAGTCCAAAGATGGAGCGTGGACAGTGGCAGCTGGTGAGCTGACAAAGCCCCATTCAGAGGGCCCAGGCCAGGGGACAATGGCTGGGCCAAGCTGAGCCCTCTCCTCCACTCTTCCACCAAAAGATTAATACTTCAGATGGGCTTCCCGGTGGCAGGCAGGGCTAAAAAGGAGAGCCCTCCTGTTTGTCACCGGGCATTGTGCGGGTCGCCTGAGAACCAACCTCTTGGATGGGCTTGACAAATGAGAGCAGCCATTGACAGTGAACAGATTGGGCCTGCCACTTTTGTTTTGATTGTGATGCCGGTATAATCAAGTTATTTGGGCCTCGGGGAGTTTTTGTGTCTTCCTCTTGACACTTAAGTTTCACCTTAACAGTGTTTGCTGGCTCCACTGTGATCCGAGCCAGCTTGAGTTTCCCGTCTTGTTTGTTGCTTCTGTTTGTCGAAGCTGGAACGACAAGAGGAACTTCATTCACTTGGGTGTGGGAATCTTTTCACACACTCCACATAAGGCCGTGCAGGTGCAACAGGTGTGTATTTTTGTAACAGTGAAGCCACGACGGAGGGTTATTGTGATGTTTCTCTGAGCAGATGTCCCCTATACACCTGACCTCAATAGTGTGTGTAGCCAGGGGACTACAGTAACCAGAAACCCTTTCAGGTAAAGGTGTGAGGGGTGAAACCCTGTGAGCTGCAGCGCAGGTGTTTAGCCCCCAGCAAGGCAGCATTTCAGGTTAAACTGTAGGAACGCCACCCCGCCCACACTGGGAACTGGAAGCGACTGCAGAGCACACAGCGTCACACCTGCGCACCTGCGAGCTTCGCTCCCGTGATCACATCACTTGATTTCACAACAGGAAACGTCCTTCCAGAGAACCCTGTCAGAGATAAAAGCACACGTTCAGCCAGCAATTCACATGCAAATGTGATTTTTAAAAGCTCTGTAGCCAAATGAAACCAACCTGAATTTGTTCATTTGGCCTCCCCAACGACTCAACTATTGTTCTTGTGAGCTGCAGCTTCAGGGCGAAGGGCCATCTGTCCTGTTCAGGTCTGACCTCGTGTTGTTTGCTGTGCATCGACCAGTTCTCACAATATAGGAACGTGTCCTTCCTGTAAAAGTGCTACACATTGCTCCCCCCGCAGTCCCACTGCAGGTTCCACGAGCTTCGTTCTCGTCTCGTGTTCACATTCATTTGTATGTCGCTTCTCACCCACACAAACACCCCTGACTCTGCCATGTCCCCTCGACTGCCCAGTGGAGATCTTCCTGTTTCCCACGTACTGAGCCGACAAACACACAGCGAAGACAAGTGTCCTCCTTTTTTTTTTTTTTTTTTTAACCAGGGCATTCTCTCAGGAATCTGCTTGTGTGAAATTGTGCTGCAGCAGAAGGTGCCCTACTTTAAAACTTCATTCTTCTTGCTGGGATTGTTTCAGAGAGTTTAACAAAGGCCAAGAGAGGCTGCGCGGGTCAGCAGGGGTGTGTGCGCTTCCCTGCATCTAGGTTGGACTTGGCGTGTTTGTGTGCGCACTCGTGTTTATGTGTGTGCGTGCACGTGAGGGGTGGGCTTTTTGGATTATAAAGAGGAAGTGAATGGGAAGTACACACTCGGTGACAAACTAAGAGGGAGACATTCCTTTGGTGCCCCTCCCCTCCTCCCAGCGCCCCTTGTCTCCCCAGTCCCTCCGCTGTGGCAGGGCCCTGGGAAAATCAAACAGGTGTTTTGTGCCTGGCAGGAAAGCTGGACGGGCCCGGGGTGGGCAGGCCTACAGGCTGCTGGGGGCTATCAAAAGCTCTTAGCCCCAGCTTTAGGCCAGTGCTGTGAATGGCCCCGGGCTTCATTATCATGTGAATTCTGGGAACTGCCCCGGGCCCCCAGTAACACCAGTGAGCTGCCCATATGGTGCTCGCTTGGCAACTAGGGAGACCCAGCAGCCCCCTAGTTTCACCCCCCCACTCTTGTAGTGCTACTCCTCCATTCCGGCACTCCTGATATGAAGGAGGACTTATCATCGCCCGTGTCCTCGTTCACAAGGGGGGAGGACTGGACCACACAGAGCTGCACTGGCAGTCCTGAGGGACAGTGGGTGACACGGCTGCCCCACAGGGCGCTCGGTTACAGCACGCCCAGCCTCGGGTGGGTTTGACCGTTGAATTAAAGCTGCATTGTAAAGCTGTCAGTTTAGCATCAGAAGCTCCAGCATTGATGGATAAAGATGTCAGCACACTGTTCGCGTGTCAAAGACCCGTCCACCATCACACATCAGGTTCTCTCTGGGAGGTTTTTCAAACGAGTTTTAGATTCACAACAACAAAAACTACCAGTAAACTGTGTTTTTTAACATTTAATAAAGGTTTATTGTTGGAAAATCAGATGTTTGAATTGATTGTTTGAATTAATTTTATATTGAAGAAGGGGCAGATATGATAAGATTTTTTCTTCTTCTGCCTCCTTTCATTTCATGTATTGATTTATTTTAAAATGTGGATTGTAAATAATTTTCTTGTTTTTTATTTTGAAATGAATAAATTTAATAAATAAATAAATGCTCAATAATCCAGGTTAAAAAAAAATCTTAAAAAGTGAGCAGCTGGTATTGTCTGTCAGCAGCAAACTGGTTGATCCACTATGAGAAGGTGTTATTTATAAGACTGAGCTGAATACAGCACCTCAGACTGAAGAAGTCTTTCGGATGAAAGACGAAACGTCTCTACTTTTTATTTTTTATTTTGCTTTGTTTTGTTTTTTGAATGTCCAGAGGACCAGACTTAACTTAAAAAAAAAAAAAAAACTGTTAAAATGCACTGAAATGTAGGAAATGGCATCTCTTTTTTTATTCCATATTTCTGGGGGAGGAACCATCAGCTGTTGTACAAATTAAGCCCTGATTCACAGTGTTCCTAACTCAGAGACGGACTGCAGGTCAGAGCACCAATCAGTGTTTCCTGGTCTATTTTCCAACGAGGACACTCCGCTGCCATAACTGAAGGTGACGCCATGTAATAAATTATTAAACATCTACGCGTTAAATGTACATGTTGCATGTGACCAGTTCACTGCAGCCAAAGGAGATGTCAGAAATTATACACCATCACCTCCAACCCCTCCCACTGGACCACGACCCAACCTCCCTATACTGTGTATTTTTACTACGGTAATGTACACAGTATGCTGTGGACTTTTACTAAGGTCAGTACACAGTATACGTGTACTGTATTTTTTACTAAGGTCATTTACACAGTATGCTGTGTGCATGAGGGGGTGTGGGGAATGTACTTTCATCCCTTCCTTATAAATGCTGCGAGTGCATCTCTTGCAAAGTCTGATAAAAGGAAGAGGATGAGGAGAACAAGGAGTTCCACTCCAGCACCTCCTGAAAGAGCCCCTCAGTGACTTGGACATTCCAAGCAGTCCACAAGATGACCAACTGAGAACATTTGTGTGTAGTAAACTCTGTATATAGTACAATAAACTTATTACATTACATTGTTGTTGTTTTTTTTTTTTGAAAAATTTTGCCTGCTTTATTGTAAAGGTTGCGGACCACCAGATTTTGTCAAGAGCTGTACATCCTGGAAAAGTCTATCCATGTTGCGTGTTCGTTTGTTGTGTTACCAACATTTCACATGTTCATTAGACGCAACAAATTAGTTTTATAATAAATACAATTCAAGATGGAGCCACAGCAAATGGACCTTAGCAGATACAAAAAAGCTGTAAATCAGCCAGTTTTACAGATATTAAGCTAAAATTTGGTGTGGTAGTAGCTGATAGTCATCATAATAGTCACACATAAATTTTAGAGGTAACAAATCATACACGATCTTTTGTGAGAATGCACACACCCTTATTTTTGAAAGTTTAAACAAAATAGTTGCAGCAGCGTCATTTCTCAACATGATTCTGGTTTAAAACTAGAAAAAAAGAATATGCACTTCTTCAAGAAATGCAAAGCCTTCAGGTTAGGTTGAGGCTCATTTATACAATCGGGAATAAACTATTTTTCCAAACTAGGCATGTTCCAACAGTTCTACAACAAGTAAGATATTTATTGTTCATAACATTTTTTGCAGAATCCATTTTTAAAAGAGCCAAACAGTGTCTTAAAATGTTTGTTTTTACTTTTGGAGATGCTATTTGTGTCAAGGTTTTACCTGGAGAGCTTCATATAAATGTAGTAACTAAGATTTGATGGGACAAGAACAGTTTTTGCCAGATTTGTAGAAGGTTTGGACTAAGAAAATAAAAGACTGTTTATTGAGTTATATAGCAGCCTCACCTCCAGTTCACCACAGTCACACGCCTCTCCCTCCTCCACGTAGCCGTTGCCACATTTCTGCCCACCGTAGAGCACCTTCAGCTCAGGCATGTTAAACAGACACATGCCGACGCCTTTCTCGAAGCTGGCTGTCAGGTCCTTCTTGCTGCAGCTGCTGAACACCGTGGGGAAGGGATACCTGCGAGCGAGGGAAACGATTTGTGAATGACACGCGAGTTAGGACAATGATGATGTTCCCCCCTCAAGGGTCCTACTCAGTCTGATGTAATTAGCGTTAATTACAAAATCAATTAACCACTATGGCTCAGAAAGCTCTCTCAAAGCTCCAGCAGCATGCAAACAGTGCAGGGTTGCAGCGACGGCTCTCCACTTGCAAAGGAGTTATGAGCAGACATTTGTCATGAGATAAGAGTTTTTAAAAAACTCAAAGTCTTTGCTAAATCTGTCGAGGCGTAGATTTGGGACAATGGAAGTGCATTATTACTATTTTTAGATTTGTAAAAAGAAAAAAAAAAAGAACAAAACTTGAGATTCAGCTAACCAAAAACTTTGGTTAAGAACCTCGTGTGGCTTTGAGTTTTTCTGAGAACGACAGATGAAACAGTGTGAAATGTGTGGATTTCTATCACGTTCTAAGTGAATGCCACACAATAGAAAAGTACCATATGAGATTTTTAATAACTACAAATGGTAAAAAAAAATCCACGCGGGGCAGAGTTTTATAGGCGAATATGAATGTAATGCTCCCATTTATAGCTGCGCTTGTCTCTGAGCACACAGGTAAGTGACAGGAAGTGAGAAATTCAGGTCAGCTCTTTCAACAAGCCATATAAAGGGCTCTTGAATTTGGAAATGTGCATTGTGAAGTATGCCATCAATCATAGCTCCGCACCTCTCCTACCTCTGCCACCCACTTTCCTAGCTTGAAACGGTTGACTTCATCTCCTTTGAATGGGCTGGTGAGACTGTTTTTTTTTTTTTAAACACAGAAGCGGGATTTCTAACATTTTTTTTGCAGTAAGCATAATACAAAAAAAGAGCAGGAGTAGCAGGAACATGTTCAACATCTGGAAGTAAAATGCCTGTTTAGGAGACTGTAAGTGTTAGTCGTAAAATATTATTCCATAAATCATGCCCCCATTAGTTTGTTTTAACGTTTATAAACCATATAAATACGACCATTTAATCACCTGACATCAAATGTCAGACAGCATACAATGTTTCTGTTTATGTAAAGTAAATCACTGGCATATGCTCAATAATCCAAGTAGAAAAAAAATCCAACAAAGTTCAATCAGGTCCTCTGGACGGTTTCTTTCTGTTGAAACGTTTCACATTTCATCCAAAACAGTGGTCCCCGACCACCGGGCCACGGATCGGTACCGGGCCGTGGGTCAGTTTGTACCGGGCCGCACAGAAAAAACAAAAAAACAACAAAAAAAAACTTATTTTGAAAAATCACCAGATTCTGTCCACCACGTCTGTCAACGACTCACTCTTGACGTAGGTCAACATACACAAGCGATAAGTTTCAGTTTCTGTTAGATGCATGCGCAGATTGGTTCTACACTGCCCGTTCAGGTGGAGTAATTTATCTGCGTGGTCCGGAGCAGACAGGAGGAGGCGTGCGGCCGTGTCTGCACATTTGAAGGATTACACTGCATTTTTTCAAACCGCCTGACAAAGAGCGACTGTAAAACCATGAACTAAATAAAACTATAATTTTAAACAAAGCTTCCTAATATCACGTCAGAGCACGTTTTGTCTTGAACGTTTTTGAATTCACATCAGAGCTGTTCCTTTGCATCTCTGCTTCTGCTCTTTAGAAAAATCTCCACCCCCTAAAAGTTCAAAGTCATGGACAATTTTATTAAAAAACACAAATATAATCAAAGTTTTGCACTATGCATACGTTCCTGCGGCTTTGTGTCCTGATGTGTGAATCACTGTGGAGCAGGGAGGAGGATGACGAGGCACAGCAGACCATTGACCATTAACATGAAACAAAACATGTAACCTCTGTTATTATTGAAATCTCTGACTGCAAATTGTTCTTAATGCAACACCGCTGCAGCTCTGCAGGTAAGGGACGCTCAGTTCAGGACAAACTGAGGTTGTTGACTGGTCAGTTGCTGACGTGTTTACTGGATTGACTGACAGGTGGCGGGACTCGTACAAAAAAATGATAGATTTTACTGGCCCGTTTGAGAGTGTTGTCATTTATTCCATATTCATTCAACATTTATTCAACATTTATTCAATATTTTTGGTGAATCTAAGGTTTGACAACTGTTTCCTTACAAAATCCTAATGATGGTTTCTTAAAATTTCAGAGATGCTGAGTTAAAATTTAGGGGTGCTCAAGAAGGGTGTGTGATGGCCACCTACATGATGCTCAGCTTTGTCAAAGGAAATGTTCAGCAACAAGAAACTGCCGAGAGACAGTAGTCTGTCAAAATAAAATATAAATTATTAAAATAAAAATAAAAATTAATGCACATATTGGTCACTCCAACTGTGTAGTATCATTACAGTAGTCATTGGGCCAACTTTCCATCTAACATTAAACTTGGAAAGACTGAGTGTAAACACTCTGATTCTTCAAAGGAAATTTTAATATAGTAATGAGGACAGCTTGGCGGGCCAGGTCAAATGGCTTGGCGGGCCAACTTTAGCCCGCGGGCCCCACTTTGGGCACCCCTGTGTTTGAGGGAGTCATGGCCTCAAGACTAGCAAAGTGTTTTGGATAAAAGACAAAACAGTTCTACATGTTTTCATTATTTTATTTAATGTTTATTCTTTTTGAATCCGTCCAGAAGACCCGACTTGACTTTGTTGGATTGCCAGAAATTTTGAACCACGCCATGACTGCCTCAGGCTCAACTGAGTCAGCGGGGGAGAGGGTGGACTCCAGATACCATCAAACTGGTTGACCCACTATAAGAAGTTGTTATTTACAAGACTGAGTTTGTTGCAGCTCCTCAGACTGATGAAGTCTTTTGGATAAATCACTGACAGTTATTGACTGAATAACCTTAATGAAGGGACGCCCCATTTAATATATTATAAGGTCCAAGATGTAGGGGTACAGGTCACAATATAAAATAGGTGTCAGACTAGCTAAAGTTAAGTAGCGTCCATATGAAATGAACCAAAGCAAGCCACATCTGCAGGTCATGTGATCAGCTGCTTTTGCTGTGGCAGCTCCTAAACTGTGGAACGACCTTCCCTTGAACATCAGACAGGCCTCTTCCCTGTCTGATTTTAAATCTCTTCTTAAAACCCAGCTCTTCTCCCTGGCTTTTCACGCCATCTGAAATGCTGACAATTATTTTAATAATTCTTTATAGCAGTTTAAAGCTTGTTTCGATCACACAGGGCAGACCTATGTAACACAGGGAAAGGTCTTTTAAAGTAGTGACTAATGGCTGTAACTCTCTAAGGTGTTAAAACCGGAGAAACGTGACTTTAAATGTGCTGGAGTTGTTAAGTTCAGCCGCTCGTGTAAGGCCGGGCCTTAAGTTGAAATCCACTGGGTCTCCAGATTTGGAAACTGTTAAGAATATCTTTTGATTGTTTCAGACTTGCAGGGAGGAGGTGCGTCCATATTGCTCGGTTACGGCAACGCTTTCCATCTGTGTGTCTCTCTCATTTTCACATGAAACAGTATTTTCACTCCGTCACAACATTTCGAATGCTCTGACGTGACCTCATTCTTGGCTTGTCTTTGATGTTTAAGGCAGCTGACATCGAACCCTGAGGCTGACCCCTCTAAACCATGTCCATAGGTTTATAGGGTGAAAGTCAAAATAGATCTCCAAGCATTCAGGGTTAAGGTAAAAGATTGCAGAGGGGTTGTAATGACAGGTAAAGGCAAACGGCTGTAAAAAACTTGCAATAATATAGCTAGGTAATTGTGCCCTCTGTCCCACCCTCTTTTCTCTGACGAACAGCTGTCAAGGTTGCTGTTCAACAGGAAGGTCACTTCCTTAGCAACTTCTGTTGTTGATTTCCTCTTTGCCATAAAAGCCGGGGCCTAAATTGCTCAGTCATGCTGCACCCCCCACACCCGCTTTTACTGCAATCATTCAATTTCCATGAACTCAGCCCTGGTCTTCAATTACAAGCAAATGCAATTCATAACAAAGACTCACATCCTTGTTTTTCCTTCCCCCCCCTGTCTTTTCTCTCTTTTTTTGTGGATTACCTCTGAAGTACATGAGCAGTTCAGGGATCCAGCTGTTCTTTATGAGCGGCAATACAGAAATAATTGGTTTACCCGGCAACAGTCCTGAGGATGGAGAAGGCGTAATGTCTGTGATGGCATAGGCACTGATGAAATACACTGGATGGCATTTAAGCAGCTGCAGTCACAAGAGCCGCTAAAACACTTTCAGAGCCAAAGGTTGCCACATCTGGAGCTTAGACACTGTGGACGACCATCCGAGGAATAAAAGTCCAGCTCACCACCTCAGAAGGGAAAAAATCAGCATGACTCTGTGGCCCTTAAGCTTGTTCTCAGCCTGTTCTCAATTTAAGATGGGTTGTGCTCACCGCCGTCTGGTCTTTACCACTCCTCTTTGTTCTATATTGTACTGTGGCATTGCTCCAGTTTCGCTATGGGCCAAAATCTTTCAAGCTTTCCCCCCTTTTTTTGTTCACCTTGAACCAGCAGTCAGCATTTGATAGTTGCTCCTAAAGCACCAGAGGAGCTATAGTTGAGGATAAAGTATAAATAAATCTCTGTGACAAAGCAGCAGCACAAGAGACAAGGATTTTGTGCATCTGTGTGAGGTTTGTGATTCTGAATCATTTCCTTTTATACCAGTGATCTGTCTCACACTGTGACGAAGCTAAAGAGCTTATAAATTATCATGGCAACCAATTTAATGTTGTATTTAAAACGTATTATAGTTTGTAAAAATACAAATAATATCTGACAATTCAAAAACAAACTCTTAAATGTTTTGAACAATTAGGGTATGTAGATGTGTAGAATTTTCAGTGAGATGTTCCTGTTAAATTGAATCAGTGACACAGTGTATCTCTATGGATAAATATATGATAGGTAAAACAAATTTAGCAATAAATCTCAAATCTATATTAAACACAGCACGTTATGCACCCACCGAAAAACCATTATACAGCAATACATAACAATGGCCAGAGCAAGCACAGACCTAGTTTTAACTTTGACCTTGATTTGTGACCTTAACCTGGGGTGATGAAAAGATTATGCAAAACGCTGTCTAGTGGTGGTACAAATGTGATTAAAAAATGATAATAAATGCCTTCACAAACATGACACTCACTCAAAAACTAACTATTGTTTTATGTTTTTGTAGACTGTAAGACAAAAGTCACCCGCTTTATTTTTGGTTATAACACTTTTAAGCCTTAATACTTTAACATAAAATTAGTGGGCAGGAAGTTCTCATATGCTGCTGTTTGGCGCATTGTTTTGTACTATTAGTGCTTAGTGTATTATTAGTTTAGCGTATTTCTTTGTTCATATCTTAGACCTTATTAATGGTTTTCTTCACAACTTGTATATTTGTTGGATGTAACTGAGACCCTGTGTACATAGTTTTGTTCCACCTCATGAATCACATGTGACACCTTGACCTTGATATCTAATTTTGGAGCATTTTTGGGAGAATACACAATGTAACCAGAGAAATTACATTTCCTGCACAAATGCAGTGTGAATGCTTAGTGCATTAGAACTTGCTGAAAAACAGCTAAAATTAGCAAAAAATGCTAACTAGGTAGCTGAAAAGCAAGCTTAAAATGACACAAGCGAGCAGAAAGACCATGTTTGCCAGAAATGAGCATAAAAAGTGGAAGATTAAAAAAAGGCAGAAATTTGGAAAAAATAAAAAATAAAAGCTGAATAGTAGCTAAAGAAGCAGAAAGAAGCTTAAATTACCAGAAGAAAGTGGAGAGATCACAAATGTGCTAAATTAGGCTGAAAGAAGCAGAAATGAGCACAAAAAAAGTAGAAATGATGTGGAACAAGCAAAATTTTGCAAAAAACAGCTGAATAGTAAGTACAGTAGCTAAAATGTATAAAGATGCTTAAATTACCAGAAAAAGTTGAAATGAGTGCAAAAATGTGGAAATAGCTGAAAAGGCTAGAATTGACATAAAATGTCTAAATAGTTGTTGAAATAGCAGAAAAAAAGATGAAACTTGCAGAAATAAGCTGAAAGGAGCATAACAAGCTGAAATTAGAAGAAAGAAGTTAGAGGAAGCACAAAAATGTTGTAGTTAGCAGAAATAATCTGAAAGGAGCACAAAACGGCAGAAAGAAACCCAGCTGAAATTATCTGAAAGTAGCTGAAAAAAAGTTTAAATTTGCATAAGGAAGCTGAAAGAAACTGAACCAGAACAAAATGTGACAGGAGCAGTAAAAGGTTGTAAACACATCCAAATATCTGAAGGATGTAAATAAAATTAGCTCAGTTCATTTTCTGAGGAAAGAAGTGGCAGAAAAAGCTAAATATTTCAAAAAGCTAAAGTTGAACCAATACCAAAAGTCATATAAAGTCCAAAGTACCAAAGTCATTCTCCGGAAAAAAAATAATTTCACTGTATCCTGGTACAATGATAATAAAGCTTATTCTGATTATGATTTTGATTCTGAAAGAGCTAAATGTTTTGATATATGATTTGTTGAAACGGTGCAAAAACTGTGAAACGAGAAAGATACCGAAAAACATACGGAAGACAAATGGATCACACAAACACTTTTTCTTATCAAAGTTTATTGCACAATGAAAGAAATTGATCTGTTTCAAATGTAAAATTATGTCAAACTAAATTTGATAAATGTGACTACGATAAATATACTGTTGCTTCACTTTACATCTGTTCCGCCGTGTATTCTGAACACTGGGTGATATTATCTGTTGTTGGCCTTCTGTATCTGGAAGTCTGGCCTACATTGTAGGTAGTGAAAAGCATTTTCACACTGATTTCCCTGCAGATCTAATTAAACAAGGAATGAGAACCAGTGAGATGCTGTTTTACTGCAGGCATGAGATACATTTTAATTCAGTTCCTTGAACTGACATTCTGTGATTTTAGATTAATCATCAGTTCACTGACAGCTCAGCATGTATGACTCATTAGGCTGTAATAATTTAAAGTGTATTGTTATGCCTTGGACATGCTGGAAGAAGAGATTTTACATCTCAAGTGTCCCATCTTCTGGTTAAAAACTCTACTATCTCAATTTTTAAATAATTATATACATAGAACATGAAGTATATCATTAAAAATTAAATAAAGTGATTCAAATTATGAAGTATACTTAATAAAACAAAACCTTAACTTTTTTTGGCACAAATTCAGAAGACGGTTCAATAGTAATTTTTATGAGCCTGGAAACCAACTCTCTTCAGTCTGTGTTTTATGATTTTTCCACAATGCAACTTACATCCCCTATTGTAATCCTTACATTTTCATATCATCCCTGCCATTTTGTAAGAGTAGTGGTTTTGTCCCTGGTGTTGTGTTTATGTCTGCGTTCCCCTGATCCTCTATTTCTATCTTTATAGGGTTTTGGTTTCTTTAGTATCTAGCCCCATCTTGTTTATGCCTTGCATCTCTTGTCTCTTTCTTTGGCAACTGCGATTACTCACAGGTGCCTTCACTTTGTCTAATTGGTGTTTCCTGTATATAAGTCTGTGTCTCTGTGTTAGTCTTTGTCCTGGCATTGTCTTCTGTCCACTGGTGATGACCTATCTGTTTCGTGAGTACATCCTTATCCTTCTATGTTTGTTTTGCTTCCCTGTCAGCTCTTTGTTTTGTTAATAAATTCTTTATTTTATATATACATCTTGAGTCCTTGCCTGCCTGCATGCACCACTGGGTTCATCAACACTAGCCTTTTATGACACATTTTTAGGGCAATTCTTTAAAATAGTCACCAGTTTTGTTTCCCAAATGTTAATGGAGAAAGAGCTCAGCAAGAATGGGGTTCTGTTCCAGAAAGGATGAACTCCTAAAGCTAGAGTCCCGTAAAATCTGACGATCTTCACCCAAAGTTATGTGTAACAGAAAAGATATCATCAGATCTCCACTACGATTAAAATACATATCTCACTATAGAAACAAATTAGTGGACAAATGATGATCTCTTGAATCTTCTTATTAGGTTTATGAGCATTTTGTGATCTGTGTGTGATTTACTCACTTATGTATTTCTTTTCCAACACCCCTGTGTTCCTTGTGCCATTGTTCACTCTCCTCAGTTCAGCTCCTGCCTTTCAATCAGTTCATGATTCTCAACCCTGCCAAACCTAAATACACCTGGACATTTGGAGCGGCAGCCTCAAGTGTTTTGTCACAAAGAAAGCATCCATGTGGTAAAGGGCAACAGCTCAAGTGCTCTAGAATTGCAGAAGCTAAACTGAGAAGAGCTTGGGAATGGCTATATGCCCATAACTACCGGTACTTTGATTGGTTTAAATAAAGATTTGTTGCACAACTGATAACATCTGTGAACATTTGGAAACATTTTGAAGACCCTTGGAAATGCCATTCATCAGTTCCCACCACTAAAATGGCTGCTGGAGACTGAGTTTCTTCATTGGAACAAAAAGGTTCCTTCATTTCAGAACTAACAAACTCCAAGCCCACTATTGAAGAACCCATAGCATAAGAAATATCAAGCATGGAGAAGGGTGTCAAAATAATTTAGGTAAAGGTTATGGATGTCTAACAGTAGCTAATGTTAATTTCATGTGTGTGAATTGTCTCCTCAGAGTGCCCGGGGGGCACCTGATTACCTCCAAGGCCTTCTCCGAGTTTTAAGCTGAAAAGCCGAGGTCTTCTTGACCTCGCCTCTGTTGATTGACACTGACGAGACTCATGGAACCTTGTACACCTGTGAAAGCCCGTCCTCCGTCCTTGCAAGTAAACTGAGTTGAAAAATCTTCTCTTATCGTTGTTTGTGAGCTACTTCATTTAAGTAGATGATAAAAGGATAATTATTTTATCCAACAAAGAAAGTTCATACTCAGTAATCCAGGTGTCAAATCTGATAACTCTCAATCAGGTCATCTGGACAGTTTCTTT
>JARVGS010000614.1:22129169-22148244 GCA_031762315.1 Hypsolebias antenori
GTGCTGTGTTGTTTCCTGAAACCAGATTGATGGAGAGGTAAGATGTTAAATGAGTCCAGGTCATTTTTGATTTGAGATTTTGTTTTTCTAGAACTTTGGCTAAAATGCAGAGTTTAGAGATTGGTCGGTAGTTGTTCAGTGAGGTGGGGTCACCTCCCATCAGCAAAGGAAGAACAAAGGCTGTTTTCCAAGCTTCTGTCTAATCTCATCTAGAAATCCAAATTCAATTTCTCAACTAAAGCAAACTTACATGAGAGTTTTGATGAGTATTTTTTTTTTTTTTTACTTTACTGGTTGGGAAATAAATTTGTCAAGTTTTGAGAGAGATTCTCTAGAAGAGTTTTTTTTTTTTAGAAGTTGTGGTTACACTGTGATAAATAAGTTGCTACTGTAACAAGAATCAGATGTTTTCTATTGATGCTAACCTAACCATGTCATGATTTCAGAAAACTATTGCCAAAACCAACTGGGTGACACCACGTCTATCATTTTTACATATATATTTTAAGAATATAAATAAAGCACACTGTGAAATACCACCCAAAGTGCTTTAATTTTGTTCTTAAAAAGAACCAAACAAGTGATATATGCTGGTTTAAATAAGTTACCTGATTAGCTGGGCGTTGTCATGTGGCTTCTGAGGTAATAATTTGACTTTCCTCCAGTCTAAAAACTCATGTAAGGTGGTGAAAGGGTCCTGGGTAATGGGACACTTGTCAGCGTCACTCCAAACCTCGAGCCCCACCAGTGCCACTCGGATATTCAAAGCCCTGTAGAACTGAAGGTAGGAGAAAGATGATGGGGGAGACGTGGTTTCAGGTTACAGTGTATGGTCAGTCTCATTTCCCAAATTTTGTAAAAATTGCTACATGAAATGACTAGGAACTCTGAGCTCCTTCAGACTAAAACTTCCTACTAAGAATAAATTGTTTCTGTTTTTGTTTATTCCACAAACACTCTTTAGATGTCTCAGCTGAGCTTTGAAATGGATCTTCCATTCATAATCCAATCAGCTTCTGCTCACAGGTGGCATAATTCTCACTCGGCTTGGTGCGACCTCTAATAAATCACATTGCAAGCCCGCGTTCACTAGTTCCCTTCGATTGTTACCTTGTCCACATAATTGGCGATCTCAGCCAGTCGCTGTTTGACCTTCTCCATGTCTTTACCTTGCTTCTGAAACTGAACGGCACATGCACACAGAATAAAACATGAAAGGGGCGGAAAGAGCTCTTGAACCTTTACTATGCTCACACACACAAAAATAAATAAATGAATAAAATAGCCTGCACAATTCAGAACGTTGTTCACGCTGAGCTTTGTGCTGCACTAAAGTTCTTGTGTTAATCCAGCTAATGCTTCTGCTGCACTTACCAAAGAGCTTCTTTTAAGTAAAAAAGATGACTTTGGGATCTTTTGTAGTGTTCTGCTGAGTCAGCAGGGTCTTTACCTGCTGTAGTTTTTTTTTTTGGTACTTTTTTCGCTCATGTTTCCATAAACTTCAAGCTATTAAAATACTCTCTATATAAAAATGTTTGGCTCAATTGAGAAAATTGAGAAAAGTGAGCTGTGATATTATATTTAGCAACCTTTGTACTTTTTAAACTTTTTTTTTTTTTTTTTTACAAAAATAAAATTCTCATTGAAATATATTGTGAGCAATTTCTTAAAAAAATATGGTGCAGTGTGTAATCTGCTTCAGCATCCTTTTTGCTCTTATGTTCCTTTAAGCGTTTAGCTATGGTTTTGCTCTTTTAAGCTTTTAGCTACAGTTTTTCAAATTGTAGCTACAATTTAGTTCAAATTAACTTTTAGCTGTGATTAAGTAAATTTTGGCTTTAGCTACCGTTTTGCTCATTTTAGCTACCGTAGTTTCACCTTTTAGTTATGGCGTTGATCACTTCAGCTACAGCAAACACTTAGCTTTCAGCTACTGTTTTGCTTACTGATGGTTTTTCTATTTATAGCTTTAACTACTGCTTTGTTCACTTTAGCATACTGTTTTTCTACAAATAGCATTTAATTACTGTTTTGTTCCTTTTAATTTAGCCTTTTTCTGCAAAATTTAGCTTTTATTCAGCTTGTTTTTACATTTTCAATTAAGTGTTAAACAAATTTAAGTTATCTAGTTATAATTATAGTTGATCAAGTTATATGTGACATTTATTTTTTTTGCTTAAAAATTATATGTTGCTGTTCATGCTTCTGAGAAACGCTCGCCTCTCTTTAAGTTAAGTTGAACATTTAAGCTTAAGACCATTTAAAGACTCATTTCTGAGTCGTACTGCTATGTAGAAGGTGCCGAAGAGCAAAACGGATGAGCCAGTGACACATCAGTGACAACATGGCCATAATGGATCTGTCCTATCCATGCCTCATGGGAAAAAGGTCATTTAGCGCGTGACCTCAGGGGCTGTTTCTTCAGGGAGTCTGCACAAGAGCTGAAGAGGCTGCAACCTCTGCTTACCTCTCTGTTGTCAGCAACAATGATAAGCTCCACGTACTTGGTTGTTGTCTGGAGATGGCGTTTATGCTGGAAGACAGTGCAAGGAAATTTTATTTTTGGGGAAAGGTGGAAGTGGGCGATACAGACACGGGAATGAACAATAGGTTTGAGGGGAAAAAAAAAAAAACAGGGACAAACGAGGACATACAGAAGGACAGTCTAACTTCATCAGGTGGCCACTCTATTTAGCTTTTCTCCTGCTAGTCATAGAAAATGAAGCACAAAAGAGAGTCAGAACAAAGCTATCAGTTAGCCTCTGTTTGACCCAGTAAGGACTGCTGAGGTCACACAACACTGCACAGGAACCAGCTTATTAACTAATAAATCACTGCTTCTGACTAACGCTGCCCCATTGTAATAATTTCACACTTCTTTTTTCTATCCGAAAATTCAGCAGAATGTGAAATACTAATATCTGTTGATTTACAATTTTACAAAAGAACGATATTAGACTCACATTGAAGCTTTTCTTTATTTCTAAATGCTTCTGGTGTATATATTTGCCTGCTCTGCACAGGACAGTAAAACATGGTCCCTATCCAAGAAACTTTTTTTTGATTGTCTCATGCTGTGTTGGACAGTAGCTCACTTTCGGCGCATGTTGAGTTAAGTCTGTTTCACCTGCACAAACACACAAGCCCACACTCTCTACTCGCACGCTTGTGGATCCTACATCGCTCTGCTGACTGACGGTTCTGCCTTCACACCACAGCGCACTTTCAACACAATTTTCTTTATCCATATTGGCCTGGCAGCTCTCCGCTCTTATCTACCTCATTCACAGATAAACCTGGATGGGCAAGTATACTCTAAACGCACCCTGTGGTGATAAGCAAGCTTCTAGGAAGCTGGAGAAGAGACACACATGAATAATGGGTTGACAGTAAGCAGAAAGTACATCTGTTCTTAAAAAAAACAAAATAGATGGTGCAGCCTAAAGAGTGAGCTTGGTTCATTGCAGAGTTAGCAACAAGCTAACTAAACCAGAGTTGCATTCTTTAGCCCAACAAATAGAATTTCTTAGAGAATATAATCCTAAATCTTACCAAAGATGCTCTTCCAAACTGGAGCTTTAATTGTCAAAGAATGCATATTTTGGAGGCCACAAAGACTTCTGAACAGACTTAATGCAAAGTTTTCAGAATTTGTTCCCACAGTTAAAAAAAAAAAAATCATGTTCACAGATTTACAATCTGTGTCCATATTTTGGGCATTTGATGCGAATCTGGAGCAGGTGTTGTGGAGATCATCTACAATAACACCAACAGAATCGTCTGTGATTTGGTATAAATCACAAGTAATAAGTAATAAATCTCATTTTCTTATTTCATTCAAACTGTGAAAATTAAACAGGTTTAAATAATTTTGAAAATTTTTTATTTTTATACTTTTATTCACAGTTAATCGCAAAGATTATAGTTTATAGTAAAGTTTTGAACAAAGATGTACCATCTTTTAGTGCTTAAAGTATGTGTAAAGAATTAATCTCAACAACTACCACAACAATTTTAGCTATTTGTCTGTATAACTGATTGAGTTATAGCCATTTTTGTGTTCACTAACTGTTAAATCTCTGTACCAGCCGTTCTAAATCAGGTTTACTTTTAAAATGTATTCAGTTGTGTGATGACTTCCGCTTTGTGCTGTTGTCAAGACTTGTCCTAATTTTTTCAGGCCTCTTACAACTAAGAACATCTGCAACTAGAGCCAGCACTTTGATCACCAACAGAAATCAAAACATAAAAATCTCAATTGCTGAATGACTAAATAAATAAATAAAATAATGTGGGAAAAACCACAATATTTTTAGCCAGCAAACTCATATGTTTAGTCCATTTCCCATACTGACATCAACGCACCCAGAAATGACAGCCAAAAACAAAAAAACTGTCGAATCAGTGGAAAGCCCCGTGTATTAAATCTGCATCATGATCATGTTTACCTCCTCAGACGTCCTTGAGCAGCTGCTTCATCTTTTACCCCACATACCTTTATTGCTGTTTGAGTAAAGCAGTCATCAAACAATGTTTTGCCAGGTTATCTGGACGGTTTCTATTTTTGCTGAGACGTTTCATCCAAAGGACTTCACCTGAGGAGCCACCAAACAAACTGATTCCCACAAACAGCATACTCTATAGTGGAAAAAACAGTTCACTGGTGCTAAGATGGCCACCAGGGTCTGCCCTCTCAATAAGAATCTGTTTGGTGGCTCCTCAGATTGAAAAAGTCCTTTGGATGAAGGACGAAACGTCTCAGCAAAAAAAAGAAACCATCCAGATAACCTGACTGAACATTAGCTATGCTTACATGCGCAAAATTCTTTGATCGGATTGAAATGTATTTGGATTAAATAATACAAATGTATTGTTTACATGGGCACAGTCCGTTCACGATGAGCGTTCACATGCAGCAGGCTTTTATTCTGAATAGAAGTGACATGAGCAAAGTGGTCAACTTTCCTTAAAAAAACCCCAGAAGAAGTTCTACTTCCATGATGAACGTAAACAAACCTGAGCGTCCAAAATAGACCCGCACCAGGTATTAATGATGGTGGAGACGTTACTGCTCTCCCTGATTGAGCTACAGGTAATACACATAATTTTGAGCTCTTTCAAAGTTTCTAGTAGAAATGTTGTCACTCACTGACCAGTTTTGCTTCCCCGACATATTAACGTCTAGCCAGGCGGAAATACGTGAGGTTGACATAGGTTGCACATGTGCAGTCAGGTCAGTTTTCCACGATTGGAATAAAACAATCAAATTAAGTGTTTAGATGCACACTGTTCGGATTATGAATTTGCATAAACCATCCCTCTCATTAGTTTTACAAATTCATTCAGATCGAGCTGAATCAGCTCAGAATAATCCAAATAGGGCATTTACATGATAAATCTTTATTGCGAACGGCTGTTTAATCTGATAACTTACGTCCATGTAAACACAGCTACTGTTGGATTTTTACCTGGATTATTGAGCATGAACTTTGGTGTTTTGAACCACTTTGGTACGACTGCCCCAGAGGAGCTGACAGGGGAGAGGGTGGGCCCCAGAAGCCATCTTAGCACCAGCAAACTGTTTTTTTTCCCCACTACGGAGTATGCTGTTTGTTGGAATCAGTTTGTTTGGTGGCTCCTCAGACTGAAGAAGTCCTTTGGATAAAGGACGAAAGCCTCAGCAATACCCTCCACCCCCAAAAAAGGTCCAGATGACCTGATTGAACGTTGTTGGATTTTTACCTGGATTTGAGCAAGAACTTGGGTAAATCAGTCATGTTTGTGTGAACTCGTGTTGTTTTATAGATCTAAGATAAAAATCACTAAATTCTGTGTTTTCCACTTATCACTGCTCATTATTTATAAAACCTTGTTCTCTGATTTGAAGCTTCATAAGGACGTGGCTCAAACGATCTATCTCTCATGCTCCATGACGCAAGGGTTTGAGTGAAGGAAGTGAAACAAGAAACGGTTTCTTTAACGTGACAGGTTGAATTCTGTTTGGACTGGACCTGAAGGAGTCTTCAGTCTTACTTCACGGCGAGAGCAAATGGAGCCGTTTAATAGCCGACGTGTTTTTTTGCTCAGGCGTTTAACAACTGCCGCTCTCCATACGTTCAGGACACTAATGGATGCTTCACATGGAGGGAATGAGTGAATAATTCAACAAGTAGCGGCCTCTAAAATATATAGTAGGCCATTTATTTATATCAGCATGACAAATGGTCTTTTTCGAAAGGGCTAGAGGGTGATGGTGTTTTAAATGCACAAAATACAAGGAGCCCTAACGTGCTATTGAGTGAAACTGTTGGGGAAATCTGCTTGAAAACTGTCCTTGGCACAAACTAAAAAACAAATCTAGATTATTTAGAGTTAAAATTGTCCTTGAGCTATTTTTCCACTGCAACATATTATTTAAAATAAAATAACTAGTAGGAAATCTTTTTTACCGTCTGGTCACTTAAAGGGGCGCAGACTGTAAACTGAGTTTGGTGTGATTCCTCATCTATCAGCTTCCACATTTCTCCCATAAAAAACAAAAAAACAAGGTAAAGAACAGACAGTTTAAAAAAAAAAAGTCCTTACTCTTGAGCGGAAGGCCTTGAACGGGCTGCTGTCTGTGAGCGCAGGGGGGTAGGATATGTTGAAATCGTGGCCACAGGTTCCGGAAACAAAACTGAGGTGTTCTGCTGAGTAGATCCAGTGAGTCCCATTAGAGCAACTGGTGCACGGTTCCAGCATGTAGGACCTGCCTCCAAGAGACACGAAACCCCTGCAGGAAGAAAAGGATCAGGCAAAAAGATTTAAAACACATTAGACTGAGATGAAATAAAACAAAAAAAAACAAGAAGGACTTCTATAAGCTAAGAAGAAATTATACAATACAAGAAAAAATAATTCACATAAATTATATCTGGGCAAAGTCAAAATGACCTCCTGTCTTGGACATTTTTGCTGTGGAGCAGAAAACCCCTCTGACTGATTATGCTTCATCATTATTTTGTGCAGAGGGCATAGTGTGTTGATTATCTTAAGCAGCTCGGGATGCTATTTTCTACTATCAGTTTTAAGGGGCTTAAGCGCAGCTCCCAAATCAAAAGTAAGCCGTTTTTGTCCTTGACTGTGATGCTGCTGTCCCAAGTTGCAAACAGAACTGCAACCACCAACAAAACCATCAAGAGGATTTAAAACATCTGGCTGCAAACGCTGAAGGGCAAATTCAGCCTGTAAAAAAAGTCTGAATTGAGTTGAAGCAGATTTGTTTAGTTCTACTGCGCTTAAAATATATAAATATATCTTGTTTGCCATTCTATATAAAGACTATGAGTGAAATCATTCATTAATATCCAACAAAGTTTAGTCAGGTCACCTGGACATTTTCTTTTTTCGTTGAGACGTTTCATCCTTCATCCAAAGAACTTCATCAGGTGTCTGAATCTGGATTATTGAGCATGAACTTTGATGTTTTGAACCACTTTGGCTATGGCTGCTTCAGAGGAGTCGACGGAGGAGAGGGCAGGCTCCAGAAACCATCTTATCACTAGCAAACTGGTTGATCCACTATGTGAGTGTGCTGCTCGTGGGAATGAGTTTGTTGTGGCTCCGCAGACTGATGAAGTCCCTTGGATGAAGGATGAAACGACTCAACAAAAAAAGAAACTGTCCAGATGACCTGACTGAACTTTGTTGAATTTATTTACAGTACTTGGATTATTGAGCAAGAACTTTGACATTCATCAATATAATTTGGTAATAATGAAAGATTCAGTTCTTTTTACTTGGCAATAGATGATCGTCTTTCATAATTACTACCGTAATTTCCAGATTATTGAGCGCACCTGAATATAAGCCACGCCCACGAAAAAAATATAATTTTGTACATATATAAGCCTTGGGTTTGCACAGATTAAAAAAAATATATAATTAATTAAATATATACCGGGAACATACAAATATGTACAGTAAATGTTTGTTTTTTTCCTGAACAGTGCCTGCAACATGACTGGTAAAAATAAATAAATAAATAAATAAATACAGTTGAAGCAGTGTATAAGCCACGGTGTTCAAAGTGTATGGAAAACGTAGCGGCTTATAGTCCAGAAATGTCGGTATGTTTGGTGATAATTTGGCTACTTAACTAATTTCATGTCACAGCTGCAGCCTACAACTCTGTGGATTTCTATAAACGATTGCGCAATGCTCAAACCACATGAACTCCTACTAAGTAACCATCACAAGTTTGAGAGCAGCCAACCCAAACCAGGAAACGTTTGTGTCGGCGATGGGGTCAAGCAATGCGCTGTCAAAAACGTTTTATTGATCTGTCACCACGCAGACAGGTTTCAGAGAAACTGAAACAAATAAATAAATGTTATGACCAGCAGTTCATACTCGGTCTGCTAAATCACTCTACAGGGTTTGGATTTTTGGCTGATTTATGAAAACATTTTGGATGGTGCCCAATGATACTGCTGCAATCATTTCTCCTGTTTGACATCTGCAAATAAAGCATTTCCAACACGGAAACTCCTCACGTGTCTAAAACCTCACAATATGTTATTTTCAGCTGCATAAAAAGACAGAAATCTCTGCTAACTTTTGTTGCAAAGTATTTCCTGACGACTTCTATAATGTTTTTGATTTTTCTCTGCACTTTTGCAGAAATATTACTCAGCTTTTCATACATTGTCTAAAAGGTAGTTTTAAGAATCACAAATAAATGGACTATAAGATGTTTTAGTCATTAAAAAAAAATGATGTTGCCAAATTGAGTGGCAAAAGTTTGATTGCTACTTAAAGCGCAAATATACATAAAAGCGTGATCATCAAAACATAAGGTCAAAATACTTTGACGCACAAAGACCCCACTTAAAAAGAGTTTTTGAGCCCGTCAGCCTGGAAACAGTTGCATAACTCTCTCTAAGGAGTTTAGACTCCAGGAAGCCACGTTCAGACAAACTACGCATGACTGGAGTAAATAAAAGGCTGCTGTTACCCACCCCAGGTACTTTGTAGGTACGTAAAACCTTAGATCATTCAACCTTTATTTATACAGGTTAGTCTCATTGAGTCACGGGGACTCATTTACAAGAGAGACGTGAGGTCACAAATAAACTCAGAATCTTCTAAGTGGAAAAATCACTCATGATTATGATCATTATTATTATTGTTATTATTATTGTGGGATGAAGAGCTCTTGAAGCTCAGCTTTACTTCTTGGTCTTCTTGGCTGCACGGATTAGCGTCAGTTTTCTTGACTGCAGACTTCTTGGCGGCCTGTGGCTTCTTAGGAGTGACCTTCTTAGGGCTCTTGGTCACCTTCTTGACAGCCTTCTTTGCCAGTGCCTTCTTGGGGGACTTTTTTCTTTACTGCCTTTGGCTTCTTAGCAGTGGGTTTCTTGGCTGTCATGGTCTTCTTGGCAGCAGGCTTCTTGGTTTTGGCAGGAACTATCTTCTTCACCACCTTCTTGGCCAATTTGGTGGCTGCAGGCTCCTTCTTGGCGAGCTTGAAGTATCCGGAGGCGCCGGTGCCTTTAGTCTAGCTCAGGGTGCCATTGGTTACCAGCTTGGTGACGGGGGTGTGGATGTGTTTGTTGGCGTTGTTTACGTCCACTCCTATCCCGGCCAGCACCTTCTTGAGCGTCAGAGAAACTCCCTTCCGCTCCTTGCAGTCGGCCACGGCGGCCACGATGAGCTTAGGGAGATTGCATCCTTCCTTCTTTGCTTCCGGGGGCTGACATCTTCCTTGGGGCTTTGGCTGGGACTTTAGTTGGCGCAGCAGCTGGAGCTTCTTCTGCCATGCCGCTGTTATCTTTGCCCTGTTCCTCTGAACCAGTGGTTCCCAACCCTGGGCCCTGAGGAACGCCATCCTGCATGTTTCAGTTGTTTCCTGCTCCAACTCGCCTGATTCAGTGATTTAATTACTTGAACTTCTGCAGAAGCATGTTAATCACCCTTTTATTCAAATCAGGTGAGTCAAATCAGGGCAACAAGCAAAACATGCAGGATGGTGTTCCTCAAGGACCAGAGTTGGGAACCACTGCTTTGAACGATCATGAGCCATATTATTGTTATTATGTCACAAAATGACAGTGATTAAATCTACTGGTAGAAAGTTTAATGAACTTTCACCTATCTGTGTAACATTGTGGTGATACTGTCACAATGCTGAAGTCATTGAACAACACTAACACTACGCACATTACACATTCTAAAAAATATTCTGGCAGAAAAAACTGACTTTATTTAGTTTCAGTGGTTGAAAAAAATTGATTTAACAGAAATGGACCTGAAGTAAGTGCCTCATTTTCAGGAACCAAAACTGATCCTGGAGTTGTTTAGTTACAGCTGTTACTGTATCTGGGCGTCACACCAGATACTGCAAGCAAAGGTCTTATACTGACCTATATTACCCAGAAATGTAATACTGGATAGTTGTGAATATAAAAAATATACAATCTTCTTGATTTAGGTCTTTTTTAATGACTTCTGATGGATGCATAGACTTTTAACCTAATTTAAAAAAGGGGGGAAATAGAAAACACAACCCTGTAAACTGAAATCTAAACAGAAAGTTGATGTGTATGTGTGATAGATGTTTGGTAAAACAGTTGGCTAATGTGGTGCTGTGCTTAAAGCAGGCACAATCATTTGACTTTACATGTTTTATACCTGTGAGACTTCTTTTATGCCGCATAAAGAGAGAGGCACAACCAGCCGACTTAAACCTGACAGCTGTGAAATTCAACTCATTTGAGACTCAATTCAAATAAAACTGATCAGCTCATCCAGCAACCAAAAAAAAAAAATAGCAGAGGGAGGTTTTAGACTCCCTGGCCTTCAGTGCAGATTATAAGTGACGTGTTAGAACAACATTATTACCATGGAAGGCAAATCATGTACGACAAACTCACCTAATTCCAGCACAAGTGCTGAGGCTGACGTCTGAGTTGACATAACCCTCCACCTCTCCGTGGTAATAGCAGTTTGCCTGAAAAGGCATAAAAAAAAGAGAAAACAGCAAGAAAAATGGGACCACGTGAGATAAACGTTCATGTTTTAAAAAGTTCAATCAAATTCAAAAGTCTTTGCCAGGTAACCAGAATAATTTCACTCAACACCAAAAACTAATAACAGCTCCAATCTGACTTTGAGTCGTATTTTCTTGTATATGTTTTGCTTTCTGCTACTTTCCCAGAGAGCCACTTTCACAGACCACCTGACAAGCTACAGTAAAGAGTAAAAAAGTGAATTAAGTCCATGTTTATTGAATAAGGCCTGGCAGCAAATGGGTGGAGAGGAAGTGCCTGGTTTAGAGTGAAAACAGGCCTTGGGCTTTCTGCTTCACTGAGATGGCCTTGCTCAGGTGAAGTCAGACCCACGGCACCTTGTTCTGGGGAAAAAAGGAAGTGTGAGTTTTCTACCCTACTCAAACTCCCTCTAAATATAGAGGGCAGGCATTAAATTTCAATTTTAAGTTGCCTGTCTGCAGAGGCTGCTGGCATCCAGAGGATTTGGTATTCAAAGGAGTCTGTGCTTAATGTGAATGTTTATGAAGCATTCACTCTATTGTGATCCATTTTTCTTCCATACGTTCTCGTCCCGCAGTTTTCGAACTATTTCAACAAATCATATATCAAAACGTTCAGCTCTTTCAGGAGAAGGGTGCTATGACTTTTAGTATTGGTGCAACTTTAGCTTTTTGAAATATTTAGCCTTTTCTGACATTTTTTCCTCATAGAAATGAGTTGAGCTCATTTTACAACCTTTTACTGCTCATTTCACGTTTTGTTCTGGTTCAGCTTCTTTCAGCTTCCTTGTGCAAATTTAAACCTTTTTCAGCTACTTTCAGCTGTTTTGTGATCCCTTCAGCTTCTTTCTTCTAACTATATTTTTGTGCTTCTTCTAACTTCTTTCTGCTAATTTCAGCTTGCTATCCTCCTTTCAGCTTATTTCTGCAAGTTTCAGCTTTTTCTGCTATTTAAGCTACTATTTAGCTGTTTTTATGCTAACATTAGCCTTTCAGTTAATTCCACATTTTTTGCACTCATTTCAACTTTTTTCAGCCTAATTCAGCAAAAATGTGCTCTCTCAGTTTCCTTCAGGTAGTTTAAGCTTGTTTCTGTTTCATTTTAGTTTATTTTTTATTTTATTTTATTTTTTGCTAATTTAAGCCTTTTTCCAGCTAATTTCCACATTTTGGTGCTCATGTCTGCTTCTTTCAGCCTACTTGAGTAAACTTGTGTTCATTCTGTGTTCTGCTAATTTAAATTTGCTCTACCTTTTCAACTGCCCTTTAGCAAGTTTTAGCTCATTTCAGCAATTTTCAGATAGATAGATCGATAGATAGCAGCTTTCTGCTCGATACAGAGGGCTGTGGTAGAACGGTGGTCTGTGGTTGTGTCAGGAAGGGCATCCGGCGTAAAAATAATTGCCACGTCTTCGTGCGACTTACTTTGCCGTGGCGACCCCGAAGAAGGGAGCAGCTGAAAGAAGACGAGGGGAAAAAATGCTCCTTTCATTTTTTTCAGCTAGTTTCAGCATTTTATGCTACTATTTAGCTGTTTTTATGCAAATTTTAGCCTTTTCAGCTAATTCCAGATTTATTGTTTTAGCTCATGTCAGCTCTTTCCACTTCCTTCTTGTAGATTAAGCTTATTCCTGCATTTTTGGCTACTTTTGAGTTGTTTTTGTTTGAGCAAATTTTAGCTTATATTTAAGCTGATTTCCACCTTTTTTTTTTTTTTTTTTTTGCTAATTTCTGGTTATTTAAGCCCAATTCAAACAAATGTGTTTTCTTTCTGCTTTCTTCTGCTAATTTAGGCTTGTTCTTTCATTTCAGCTACATTTCAGCATGTTTTGTTTTTAGCTAATTTGAGCTTTTTTTCAACAAGTTCTTCTGTAATAATTTTTGCAGGAAACCCAAATTTTCTAGTTCTGTATTAAAATCTTCTACATATGTCAAAGTGCAATTGATATGTACTGTGCGTAGAGAAAGGTCCTATTTACCGTATTTAAGCCACGCTCTTGAATATTTTTAAATGTAGGTCAAATCAAATTAGTTGATAATGCGAAAGAAAAATATTGCTGTCATAAAACCCAGAAGTATACGTACAAGCAGAAATAGTTCAGGTCCAAACAGACTGAACTGTTGACAAGAAACATCTGAACACGCACTACATGAGGAAAGTGATACGTTGTTGGCGAGCAGAAAATAAGAAGCATCAGGAGAGTCAACCCCTGAACTTTTGTTTCTGCTACGAAGCTAATTCAATGATTGCAACACACCCTCTCACAGACTGTTGCAATAATATCAAATGTGCAAAAAGAAAAGGCTGATAAAATTCTGATTAAACACACATTTTTTTCTGCTGTAGAGTATATTGTTTTTGTCATTTTGTTAAATCAGAACAGACTGTGCAGCTGATTAAAACAGTGACTGCAGATTCATCATTTGACACCTCTATTCCAAGCATGGGCTCAAAAAGCTTTATTGTCATTGCACTAAAAGAGATTTAGAATAGATTTACTGAGCTTCTCTAATAAACAAGAGGCACTTGTTCACACACATTTCTCCTCCTTTCAATAAATGAAAGCTTCAGACTAAAAGCATTAAAAGACAAATAATTAAAACGATTAAAATATATTACAAAATACTAAATGTTCTTAAATGTGAGTAAAAAGTATGACGTTTACATTAGATAGGGTTCTGGCCCTGGAAGTGGGGTTTGGAAGATAGCTGAAGGAGTTGGCTTGGAGTCATTGTTCAGCTTGGATGTACAAACTTTAAGGTCTCTCCTGTGTTTTCCAGATAGGAATAACAAAAGAACTGATGAGGAGGGTGCGCTTCATCCTTCAGGACGCTGTTTGCTTTGTGGAGGTTGTCTCTTCCATTTTGGGGGGATTGCGTTTGAGTTTTCCAGGATGTTTTAATCACTCTCTGGATGCGTTTTCTCTATTTCTTCCTCTGCAGTTTGAATATCTATCTATCCAATAATCAATTTTCCTTAAACACTTCTCCTTTCTAAGTTGTAAGCATCTGATGAATATCAGTCTCTGTGAAAGAGGCATGGTACACCTTGGACAGGTCGCAACTCCATCACAGAGACACATGGAGACAAACGAGACAATCGCTCACACTCTCACTCACATGTAGGGATAATGTAAAGTTACCACTGAACGTAATATGCATGTTTTGGGTCTGTGGGTGGAAACCAGAGCACCAGGAAAAAACACGAGTGTGAACAGTAAACATAACTGAATTGAATTGAACAGGGAGAATCGCAAATTCCACCCAGAAAGTCCGCAACAGGTCCCTCTTGTAAATGAGTCCCTGTGGCTCAACGAGGCTAGCCTGTATAAATAAAGGTTGAATGAGTAAGCCAGGAGGCAATCCTGCGACTTTCCTAATGAAAGGCAACATCTCTCACCACTGCTCAACCGTGCTGCCCAGTTTGAACATTAATTTGGAATATTGCATATCAAAGCCCCATAAAAAGAGCAGTATTAAAAGGCCTTGAGCAGCTGTGCAGACGAACATTTTGTTTTCTCAAGTGTTTTTATTTTATTTTATTTTTTTAGTACAGCTGCTGTTTCTATTAGTGAACTGGCGTTGGATAATTGTGAGGTTTCCTCTAAAGTTGGTTCTGCAAGAATATAAGAAGTCTGGAGACATCTAAACATTATTTTCCAGAAGATATATGTTTATTTTTACACTATTTTAACAATTGCTGAGGTTTAATTCTATGATTTTAGAATAGTAGTGAGTTTTGTAGTTCTCTCTGTGGACTTTTCATGGAAATCAGAGTTACAGCAACATCCTTCCAGCAGACTTGGTTCTGGTTATCCGTCTTCAGTTGGGTTCACATTAGACAGGTTTCATTCATCTAACTCTGAACTGATCTTCTTCCATTATGCTTTGGACTTTTAACGTACTCCTTCCCAGTGCAATGCTTGTGATATCAGCTGGTTCATGTAGTGTGTCCTATCCATCTGACTGGGTCTCATCCACAAGTCGGCACTGGAGATAAACTCATCCCACATAACACTGAGGATTTAGCAAAGACTGATGAATGTCTGGAGCTTGTTAGTGATGGTGCTGATCATCTGCTGCAACTCAAATCCATACAGAAGAACCGTAAATGGCACGCAAAGTGCTGAAAAACTAAGCTGTTTTGTTAATTTAGCTTCTAATCTTGGTCTCTACCAGCAAAATTACAGTTCATGCTACTAAGGTAAGTAAATTAGTCTTTGTGATGTTTTCTCATTTTAATTATGTATAAAATTATGCAAATAATTATAAGGTATGAACTTTTCATGTTTGTGGTGTTTCAAGAGGTCAAACACAATGTATGCTGAGTGATCACGGTCAAATACTGATCCTAAATTATAGTTCAGGGTCTTTTCATGACTAAAAAAGTAAACCTTTATGATTTAAAACAGTACTGTATAGAAATATGGAAGTCTGAACAAATTAAAATAGATATCCATGATACTGGATTTTTGACCAATATCTGACATGCCATTACTGTATGTTAAAACTTATTTGGCCGATAACCGATATCGATATTCCCCCCCACTAGACCTCCTTACAGAGACTACATAGCTTTCTCTGCTATGGAATTAAAAGACTGCAATATTCTGCATGGTCTTTGTCAGTTTGACTTGCTACTAAATGTAGATGCCAAAAAGGGGTCTGAAAATGATGTAACACTTCAACTTGGATTATGTTTAATGTCAAATGTATTCGTGACATTTACTCTGTCTAACACAATGACAACTTTCAAACAATGCAAATTTGTAAATTTTCACAAATCTAAACTCAACCTGTTCACAAGCGACAAGTGAAAAGCACATAAGTAGTAATGCATTAATACATACTTGACAGTTTCTTAAAAAAAAAAAAAAAAAATTAAAACAGAAGCCTTTCATATCTGTGAGTTACTGTATTTTGATGGAATGGCCGATGTCCAATATTTAACTTTATTGCTAATTTTGGCCGATACGGATACCATGCCGATAATATTGTATTGTGCATCCCTAATTTAAAAGATAAGTTCAAACAAGATCTTTAGTGTATCTGCAAAAATCTCTTTCAGACAACAAACAAAGATAAAACTTTTAAATGAACTTATACGCTTGTTTATAAAGTAAAGCGTAAATTAAGAGGGATTATATGTCACCAACACCTCGGTGAACTACCTAACGTTCAAAGGTTTGAGAAGAGAGCAGGGCCAAATCACAGAGTTTTGATGTTGATCACTGCACAAACGCTTTAAGAAAAAAAAGATGAATCCATCTTCTTAACCTGCTTTATTCAGTTCAGGGTTGCAGGGAACTGCTGCACATCTTCAGTGGTCAATGGGCAAATGATGGTCCACATCCTGAACCGATCATTTATCTATCACAGGTGCATCTGACCGCCAACTATTCATGCTCACACCTTTAGGATAGCCAGGTAACCTAACATGCACGCTTTTGGACTGTGGAACAAAACCAGAGTACTCAGAAAATACCCTAGCATGCACAGAAAGAACATGCTAAACTCGACACAGAAAGGACCCAGCTAGGAGTTGAACCTGCAACCTTCTAGCTACAAAGAGGCGTGCAAACCAACTGCACTAATGGGCAGCCAAAGAATGAAGAGGACCATCCATATAGCTTTTTACAGGTTGTTTCAATCTGTTTTGGGGTTTTTGGGGGTTTACTACATTCACATTTACAACCTTTCCTATCTTTAGCTCTTTATGCTAATTGTAGTGGCACAATAAAATAAAATAATTCATTATAGTGAGGTAAGAAAGGGCAAAAACTGGACAGCACATCATAAAACAAATGAATTTTTGGTTTAGTTTGGAGGAGCGGGGTTGGAGTTAGTGCACTGAGTTAATGCCGTCTTCTCATGTTTTTTGGATGAGATCATGACTGAGATGTATTGATATAGGATATGAATAGACTTTTAGTTTCTATGGTTTCTGCTGAAAGGGAGACAAAAAGCGCTTAAGTGTTAATAAATCAAGTGTGATAAAGTAAGATTCATAACTAAAACCCAGATTACTGTGGGAGGTAACCCTTCGTGTGAATCCAGATAGACATTTATTATTCCAAGCTAACTATTTAATATCCATGGAGGTGATTGATTTTCCCAGTGGATGGTTTTTGTTGCAGCACATGACACTTGTTTATTGTGCTCCATGTGGATTTAGACTTAGTGAGAAGGGAAGAGGGTGCAAAACAGAACTGGAGAAAAAGGCTGACTCATGCTGAAGTCACTCCCAGCAGTGCCTCGCTGTTGATACAGAACTGAATCTGCAAGATCCCTCACCCAGATGACTATATCAGCCTCCCTCCCTGCCGGCAGGACAAATAAATTACTGTACAGTCTCAAAAGATCTGGCTGTTTTCAGTGAAATTGTCCTCCCATGAAGAACTAGCTGTAGTCATGGGAGAGGAATGAGAAGAGGGGCAGAGGTCAAAGAGATGTTCAAATCTTCATATAGTCAATCAGCTAAACAGGTTTTTGACCTAAAACTAGTTACTTTAAAGCAAACATTTGCTGCTTTTTTCATGCGTTTGGGGATTCACTCCTCTTACCAGATCATATGGCTTTAATTTAAATGTTCTTGATTAAAACAAAAAAAAAATTATGGAGCTGCAGTCAGATGTTTTCATACACCCATCACGGGCATGAACGTCAAATTGAATTAGGGCTTTTAGTAATTAACTTAAACCGTTTTGGGGGTTTTTTTTGCCAAGGGGGAATGAATACACAACATAAAACTTCAATGATGATAAAAACAAAACACAAGATTGAATTTATTTTGATTTTTTTTTTTTAACCTCACTGGGTCAAAATGACACATACAGGCTTAAATATACACACACATACACACCCATTAATATTTGGTTAAACGTCCCTTAGCAAGCTGCACCTCGACCACATCCTTTTTTAAATCATCAACAAGCTTCTAATTCTGGCTCAATATTTGGTAGTTTTGTTTGAGTTTACTTAAATCATTTGGTTTCCTGGAACAGATGTGGCTCTTAAGCTTATTCTACGAATGTAAAATTGGTTTGCGGTTGTGGTTTTGGGAAGGCCATTCCAGAAATCTAATGGGAGAGTGGTGGCACACAGGTTAGAGAAGGTGAGCCTGTGATTGGATGGTTGCCGGTTTGACTCCAAGCACCAGCTACATCAAAATGTGGGTGGGATAGGTGAATAATTTTCCTCCACCCTTGTTTGCTCCCACTCTGGGCCCTAAACCCCCACATCTGCTCCTCTGGGTGCCCTAGATAACAGCTCTCTTCGCCATACCGGGGGCTGTAGTAGCTCGGTGGTCTGTAGTCACTTTAGGAAGAGCATTTTTCCAGCATAACAATTAAAATGTCTTTGTGGCAACCCCTGTCGAAGAGAGCAGCTGAAAAAAGGCACACACCCCCCGAAATCTAATGCGAGCCTGGCTTATCCACTCAAACACCAGTTCTGATGTGTGTTTAGGATCAATATCCTGTTGGATTACCCAATTATGTCCAGGTGTTAATTATTCAGCTGTTGATTTGAAGTGAAGTTGAATATAATGGAGGTAGTCCTCCTAATCCTTTTTCAGGGGCTCCCAACCATGGTCCTTGAGGAACACCATCCTGCGTGTTTGTTTGTTTTTCATTCAACCTTTTTTGTTTTAGTGGTTTCTCTGCTCCGACACACCTGATTTTAATTAATGGGTGATTAACAAGTTTCTGCAGAACACAAGGAAGTAATGAAATCACTGAATCCGGTGTGTTGTAGGAGGTAAACAATATGCAAAACATGCAGGATGGTGTTCCTCAAGGACCAGGGTTGGGAACCACTGAATTTTTGTTTTTCCTTCTTGCTCTTGGTGAAGGCAGATGCTTTTTCCTCCGCGCCTTCCTCTGCTTCTGCTCTCATCTATATGTTGCTTTTTTTTTTTTGCTGAGGTTTTGTTGCAACTTCACATTGTATCCGTTAGGGACACAGTGTGATACAGGTAACCCCCGGTTTCCGGCTTAGTTCCGTTACACCGGCCCGGCCGGATACCGAAAAAGCCGGTTACCGGAA
>JARVGS010000614.1:22169880-22182906 GCA_031762315.1 Hypsolebias antenori
AAATGAAATTTTCATATATTTATCATTTTGTTTGCAAAAACGATAATAGTTGAATGTTACAAGATATATATGTTGTGCCATTTTATGTAAAGTTCAAAAATCATGTCACACACACTTTAACTAAAGCTGTGTGTGAAAAAGACCAAACTAAACTGCTCAAACTGAAATCATGAGATAACTTTCAACCAATAAATGACGGATTACTCAAAGTAAATCTATAAAAGAACCACACATTAAAGATAAAGTCTAAATGATCAAGCAATGCATGCAAGTCTAGTTTTAGTTAAAACCATTAAACTCAAAAGACGCCCTGTTTAATTTCAGAAGTCTCCATGCAGAAAGAACTTCTTGGAAACAGTGAAAGATGGCTGGTTCATAAAAATGAGAAACTTTTAGCAGATTTCAGCTGAGATCTACCAGCTGGAGCCCAGAAACCCCTGTAGGTTAATGGAAGAAAGGCTGAGCGGAGTAGAAGCTCATTTTACTTATAAGCAAGCTAAACCATAGTGCATTTTTTTATAACCTAAAAAAATATATATTTTTTTCTACTGGCTTTGCATCCTATGAAGCACTTTCTTAAAATGCAAATCTTGGCAGATACGATATGAAAATGAGTCTGATAAGGAGCAGGCAGGAACCAGGAGGGTGGAAGCGTATGAAACCTCCAGGACACTTGAGTGGAGAAAAGACTTAAAGGAGACTGAAAAGATAAATTGAAGTCTGCTAAACGACTCTAATTGTTGCAGCAGGGATCTGAGGTCAGTTGAAACAGTTTATGTTTCTAGAGCACTATGAGCACATGTGTACACACACACACTCTATGTATTTGTCTTAATGCTTTCCATCTTGGAGGAAGAGACAAGCTATTCTAAGACTGTTCCAGTGCAACTGGCTAATTAATTAGGAAGATGGAGTCCAACTCATTAATTACAGCTCTAAGCTTGGAAATAATTGGAACCTCTGAGAAGGTAATTCAAAAGAAGGAAGCCCCATCCAAAAATGTCCCTTTTGAAGGCAGCTGTTAAAAGTGTTGGCTATGGGTGAAACGAGTGCATTTCTATGGCTTGCCATTGAAAATAATGAATTATAGTACATCATTGCCTTGCAGCTGTGACAGAAAGAAGAAAGGCACAAAAGAGTTAAGTTTCATGGTTTTTCTTTTTTGGTTTGGTGGCTGTGAAAAAAATTTCGGAGCATTATATCAATGTTTGCCTTGAATGCCTGAGGAAAGAATAGAGAAAAGTATAGCTTTGTCTACCAAAACGATAGAATTTAATAGGCTTTCCAATAAGACTTCTTATGCCTGTGTTTTTGTGAATAAATACCAATGAAAATACAGAAATAGAAGTATGGTACAGTCAGGATCTGTGTTTTTGGTAGGTCTGTTGTAGTCTTGTGTTTTATATTAGGAATGCGTATGTTGTGTGTTTAACCTTACTTGTGTTTGCATTTGTGCCAGTTCCTCAGTGTTTTCCTCTGTGCTATCAGTTATTCATTCCTTCAGTTTCCTGCTTCTCAGCTGTACCCAGTTTCATTGAGCTCAGCTGTCTTCACTTTCCTCATTCCTCATACCCCTGCAGCTATCATTCCACCAGCAGTCAGGTATTACCACTCTTCATGGGGTTTCCTCGGAGTATCTGCTCGAATCCTGTAAGTTTCTTGTAGGACTTTAGCCAAAGCAGCATGTTTGTTTTCATTTATAACGAGTTAAGTTTGTTTCTGAGCTCTCTTGTGTCCAGTCTTCATCCTTCACAAACTGTGACATGTACAGTATTACCAAAAACTGACGTTCTTTAAATTACTTCCAAAGACACGTCAGCCCCTGTTGACCCTAAAAAAAAAAATCATTTTTTTAATGCAGAAAAGGGTTTTGGGCCTCACAATTCAGCTAATATTCAACTTTAGTATGATTTTTTTTTTAAATTGTATGCTTTTTGAACCACGCTTTATCAAACTTTAGGTGGGGCTGCTTTGATTGACACGTTGCCAAACGGACCTGTGTTTTTACTGAAACTATTGGCAGCAAAACCAGAATTCAAAAAACCAGAAGCTGCCCTCAATACGTGGTATGACAAATATGTTCTTTATATAAATGCATGCAAATATTTGACAATTGTTTGCAAGTGTAATGAGCATCGTGTGTGCACAAAATAGCCATTTTTATTAAAATGCATATAATATGCATTATTGCAATTTGGTTATTCCTTATCATCCTGCCAATGCTTCATTTCTCTCACAAAGCTTGACTCCTAAGTCTACAAATGAGCTGAATATGTGCTATTAGGAACTACAGATGTTGGATGTGGCCGGTTGGCTGCATGAGATCATCGGGTGAAAGGATGTAATTAGATGTCATCTCCCCGCTAATCGAAACTGCACAGCAGGAAGGCTGGAGATTTCAAATCGGCAGTATTTTCCTCCTCCTTATACCAAAGAATTTGCACTTCTTTCTCTCCTTTTGTTTCCTAAGCTGTGCTCTTCTTTATCCACATTTTATTGCAAAAGCTTTAGGCTGAATGGGTGTCGGGAAACTGGGCTTGTTGGTAATGACGGTGCAATATGTGATTTTCTAGCTTTTAAAACGAGGACTAGAACTGGTCAAGTTGAGCAGGCGTGTTGGTGTTTATAGGTAATTGTGTAAAATCACATTTACAGTTTATACTATTAAAAGTGCTGCTTTTTATGTTCTTAATTGTTGAATTGTTTCTAAATGATGCAATACCAGCATAACGGTTTATAGAAAATGTATCAGAAAACTCCCTTTGAGAAATGCATGCTAGTTTAATCAACGTCCTCAAACTATGCAAAATATCAATATCACTTTAATAGTTTATCCTACTGTGTTAGTTGCATTCAAATCTTATACAGAAAATGTTTATTAAAGATGTTCAAAACTGGAGCAAGCTTGTTCTTAATGTTCAACTTGTATAAACAATTATATTTGTCTGAAACCCACTTCTGGTTTCCCTCTTGACTTGATGAGAAGAGAAGGGTTTTACAACACAAGTTTCTTCCGCAGCCTGTGTGTGGCTCAGTGTCCAAGAACAATAACGCAGCAAAGGAGGCCACAAAGACGTATTTGCTTGGTTGATGCATGTGTGGTGTCTTCTGCCTTGTGCTTGTTTAGTTCCCCACGAGAGGCTGCTTCCTGTCTGCGTTTTCAGTGAGATATGAGGACATCTTCTTGGAGAGGTGCAACAGGTCACCATCTACCAGCAGAGTAGTCTGAGATATGAAGTCGAATAGAAACCACGCAAACTGAGACAAACTGTCTGGCCCCTGTCTGAGCTGAAGCTTATTGCAAATAGGAGAGAAATAGAAGAAGCTTGTAGGTAGGCCTTTCATGCTCTTTGAGGGAAATATTGCAGATTTCAATTCGTGTATACAAATCTGTGTGCACTTTTTATTTCACTCACCGCGAGGAAAAAAAAGAAGATTCTACAAGGCAGACAATCCGCAAAGCGCCTTATCCTTAAACACGATGAGGGGGGAGAAAACCCCAAGTGCAAGCAACCAGAAACATCCTCCATCCAGCTGATGAGCTCCAGGCTTCCTTTACAGTGATCCTGCAGTCCATTACAAAGGGAAATACTGATGGAGCGCATGCTGCCTGCTTAGCTTGGGACTCATCTCGACATGCCTGGGGGCGTCGCATTCGAAGCCACAAAGCATCAAGAGTTGCTTGGCCAGAAGTGGAACCATTCCCTGTGGTAACAGCTAACTGTCCCCACTGGAATAGAAGCGTGCAAGCTTTAAGTATTTTTTTTTTCCACACTACAAAAATCAGACTGTATAAAGGGAAAGCATACAATCAGAGGACATGGCTCTATTTAGCACTTTACAACAAAAGGCTTCAGATTTTGGAAAGAAATGTCTCAACTTTTTAAACTGGCCATAACGTGGGGTTTCTGGGTTTTGTCCTGTCTTTTCTGTTTCCTCGTGTTTCTCCTCCTAGCGTTCAGCTCCCATCTCGCCTGTATCCAATCCCACTCACCACAGGTGTTTGTCTCTCGTCCTCATCAGTGTTTCTATTTATTTAGCTTCCTTTTGTCTTGTCATTGGTCTCTGGATCGTCCTTCTAAAGGCTGTTGTGATCCGTCTCCCTCCATGTTATCCTTAAAGTAGTTAGCTGCCACGCCGGCATTTTGTTTAGGTTATTTAAAATAAACTATTCATTTTACCTGGAGTCTCCTGTTGCCTTCCTTCACGTGGGTTCAACACATCCAAGGCAGATCATGATGCACGAGTTTTATGTAATGACATAAAACTGTTTGGGTTTTTTTTCCCCTAAAACTGAATCACAAGGATTACATCATCAGGGATCCTATAATGAGACGATAATAAGACGATAATTTCCAAATAAAGAGTTATCTTTAAGACAGTTTGGGATATGAAAAAGATTAAGTCTTGCAGTTTTTCTTTGGACTGTTTGTTTTACAGTTCACATCTTGTGAACACACAACATGTGAGTAGTTTAAAGCAAAATAAAGGCCATAACTCAAGAAATGTACCGTTTTCTTTTATCATATTAAAAAAAAAACTCAACATATAAAGGACAAGCTTTTGTCCAGGCTAGGTTTGACAAGCCAGTAGCCTAACTTGGACGAAATCTTGATTATTTTTTTCAAGCTTATAAATTTTCTCTATAACTAGCAGTTTAATATAAGCTAATGTAGCTTTCTTTCATACTGACCTATTGATGTTGAAACAGTTTTATACCCTGTGTTCTGTAACCGATGCCATGATAAGTTCTGTTTTATGGATAACTATACGATGGATCATCAACTTAAAAATGGAGGCCTTTAAATGTTGAATTGTTGACAGAATCTTGGATGTGAGATTCTACATCAAAACTACTGAAATAACATTTAACCTATAACCTCACTTTTCTAGTGGGATTTTATAATGAGGACATTCATGCATCGTTTATTTAAAGTTTAACGTGTACACAGTTGGGATGTTTGAGACTTGCTATCATTGATAATTACATTTTCTGAGTCAGCTCCTGAACCAAAACACACTGATCTGCTTGATTTTACAAATTTCCCTCCGGGGTTCAATAAAATCTTTCTTTCTGTGTAACAGAATTTTAACTGAGCTGAGGACACATTCATACATGCATGCATTAAACTCCAGAGCCAGTCATTTTTTAAACAATAGTTAAAATAGTCAGTTCACGCAAGGCCTCATGCTGACATTTAGCTCGAGGCAGAAGGCGCCCTTTGTGAGTGTGTCCAGGGATGTTGGAGGAATATCTGAAACTCTACATCTCTCGTTTCCGCAGCCTTTAATGCCAAAAATAAAGTGCACGGAAGCGACACATTTCAAGAATCACGAGTAGCTTTCGTCATCTTGGAGGTGCTGCAAGTGTCTTGAGTGACACTGATTCTACACAGCTCACATCACAGAAACAAATGTAATATTCAAGTTGATGTTTGAAATTTGGGGAAATGTAAAAAATATAGAAAATACACTTGACGGCAAACAAAGTCACCGCCTGAATTTAACTTAGGAAATATACTGTATTATGTGGTTGATTTTCTTCTTGTCCTGTTCTGTTGTTCAGCTTGTTCTGGAGCTGGGTGCTATGACTTTTTGGTTTTTCTAAGATTATTTAGAGACTTTAACTTAATTTACAAATATTTCCACAGAGGAATACTTTGTGATCTCTTTGAATCTGTTAAAAATATGATTCCCATTGAAATCTGCTTCAGTATACTGTACTTCCTGTGGTTTTGCGTTCTTTTGCTACTTGTAACTTTTATCCAATCTTATGTTACTTTTGTTATTGGGCGCCTTTTGCTACTTTTAGTCAGTATTTAGATACTTTTATTGGATAGTTAGCTGTTTGCTTCTTTCAGCTAGATCTTTGGTACTTGTAGCTTATAGAGTGACTTGCTACTTTAGTCTTGTAAGTAGCATTTTGCTTCTCTTAGCTTTTCAATAGTTTTTTGCTTCTTTTAGCTTTACTTTTGCTTTTTTTTTTTTTTTTTTAGTTTTAACAACTCAGATTCAGCAAATTTCAGCAGCCTTTCAGCATCCACTTTGATTTTCACAAAAAAATGAAATTTATTTAGTTTAACTTGTTATGGTTTTTTAGCCTTTTTATAGTTTTACTTTGTTTTTTATTTAGCGAGGACACAATATTTTGACAAATTGTGTATTTTAAACAATATTGACAATATATGACTTTCATTTTTTGGCAGCGATATCACCTTAAATCAGTGGTTCTTAACTGTAGTCCCTGAAGAACACCACCCTGCATGTTTCAGCTGTTTCTTCGCTCCAACACACCTGATTCAGTGGTTTAATTACTTCCTCAAGTTCTACAGAAGCCTGTTAATCACCCATTCAGTCAAATCAGTGTGTCAACGCAGGAAAACGAGTAAAACAAGCAGGATGATGTTCCTCAAAGACCAGGGTTGGGAACTACTGCCCTAAATCATTCAGTGGATAGATTTTCATGAGATTAACAGTAGCTGGTGGCAGACACGCTTCAGTCCATCAGCATGTTTTTCTGTCAAGCTGTTTGAGAATATTAATACATGCTGGAATGAAAACATGTGTTGTTCATTTCTCTGCAATACCTTACAAAACACTGCGAGTGTTTTATGCCAGGAGCAGATCAGAGTATTCCCTCTTTAAGACCCCCTGCTAATTTCTTGTCTCGTCATTAGAAACGAGGGGCTGTCATGTGACAGAAAAGTCTTCATGCTAATCTCTTGTGAAAATTAATGAATGGTTCAAAGGTTTGAGATAAATGAGAGCAAAGTGACGGAGACAGTAATCTGCTTACCTAATCATAAAATGATCCTGTCTCTTCTTTTGTTCCTTGTCAGTGAGTCTGTTGTCAAACTCATTCCTCATGCCGTTTTAGCCCAGTCGGTTGTTTGCTACAGAGCTCCTCACTTTCATCTTTTTGTTGTTGTTTCCAGGTCAACTCTAGATATTTGGCTAGTTGGGACTAAATTTGGACATCTATTTCTGTATTTTTGGCTGCTTTCTGGGTCGCAGGGGTCATTTGGACCCATATCCAGCAGTCACTGTGTGAGAGGTGGGGGACACCCTGGACAGGTCTCCAGTCCATCACAGGGACACATAGAGACAAACAATAATTCACTCTCTCACTCACACCTAGGGACGATTTAGAATTACCAATCAGCCTAACATTAAAGTTGGGCATAGTCTGAATTTGAACGATTCCGGTTCTTTTTAGAGGCGAGTTAAAAAAAAAAAAAAAAAGTTTTCATGGTATAAATGAGCTAAGTAGCCAGAGTTCTTTCTGGATTAAATCCTTTGAACTTCTATTTGAATTTTAATTCTGTGAACTTGAAAGACCTACTGTAGGTGTCGTAAGTAGGAATCGAAAATAAAAAATCTGGACGATTCTGGGAGAACTAGAACGTTAGTCCAAGTTCCAATCGATTCTCAAGACTCAAACCCCAACCCTACCTAACATGCATGTTTTTGGTCTGTTGGAAGAAACTGGAGTACCCAGAGAAAACCCACGCATGCACAGTAGAAACGTATAACATCCACCCTGAAAGACCCCAACCAGGATTTGCTCCAGCAACATTTTTGCTGAGAGGCGACAGCTCTACCAACTGCGCCACCATGCCACCCCCCAAAAAATTTAAAATTACTTTTGAATATGTAATTTTTCATCAGCCATTTATCCACATTAAACTTCTCTTCAGGTGACTAACCTCTCCTTAACTGCAAATGACTGAAATATATTCCTTCAGTTTATCTAACTTCCATTTACTTCTTACCGTGACAGTGTTGCTTAAATTTAGCACCAAATAGGCCACAAGTTGTTTTGCATCTGATATAAATTCCCACCCAGCACGTCCACTTCTTGCTACAATGATCACTACGCAGTAAACCTCCGCCCACGTTTTGCTGCCTCCCACATTTAAAATCAAAATAAAGCTGGGCTTTTACTTTGCTTTATTTAATTTCAAACCACTTTTTTTTCCTCCTCTTTTCTGCAGATGCCTAATATGTTTAAACAACTGGATTTCATCAGTGGCGGACGTTTAGCCACTTTAGGCAAGTGCCTTCACCAGCACAGCAGCTTCTGCGTTGGTTATACACTGATCCAGACACGTCCACTCTCAAGCCTTCAAATGTTTCTTTTGTTCAACATACAGTACATTAAATTGTATTGAATTCAGAGGATATATTGTTTTAAGCTGTTTGTTGGTAATTAAACATTTATTAGCATCCACTGCCAAAGCTGTGAGCAAAATTTCACAAATCTCACCAGTTCATGCAAATATCCATTCACAAGGTTTGTGCAAAACTTGTATAACTCCATCCCATCTCAGCATAAGTTGATTTTAGTATAAATCTTTGAAATAAAAGACAGCAGGCGATATGCATTCCTTCAAGGGATTTTAGGTCTTTAATTTCAAGATTTGCTGCAAGTGCTGACAGCGGTGACAAATCTATTTGTTCCTCACGGCTGCGGATTGCAACTCAACTGCCAGCCTTAAAAGTTAATGCTTAGGGACGATGACAGGCTGCATTAGAATCGTTTGGGTGAATGTAAGGTGTGCTTCTGTTACAATCTGCAAGTCAGCTTTGCTAAATCCCCACCTGTGCAAAGCACGAACATTCACCACAGAGAATATGATTTCCAATGGAAATATTTCCAGGGTAGGTAAGCCATAAAATTGCAGTTGCCGGTGTTGAAAGCTTTTGTCCCACAGTTTTGCAGGTGGAATTTACATATATTAAGCCTAGGAAAACAAGTGAGATTCATGGCTGACAGTGGCATGAAAAAGCGGTTCGCTCTCCCCTCCGTTTGCTTCCCTCCCTCCTTCCTCTCTCCATCACAAAGACAGCTCTGCTTGTTCATGGTTGCTCATGTGTGGCAGCGGAGCTGGATGGAAAACATATTGCTCTATCAATCACGTTCCATTCTTCTCAGCCGCACACTCAACTCCGAGACTGACTGAGGCCACGCTGAACTGTGTAAAAATGCAAGGATGACAGATATTCATCCAAACACATCGACTGTAACAAACTTTGTCTGTTTCGATGGCCTGATCTCTTTCAAATGATGTTCACCCCATCGTGCCAGTCCCTCGACGAACACTGGGTTGTCTTAATACACTGAGAGCCAAGAGTCCTCCGTGTTCAAAGGAAACCCTCCTTCTCCCCAGTGTTTTGCTGGCAGATCAAATGAAAAGACGGTGAGAAGGAGGAGGAAGATGTCGGTTTTTATCAATGTCTTGTTGATGTATTCAGGAATTTTTGTCTTTCAAGTCTTTGTTTCAGCACATACAAAAAAAAAAGGACTAAAGCACAGAGAGCTCTGCCATGCCCACAATCACAGTGCAAAGAGAACGCTTTCCTCTCCCTTTATCTTGGCTACAGCTGTAGCTGCATGTCCACATAGTATTTTGTATAGGGTTGGGTGAATGTATTAACCAATGGAGTGCTTTGGCATAAGGTACTAGTTAGTTTAACTTTCCTTTTCAGGAGTTTTAAGAGTTGTGCAAGTAAAATACTATGAACAAAGGACAATGGTCGCACAGGTGTTGCTTAAAAATGAAAAAAGAGACCGGTATCCCTGTAAGGTCAACCAAAAAATACTGACTTTGACTCGTAAACACAATGCTGTCTTTGATAGCCTAACTTAGAAGACAATTACCAGTTAAATACAACAAAACGGTCTACAGTTTTTATAACAATCTGCCAAAATGAAGTCGAACCACACAGTTAATCTCACGGATCAACAGGTAGATTCAGTAAGTCCCATGACGCATAGTGCATGACATTTTGCCATGGTATGGCAAAACATTAATTGATGGTATCCTTATCAATGAAATTCTGTGGAAGTTCCCTCTTGCAACCAAGAGCTCACATCAGATGAAGCGTGTTGCCACGGCTTCTGTATATACATCAAATTTATTCTTAAAGCGTCCGTTTTCATTGCTGCGTAAAGGTTACCGAAGTCATGGCCAGTTCCTAACTGAACTCACGATAATTGTCTGCGGTGACACCTTTTCTCAAAAATTCATTTTTAAATTGATGAAGCCCGGATGGGAAGCAAAACGTCTTTAGTTTCAGAATAGCAGTGCAGTTTTGTTTTTTTTAATTGCTCATGACCTGGATGACTGGGACTTTACACTTGTACTAAAAATTACGTCAGCAGCAGTAACGGATGGAAACAAGCTGTGTAAGATGGAGAAAGTTAACCATTTTGATGTGTGGGTATTATGTTTATGCTAAGACATTTGAAGTAATATTTGCAGTAGGTTAGGCTGAAACAATAACTTACCATTCTAGAAGTTTTAGCTGTGTTTGAATGCAGAGCTCTGTCTTGGTGGTGCTCCACCGCCCTGCTTGACCCTCAATGTCTATCCTTGACATTTGTCTGACACTTACAGTTTTCTTTTGCTTCTAGCAGCAGATTCAAGCTTATCTTTCTTAGGGCGGCTGTGGCTGAGTGGTTAGAGCAGTCGTCTTTCAATGCAAGATTTCAAATCCACCAGCAGTCAAATGCCGAAGTGTCCCTGGGCAAGACACTGAACCCCTCATTACCTCCGATGTGTGTCCCATCGGTGCATGAATGTAATAAAGCACTGATCAGTCTCTTTAAACTGTTTTGTTCAATTAGCTTTGTATAGATCTAATAGAGTGCTGTATGAATGGGTAAATGAGGACACAGATTGTAGAGTAAAGTGCTTTGAGTGTCTAGATAAGATAGAAAGGTGCTATATAAGCACATGCCATTTACCATTTATCATATTTTCCACCCAAATATGTTCTTTATTTGCTTACTACACAAACTACAGCCAGCCTAGTGTAGGTCAGTCACATGACTTAAGCTTCTACGTGGTTTTTAGCAGATTCAACCGTTCATTTTCAGACAGCCCCGTTTCATTAAGTCGGGACAATATTTCTTGTTTGATTTAATAGTTTGCGATGAAGACTTATAATTTGTGTAAATTGTAGCTTTAGTCTGCTTAAACTCTTGTTTTAATTGTAGCATTTGCCTGTTTTTTAATTCAGTTCAGTTGTATAGCGCCAAGTCTCAACAGAAGTCGTCACACGTTTGAAACTGAACAAATCTGACTGGATGATGTCAAAAGCAGATTTTGAAAGCTGAAAAACCTTAGCAACTGCTTTAGCTCAACAGTGAACAACTGTATCATCAGCATAGAAATGTAAGGATGCATCAGGGATGATCTGACCTCTATTACCTATGTAGATTGTGAAGAGGGTGTGTCCCAAGACTGAGCCTTGTGGCACACCATTGTTAACGTAAGATGTTCTTAAGAGCTTTGCACTTATAAATAAAATGTGTATCATTACTATTCAATGTTATTTATTCACATCACATGTGGTACATGGGGTGGAATGAAACTATGTACACAGGGTCCCAGTTACATCCAACAAAAATACAAATTGTAAAGAAAAACAGTAGGAAGATCCAAGACATGAACTAAGAAATAGCTAAACTAAGAATACGCTAAGCACTAATAGTACAAAACAATGCGTCAAACAATATTATTGTTATTTAGAAGACAGGGTGATATCAGAATGACAGGACACTTACTGGTTTTTCTCTACAGCCAGGAGCAGCCGCTCACCTTTCACCTCGACTAGGAGCTTCAGCGATGTAGGGTGATTCTGAAAATTGGACAAAAGTGGCAAGGAGTGAGACAGCTGCCATCTAGAGTCAATCAGGCACCTTAAATGAAGAAAAGCGTTAGCTGGCACAGTTCAAAATTGACAAAATAAATCAAATGGGTGCTGTGTGAGGCTGTGGCGTATCTCGTAAAAACCTTGTGGGTGGGAGCAAACTGCTCCAGTCTAGCTGAAACTTTGACTGAGCCACCCAGCATGGTGGGGAAAAAACATCCAAGAAAATGAGTATTTTCAATTGATGAGAAATCTTTGTCAAGTTCCTTTGTATCTTAGAACAAGGGCTGAGAGGATTAGCTTTGTGTTTCTGTTCCTTTTGACATTAATCCTGCAGAAAGTCGTGAGTATTCACAGCCCCGAGTCACAGAGACCGCATGCCTCCGTTAGAGTCAGATGAAGTGTCGCTGCGTCGTATATACACATCACTTCTGTCAGTCACATTGTGCAACAGACGCTGACACACACACACACACACACAACCTTTCTCCTCTCATGTGCTGCACTTTCACTAAAGGCACAAAGACAAAAAAAGTCCTGTTTTGTACTTTATATTTTTGGGCCACACACACACATTTAACACATGAAGTTCAATCTGGGTCAGCTCCAGCAAAGAGCACCGTTCTGGCTAAAGTCATCCATCACCTCTTGTGAAAAGCGAATGTCAAGTGGATCTTAAGAGGATGTGGAAGTGCAACACTTAAGGTTAAAGGGAGCATGAGCCTATTTTCCATCCAGACATGTTTCCATGAGTGATTAAACTCGCATGCACAACAATGTTAACAATCATCGAGAATACAGATGCTGCATTGCTCAACGGATCTTTAAATTATTATTGCCCACTGCCAAATGCAAAAAGCAGGCCATGATGTTTTTGCTCAAGTCTGAGTCTGCTGGCAAAATACATAGGTAATAAACCACTGAAAGGATTTTTATCAAACGTTTAGGAAATATTAATTAGATTCACCTCAACTGATTAATCTTTCGTGCCAGCCCAATTTAGAATAACTACCACAGCCACCTAAAAAAATGGCTAAATATTGGTCAGTTTTATAAATATTAAGCCAAAATTGTATGTACTTACAGCTGAGAGTCATTCACAGTCATTCAACTTATGCAATACCTGTTTGAGTCAACCCTGTTTGTCTGTTAGCAAAATATATCTTGAACCACTGAATGACTTTTAATGAAACTCTGAGTGTATTCATTGGATGTACATCTATAACTCAACATTCTGTTTTTTCAAATGTAATTCCGTTTTTCCAAATGCCATTCTGTTTTTTCAAATGTAATTCCGTTTTTCCAAATGTCATTCTGTTTTTTCAAATGTCATTCCGTTTTTCCAAATGTCATTCTGTTTTTTCAAAT
>JARVGS010000614.1:22196280-22210289 GCA_031762315.1 Hypsolebias antenori
GCGCGAGACAAGCTATGAGAAAAGTACGAACGCATAAACAAATTTCGAGAGGAAAATAAAAAAATTTGACAAAGAAAGGTCAGGTCCGCATTGTGGTTGAGCTGGTTTATGAAGCTAACGTGCACATAGACGGAATGGCCACAGTCCCCTTTTCAATAAACCGATGATGAGATTCACAATCGTACAGCACTCGAGTTCTTTACTTCAAAGCCTGCAATTGAATAACTATTTTGTTAATGTGGTACGCCGTGTGGTTTAATTCCTGCTCCTAAATGGAATATTAGTGGAAACTTTCTAGATCATTTCTTTTCCACATGCTCAGTGGAGACATTTGGTAGAGCTGGGAGACTGTATGAGCAGCGTGTAAAGTGGCTTTTGTTGCTAGACTGTTATAAGAGCAACTGGGAGCACTAAGGGAGCAGTAAAAGTGGCACCAGAACCCAACGCTTTATTTATAAGTTCAATAATGGAGAGTGTAAACAGAGGTCTTAATAAAGCAAAGTTCTGGCCATAATCACCTCCCTTTATGCTCCACTGTACAAGGTGAGCTTGTTCGATTTATATGGTCCCAATAAAGTCATTGCAAGGTAACAGGACTGTACGGCTCTGTGTGTGTGGACATGAGGACTGAATGTGTGTATCTGCTTGTAGGTGAAAGACACATGATACAGTTCAGACTGTAAAGCAATAAGTGGGTTTTCACTTTGGGACATTGTTGGAAGGAAAACGATGCCTGTTATCTACTTTTTATATGAACAACAAATGTTATTTTACAGCATAGTAATACAGTACACAGCCGACACAGTAAAGTTTGTGCAATAAAATATGTGCTCTATAAATATGACAATTTTTACCTTTTTAGGGTATACTAAATACGACATTACAGCATAGGGCCCTAGGGTTGAACCTTCTGTATTAGAACTAGAGCTGCATTCACTCCCAAAAATATCTGACCCGGCCCCAGCCCGTAGCCATAATTTCCAAACCCGACCCGATGAATTAACAGTAATTACAGGTCCAAACCCGAGAAAAACACTGACATTTTTAATTGAGCTTTAACTGCTTATATAGTTATTAATGGTCGGTGGACACGCGTGGCTAAGGGGCAGAAGATCGGAGCTGAGGGGGTGTTTGTCCTTTCATGGCCGTCAAAGCGCATTAAATCCCTGCTTCTGCTTGCATTCTGCATGATTCAGACATGGACCCTGCTCTGACATGTCAGATATTTTGCGATCTCACCTGTTTGGGTCGTCGGCCGCATGTGTCCACTGAGTGCAGCGGCTGAATGAACATCCTTTTGGGCTGATGGATTGCTGGCAGTAGTCGATCTGAAGCTTAACTAAATTTTTATTTTTTTATCTCTTTCAAGGCCGGTCAGTGCACGGTCAAATGGCCACGTGTGGCTGGTGATTGTATGGCAAGTCATGTTGCCATATAATTTGATCGTCAGCTGAGCACGCCTGCTGATGCAATCAAAAGCCCAACACCGACCTGGCCCGCACATTATTATGGCCCGGCCTGGCCCTAATCTGGGTCGGGTGGGGCCAGGCTCCGGGTTCAGATTCCAAATAACAGCTCTAATTAGAAGATTATGATACGACATGATGCATTTGTGTTTAAATGGGTAAAATGTTTGGTAAAAACTTAAATATTTTAGACAAACAGTTTACTGTGTAAGTAAAAATAGCTGAAATATCACATTGATAAAAATTGATAATTTACCCAGTTTTAAACTCACCTACCCTGAGTTATTATTGTCATTGTGGGTTCCCTTGTGATTAGTTAAGGTATTTATCTGTAATTGTTTGGCAGCTAGTTTATTGTTGTATTGTGGAAAACATGGAGGTCTAATAAGTCTTGTGGTTATTTAAATCTGGCCTTCAGTCTAACCTCTGTCCCTGTCTTGTCCACCAGTCATTTTCATGTAAAATAAGATCTACACAAATAACACCTGGATGTTATAAGTCTTACTTGTTTTCTTACCAGAAAAACAGGCTGTGTTTTTACCACTTTTGTCACTTTTGTTTTGTTTGCACAATAAAACACTTTAATACTGTATCTTCAAAGTTCACGCTCAGTAATCCAGGTAAAAAACAAAATCCAACAAAGTTAAGTCAGGTCCTCTGGACAGTTTATTTTTTGTTGAAACGTTTCGTCCTTCATTCATCAGTCCAAGTAGCCACAACAAACTCAGTCCTGTAAGGGCCTTACTCACACATAGTGGGTTAACCAGTTTTATGGTGATAAAATGGTTTCTGGAGTCCACCCTCTCCCCCGTTGACCCCTCTGAGGCAGCCATAGCCAACCTAACTTAACTTTCTTGGACACTTTTTAATATCCTTAACTCATGAACCCCCTGACCTGATAGGCTTTAACATAATGTCCTCAATTTGTACTTTTATTTAGATTTTTTTTTAAATATTAAGTTTTAACTTTTACAAATTAATTACACTTCTCCATTTTGTTGTGGCCATTTGAGCAAGGTCCTGAAACTCGGGGACTCGTTCAGGATTTTTGAGCTTGTAGAGGAGACTGAACTTGACAGGTATTTTACTTGTAGTGTATTGCAAATTTGCTGTAGTTGAATTCTCAGTAGTGTGTGTGTGTGTGTGTGTTTGGCTTATGGAGAGACTGAAGTTAGAACATCTTCTCTCACAGCCCATCGAGCTACTGTAGGTTGAAACAGTTTTGCTGGGTAAACTATCTGCACTAAATGAGGCAAAGTAAAGTTTTCTGTTGGTATTTGCATCACAAATAATTTTTACGAGTGTTTCTATATGAACCCTTCTTCAGAGCCAATTTTATTTCAAACAAAAATAGATGACCTCCCTCATTTCTTTGCAGATCTTAAAAACGTCCTTTTTACAAATTCAGTTGTCTTTTTCGCTCAAGATTTGTTTTTACCCAAACAAAAGCATTACTGAATCACAAGGTCTTTTTTTTTTCTTCGTACAACCAACTAGGACTCTCTTCTTGATGAGCAACCATGTATTAATGTTGCTCTTGAGGAGGCCGTGCCCCCCACTTGCATGCTGCCCCTCTCTGAGATGGGATGCTCACGTCAATAAGGAGCACTCAAACAATATTCACTCTCAGCCTGATGACTGGCACAGAAAAAAAACACACAAGGACACATTCCAAAGTCACTTTGACAGCAATTCAATATTAGATTTCAAATGAGACTCAACACCTTTGGCAGCATGGAGTCTGTCTGACAAGTCTAAATCTCTAAATGGTGAAAAACCTCATGTGGACACTGCCAGGATTGGACAGTTTGCAATGTAACTCCAACTCAAGCATTATTAAAAAAAAAAAATTGCAAGAATACAGAAACTAAGCTTGGACGGTACTTAAAACTTTACAAGAGCAACTAAATAAAGTATGACAACAATGGAGCATCATATTTTAAATACATGGATGAAGTGTGAAAGGCATACTGCGTCACAAGTGTTCACTGAAAATGAGAACAGAGGGCTGAAATGGCTTAATAATTACTGCTCTGGCAATAGAGATGGAAAATAATTCCAAAAGAGGTTATACAGGAAGGATTAATTACGAAATATAAAAAAAATAAAATTATATTTATGACTTTACAGTGGGTAAATTCTCTTCAGCTAATACAAATACTGTACTCAAAATATAGCTTGTTTTCAATATTTAACTTGAACATGCTTTGGAAAACAACTTAACTAATGATACTGAAAGAATCGTAGCAACAAGTAGCTTTGGGAACTACAGACCAAAAATATTTTGTTTATTTTGCCCACTATAATTTCAAATTCAAGAAAATGTATTATCCCCAAGGTGCAATTTGTTTCACAGTCAATAATCACTCAAAACATCCACACTAGACAAGACATTGATGCATTAAAATACCAATACGTACATAAAATCATCACTGTTCATTGAGAAGCCTGATCGCTACAGGGATGAATGAGTTTTTTTAGTCTGTTCGTTCTACATCTGGGCAGCAGATACCTGCCTCCAGATGGAAGCAAGCTGAACTCACTATGGAGTGGGTGATCAGGAGCTGCCAGAATCAGCCTGGCCTTGTTCACTGACCTCACCTTGTGTAGGTCAGAGAGGTCAGTGGTAATACAGTAATCATGTCATATTTTGTAACTTTTTTTAAAGATTTGACTTTAAAAAGTGTTTAAAAAAATTGTCAAACCAAACTTTACACAAACAATCATGCAAAGCCATTTTATATACTATTAAAGATCAGTGTCTGGTTGAATGAAGGACTTGTAGATGAGTAAAAGTTGCCTTGGAGCTTTAAATTAAAATACCTGAATATCAAACCAGTAGGAAAAAAAAACACATGTTGTACACATGGGATTCATCAGAGCTGAGTAATGAATTTAATTTAGACAGTGTCAAAATGAATATGGCAAAAAGCACAAAGAAAAAACAAAGTTTCTTGCTCCCATATGGAAAAGTGTTCTGTAAAAAACAGATCTGATAAAACAATCACATTTTCTGCATTAAGAATATGCGTCTGCAGTCTTTAATCAGAACACTGACCAGACTTGGGATGTGATCCAGAAAAAAAGCTTCTAAGCCAAAATGTACTTTAAACATTAGCTCGTTGGGGTGGGGGGACTTGGCTTATGTTTATGGCTATTGTTCATATAGTAATGGTCAATTGACAAGCATATCACAAACTTAATTTATCCTTAATCAGAGCAGACAAATCATGTTACATCAAACAGAATGATGATTGAGAGCAGGATGATAAATTAGGCTATGAAAAGAGTCATCGAGTAAACAATCTATCAAAAATGACCTTGAAAAGAAAAATCAAAGAACTTTAACTTTTATAGCTTTGTTTTTATTTCTTCTTGCTATTTGCCTGTAAACAGAACATTAGGTGTTTTTGTTTGTTTGTTTGTTTTTGCTGCTACTGAACAAAAATAAAAACACAACACTTTTGTTTTTGCCCCCATTTTTCATGAGCTGCATAGTGACTGCTGGATATGGGCACCAGTGACCCCCATGACCCAAAAAGGAAGGAGGTAAAGATGATGGATGGATGGATGGATGGATGGATGGATGGATGGATGGATGGATGGATGGATGGATGGATGGATGGATGGATGGATGAACTCAACGTTCTAAGACTTGTTCAATGTACATGAGGCCGTTTTCTCTCAAATATTGTTAGTGGGCACCTCCTTTGCCGAGATAATCCATCCACCTCACAGGTGTGGTACATCAAGATGCTGATCAGACAGCATGATTAATGCACAGTTGTGCCTTAGGCTGACCACAATAAAAGGCCACTCTAAAATGTGCAGTTTAATTGTCCTGTACTGTCCAGGGGGTCAGAAAACCAGTCAGTATCTGGTGTGACCACCATTTGCATCACACATTGCAACATAGCTCCTTCACAGAGTTGATCAGGTTGTTGACTGTGGCCTGAGAAATGTTGGTCCACTCCTCTTCAATGGTTGTGTGAAGTTGATGGATATTGTCAGGAACTGGAATACAGTGTTGTATATGTCGATTCCCATTCATGCTCAATGGGTGACATGTCTGGTAATTATGCTGGCCATACAAGAACTGGGATGTTTTCAGTTTCCAGGAATTATGTACAGATCCTTGCAACATGGAGCCATGTGGTATCCTGCTTCATTTGGTGATGGTCATGGATGACTGGTACAACATTGGGTCTTAGGATCTTGTCACAATCTGTCTGTGCATTCAAAATGCCATCAATAAAATTCACGTGTTTGTTGATCTGCTCATACCGTAACCCCACTGCCACCTTGGGCCACTCAATTCACAATGTTCACATGAGCAACCCGCTCGTCCACGCAACACCACACATGCGGTCTGCTGTACCGTGAAAACCGGGAGTCATTCGTGAAAACTTCTGCAACATGCCATACTCCATTGCATGTGAACATGTGCCCACTTAAGTCGGTTATGACTATGACGAACTGCAGTCAGGTAGAGACGCCGATGAGGACGACAATGATGCAGATGAGCTTCCCTGAGACGTTTTCTGACAGTTTTTGCAGAAATTATTTGGTTATGCAAATCAATTTGTTGCAGCAGCTGCCCAAGTGGAAGGTCTCAAGACAATCTTGGAGGTGAAGATGCTGGATGTGGATGTTACATGTGGTCTGCGGTATCAAGCTGGTTGCTTTAGTCAACAAGCATATTCAAATAAGTACTTAATAAAATACCTGTCAGTTTGCAGGAGGAGATCGGGTTGAGACACCTGAGCTTAAAGACCATCAGAGAACTAGTGGAAATGGACAGTGTAGGTTGACGTGCAAAAAGTGGCAAAAAAAAAAAAAAAAACACTGTGAGGCACGAGAGAGAAGCCGAACACAACAAAAATACTCTAACAAGTCATCTCAAAAGATAAAAATGGGGAAATACTAAACTAAAACCATAAATATGTCAAATTTAAAAAAAAAAGAAACCCAAAATCATGACTTCAATTTGAGGACCCACTTCTATTTTCTGATTCTTTTTTTTTAACCAACACTGACCACGTTATTGACTTGCTACAGTTCAGATAGAGAAAAATGACTATGTTTGAATGAAATGTGCCTGTTAGTTTTGAATCAACTCCATAAAATATGTCTGACCCAGTTGGGCAGCATTGTAGAAACACCCTGAGGGTTGAATTAGAGATCTGCAGGTTAAACCTAATAAGGTAACAGTATGTAAAAAAAAAAAAAAACACAATAATAAGAGCTGTTAATGGTGGTATGTATTGGCAGGCATCTTTTTAGGAGCATATTTAAGGTTGTAATTAAACTGTTTAATGCTGAGCTCCCTCTACTGGTAAATAGCTCTTTTGTGTCGCTATGGAGAACATAATTACTCTGTAGGAAATAGATGGTCCTGCTGTAAAGTTCCCCCTTGCTCAGCAGGAGATTAACGCTGTCTGGGAAACTGGTAGCATTATGCTTCTGGCTGACACCATTACGCCATCTCCCCCTCACAGCGTGTGGTTGCTGCCTGACGTGAACCATGCGTTCCTTATTGTACCAACGGAGGTCAGAGTCAGGAAGCCTCTGGAGCAGCGCTGTATGAAAGCTCATTATAAAGCTGCTCGGATGGATTTCATTTACAGCTCGTTGGAACTCTGTCATGACGCATGGCTGCTGCAGCTCGTTGAAAGCCCCTCTGTAAAATCACACTGTTCCCAGATTAAAACGGTAAAGATGGTTGCAGAAACTGACACAGGTCTGGCTCAGTTCTTTTGGTAATCAATCAGATTTTCTTTAAAAGTTAAAACAAAATTTTAGACAATTATCAGTTTTGTTTCTTTAAACTTGCTTTGAAACTTGCAGCGAGTATTGCAACGTTCTGTCCACAGCCAATTTGCTCCCATGTGTTAGTTCTAATCATTTCTGCACAAATACCACACGGAAGACACAAACTCAGTCAGTTTCTCTATTTTCTTAGTAACTAAAGTGACAATTTAGTCTATGAAAAGAGACGCCAACATAATTGCCGTTTTCAAAAGCGCGCTTAAACGAGGTTTCATTTGCGTACACAAATCCAGTGCTGATGCACGTTCTTGCTCAACACAACTCAACATCCATTTTTGTTGTCATGGTAACTTTAGGAAACAGGATTGATGTCTTGTCATAAATAAAGACCAATTAAGGATTGCTCATTGCCAATAAAATACTTATCTGTTGAGACTCAATAATTGCCATCTTGCTGAAAAATAAAACACTTCTTACAAAAGAGACCCGTTTTAATTTGACCATTGTAACTTTTTTGACAACTTGTTAGAAAAAGTGCAACCTTACTTGCAAAGATTGTAAGCTCCAAGTTATTAAACTTTAATCTAAGAAGGAATTCATTGTTTTTAGTCTGTGCTAACAACCAAGCCAAACTTTTAACGAGGATGATTTGGTCAAGGTTGCACTTGAAACTTTGTTGTTTAAGCCTTCAGTGTTCCGCTCGCTCTGCTTCACTTAAAAATACATCACAGGTTCGCCTTTGAAACAAGTCTTTGGCAGACGCAGACAAAGCAACTGACAGTAGCGAGACCTTTGTTGGGGCCAATTTGTTAGAGATTCAGGCAGGTACAAGGTGGTGACCTTTCATGTTAACTTGTGTGCCCATTAGGAACTATGTTACAGCATAAGGGAGGAAATGTGTGCAAAAGCTGAACGTGAGGAAGGAGAATGAACTCACCTGAAGCAGAAACATAAAATATTGTTGCTAAAGACTACAGCTTCATGAAAGTTTTCTGACACTTTCACAAAATAAATGGATTACATTGATATTAGAGTGTTTATTGTCTACATTCCATGTTTCCTTCTACAATATAGTATTTGCACAACTGAGGAGACGTGGTAGTTTAAAGTTAATGCTTGCCGTTCTTTGTCATGCACATCAACTAGAGCAGGTTCATTGTTGGACAAGCATGTGTCCAACAACGCAAACCCCCCAGAGGGTGCAAAAGGTGCACATTTTACAGAACCTTAAAAAATGTGTTAAAAGTCATATAGAAAAGATTAAACTAAATAGTACTTTTTGTATATGAAGCTTCTATTTCCTGCAAGGCTTCTTTTAGTGCCATTCTTGCTGTGAATCAGTTTTTTATTAGACACATTGAGCAGAGAGCTGCAGTAGGTGTAGCGTGTCCACAAACAGATACTTGCTCATCCTAAACCCTACTACCGGTACTTATACTACTTCTACTATTTCTACTACATCTACTACTACTTTGTACTACAGTACAGGTCGACTGGATCAGTGCTTCTGGTTTTCCACTTTGATGCTGGAGCAACACATCTTGTGGCTATAGAGTACTTGTACTTGGGAGTGGACACCCCTGTGACAGTGTTCACACATAAAGGAGGTTGCTGGTCTTTAGGGTTGAATTTTGTTGTTTCTGGTTGTAGTAATCACAATTTCTTTAGTGTGATGCTTTTCAGGCACTTTATTGACCTGTTTACTGTGGAAAAACCAAAGCAACGTTGTCTGTGACTATATTATTATTATTATTACAGGTAGTCCTCGAGTTACGAACGGGTTCCGTACCTACAGACCATTCGTAACCCAATTTTGACGTAAGTCAGGACCCGTAGCACGTGGCGTCGCAAGTCCGGATTTTTTGCCGTAAGTCGAACCGCGCACGTAAACGGCGTTTTAAACACGTTTTTTTCAACGTAATACAACACCAGCGTACATTCTGTACCTTAAAAATGTATTTTCAAGCAGTTAGCTAAGACAGTACCCTCAAAAAACACAGAAAATTCAGAAAAATACTGCTCAATGGAGGCGTGATGTCACCGGGAGCCGTTCGTAAGTCCGAAATGCCGTAAGTCGGGGGCGTCGTAACTCGAGGACTACCTGTATTTTAATCCACAGAATGGTGACTAACTAAGGGAGGAAAATCCATTTGATTAACTGCTCTGGATTGCAGGAGTGCAACAAAGAAGCTTGGATTAAAACGCAAACACAAAGTGAGCAACTGCACTTTTTTTTTTTATAAGAGCGCTATTGATTCAGAGATAAAAATTACAAGACTTGGATATATTTAAAGTAAACTATGAAATATCTATGGTGATGTTTCCTTGGGTTGTAGCTCCCAATTATGGTTTTGCATCTCAGCATAATGCAAATGAAACAACTTTATGATGAAACATATACTGTACTTCAAGTGTGCCAGAATTTCAACTTTTAGCAGTGTTGTAGCTGCTTTTGTGTATGCAGATTAGCAATGAAGTACAAATTGACTGTGACAAGAGATATTTTTCAAACAAGAGTACCACATGTGGCATAATATGCGCCTGTCGACAAGCTATTATATATCACTCTACAGAAATGGCTCGGTCAAGCAAAGATAGTAGTCCCTCGTTTATGGCAGGGGATCCGTACTTAGAAGCTCCGCAATAAGTGAAAAACTGCAAAGTAGGAACAGTAATACAAGTAGTAAGTAGTAGTTTTGTTTATTATTTTTATATTAAGGTGTTTTAAACCCTTCCCACACTCTTGCAATATTCTAAACAATGTTTCTAAGCTCTAAACGCTCTAAAAGAACACAGAATGTCATGATTTTTCTCTCTGTCTCGTCTGCTCTCAGCCACGCCCACTTTTCTGCTCTGCATGGGGAACAGCTGATCAGCTGCAGCAGGAAGCTTATCCTGCAGTGTGGGCTGTGCAAAGGTGCAGCAGATGCTGAATAATTTAAAATAATTGATTTTAAATAAAAATGCCATGCTCATCGCGCGGCTCATCCATCAATCAGCCAATTGTGTGTCGTGTCCAATCTTATTTTGAAAAACCGCGATAGAGCGAGTCCGCGATAAACGAACAGCGATGTAGCGAGGGACTACTGTACCTTGCTTTAACTTTGAACTTGACTTGTGACCTTGATCTTGGAGCCGGAGTGATGAAAAGTATATGTGACACTCCAACTGGTGATGATGCATATGTATGAAGTTCGATTACATTATCTTGAGCAAATCAGGACTAAATCAGGACTTATGGCATGGATAAGGGAAAGTTTACAGACGTATAGTTGTTCAGACGGACAGAGCTTTTAATGTCCACCTTTCGACGGTCGTACCAAAAAAATGAAACAAAAATTGTAAATATGTCTCTTTACAAAAAATCTAGTTGTTGTTTTAGGAGCAAGGTTTGTATGTTGTGTCTTTCAGCTGTTATCAAGACAGCATCTCAAAGGATGTGGCATGGAAACAAGAGCGTAATAGCAGCCATGTGTAAAGATCTGGTTCTGTGTACAGTCTACATATGTGAACTATGATGTCATTGATTAGATCCATGTTGTACAGTGTGGCTCACATCAATCTGCAGATAGAAAACAGCTTCAGTATGCACTGCTGTGTTTAAACTTTAGGTGTCAAAGCAAAGCAGCTCATTTGAGCCAGTTTTCAGAAAAGTAAATTAAGTTATTAAACTGCACATTAACAGTGAATTATAATTACGGTACATAATTGCACCTGCTTTTGTTCTGTTGCTGTTTGGGGGGGGGGAAAAGTGATATTTTCATTCTTGTGTTTGCAGAGGCAGTCCTAGTACACTTTCTTTAACATCTAACAGATCAAAATGTTAATAAAATGTTCCAACATTGAATTAAATGTTTCCGAATGTCTTGAAAATATGTAAATTTAATTACAGGCCTATCATTCGTTGAAAAGAATACCTATCACCCACTGCTTTTCGTCTCAGGAATTTGAAATAAGATCATCTTATGCTGATGGAGGTACAGTAACGACGTTTGTGAAATGTTACACTTCAATGTGTTAACGCCCATTATGTGCTTGTTGTGAATGACTCTCAGCTCCTTCTACACCAAATCTTAGCTCAATTTCTGGAGGAATGGCTGAGTTACAGTTACATTTTAGTTTTTTAAGATCAGCTGACTGTGGTGGCCATCTTTATTTGGGTTGACACCAAAGGATAATCAATTGTAGATGTGCAGCTAATGATTACTTTCTGAAAGTTTCAGGAAATGCAGCAGCCTTGTAATCCTGGGGCTGCTGGTTTGAACCCATGTTGCCTCAGGAAGGACATCCGGCATTAAACAATTGGCAAATCTTGCATGTGAGCTCACTCGCTGTAGCACGTCCTGCAGAAGGGAGCAGCGGAAAGAAACTTATTAGGTGGTTCGCAAGATATTTTGCTACCAGACAGAGTAGACTGCAAAAGGTAATGATGAAGTCAAAAACACTATCGCCCACTAGGCCTGTCACGATTAACAATAAATCAATTAATCACGATAAATAAAATTATCAACCTCTTTTTTTTTTATCAGCTTTATCGTTTCTTCTTTATCGTTTCTTCTTTATCGTTTCTTCGTGTCTCTCTCTTTTTACTGAAGACACTGGATCAAAAGGCTCAACTCCAGTGTTCTTCACTGACCCCCTCCCCTCCTTTTTTCTCTTTAAAATCTGTTTTAGAATCCAAAATCGTGTTTTTTCATTAAAATCATCTAAGCTACGAGCTAAGCTAACAAGCTGACCTCAGGAAAAAACTTCCGTCTTGTCAAAACTCCAAAAATGCACAGTTGAAACCCGTGCCTTCATCTAAAAAGTTGTTTTACTCTGCAAAAAGAAGCTGAGAACTTGTTTACTGATTTTTAATTAAAATATTTGCGTGAAAAATGCTATGCTAAACAGCTCAAACTAAACCGAGCGTCTGCCATTTTGAGAACCGAAAAACAGGAACAAGAGACAGCCCATGTCACGTCAAGGAGCCTCACTCCCATTTTTCTTAAAGAAACACGCTGCTCGCTCCCTCACTAGCCATCCTTCAGTTCAGTCTTATACTGCCATCAAGTGGTCAATAAAAGGTACTACACACAAAATTTCCCCAACATTTCTTCTTAAATTTGACAGTTACTAATTATTGTCAAATTTCAAACATATCGTTTATCGCAATAATTTCTGAGACAATTAATCGCCCAGCAAAATGTGTTATTGTGACAGGCCTATCGCCCACACTTCACATTTCGGCAGCAGGTGATAAAACCTAGAAGAATTTGAAACCTTAACACGTGCCCTCTAAGGGCCGAGATGGGGTAAAGGTAGGGCAGCCGACTCGGGATCCGAAAGTCCCAGGCTCGATCCACAGTCGTTCCCACATCGTGGTGTCTCTGAGCAAGACACCCACTCCCCAAGTGCTCCCCGGGCACCCACATAGATGCCCACTGCCCCACCTGGGTGCATCCCAGGTGTGATGGGTCAAATGCAGAGAACCAATTTCGCCATTGTATGGGAACACACAATGATGACAACACATAGCACTTTATTCAGAACACAACAAAATAATGTTTGGAAGTGATTTTTTTTCAAGGTTTTTTAAGCTTCATATATTGACTTTTTTATTTGTGGGACACATATAAGGTGGTACTAACCCAGACAGATTTGTCAAGAAATATGTGATGCAACCTAATGAAGCATCCTGAGCTAAACTATGACCCGTCTGGGTGTGAAAACTCAAAGCCAGTATCGCGTTTCAGCTGGTGTGTTAAAACTTTAGACGGGTGGGTCAAGTTCGTCAAAAGGAGATTTGAAGAAATGAAAGCAACACGTAAAGTCATGCTACATAAGCTCAGTCCAGCTTTTTCCTCTTCTCCAGTACAAGTATCCCCACACAGAACAGCAACTGGTTGATCAATTTGTCCTGATGTACAGGCGCACATTGACCAACCTCCTGGGTTTTTAATATCCTGAACAAGTCATCTGGAAAAAATGAATCCACTCAAAGTGAAAAGATATTAAACGCCTTTGACTTTGGATGAGTCACATCACGGTGATAATGTCTCTTTAGGGAGGGACGCTGCTGACTAAAGGAATGTTTTACAGCAGTCCAAAAATATATTCCCTGCTCAACTTTCATTTTTCTGAGGGTGCAACAGGCAAGTTGCATGCGACGCCCCGAGGCAGAGGCCGTCATGTTGGCTGAAGCACGGCAGCTGGCTGGAAAATACTGGCTGACACCAAGTGTGTCAACCGTAGAGGAAAATCATTCACGATGCAAAGACGATCTCAGGCTAAGAAACAAACAGGACTGACGGGGAGGAAAACCGACAAGAAAACTCAAGGAGCGGTTTCATGAAATATGTATATAAACATGACGTTTTGCAGAGCTGAATGGCTCCGTCTCTTCAGCCTTGGAGAAAAGTGCGAAAAGCTGAAGACAAAGTGGTAGGGCGTAAAAAAAAAAAAAGTGCTAATGAGTTAGATTTGTTGAGGTTCATGATGAAGTCAGAGTCACTAATTGTTTTGCTTCATTTAAAATCTTTATATCTTTATAGGCCTGTCACGATAACAAATTTGGCTGGGCAATTAATTGTCTTAGAAATTATTGTGATAAACAATATTGTTTGAAATTTGACTAATTAGTAATTAGTGTCAAATTAGAGAAGAAACATTGGTTAATTTTTGTGTGTAGTACTGCTTTTGACCAGTATAAGACTGTCTGAACCGAAGGATGGATAGTGAGGGAGCGAGCAGTGTGTCTCTTTAAGAAAAATGGGAGGGAGGCCCCTTGACGTG
>JARVGS010000614.1:22276944-22288230 GCA_031762315.1 Hypsolebias antenori
CAGCAGAGATAGACACGTCATCAAGTCTTCCAAGTCGATGAGATATCCAGCTGTGTGCATGCCAACAGGGCAAATCATCTCGCCTACATCCTGTCTTCTTTTTGAAGAAATGTTATCAGTTGTATTGAGGGACCAACTGTCCAAATTGAAGTCCATAGTTATGATTCGGAAGATACAGTACATAAGGCAAATGCGGGACAAGGTAAATTAAAAAAAAAAAAATTAACGTGTTTGAATAAAAAAAGAACAAGGGGAAGCTGTAGAACTCATTTCACAGCCTGCCCTCATATCACTTTTCATGCCTCATTTTTGAAACATCAGTTTGACCTTTAGAAACCAAAAATCAATACAGACTTTTTCCCCTCTCATTTGTATAAACATTGTACAGAAAAACACTTACAGAGATAATTTTTACTTATACTGCAAATTCTACGCACATCCTGCTCCAAGCCATACATGAAACTGTGTCAGTCATCTGTGTTAATCACCAAACTTACTGTGACTCCAGGCCCTGATAGTCCAGAAACTGTTGAGCGCTGTCAGAAAAGTTGGCAAAACCTAAAAATAAAAAAAATGCACAGTGACTCAGTGCAACCAGAAAAAAAAAAAAAAAGATTGTCTTTATGCAAGTGTGATGTGTAAGCACCGACCTGTTTCAAGACCAAACTCCAGGTAGTTTTCAGTGACAATAAGAATGGCCATGGATTTGACAAAAAAAAAGAAAGCAAATGTAATGCAGAGCGAGCGTTCTCCTCCTTCCTCCAGCTTGAAGTAGTGGGCCGTTAGAGAGAAAAGAGTCTTACTGAAGGGAAAACGTTAAGGAAATGTCTGAGGCATGTTGACCAAACAAGACATTTTTTACAGTAACATTAAAATTTTCTTTCCACTTTGTACTCAGAAGTGATCAGAGCAGATCTAAAACTCTCAGATTTCCAGAAGTGATCAGAGCAGATCTAAAACTCTCAGATTTCCTCCCAGTTTTCTTAGACACGCTGCTGGCTCCCTCACTATCCAGCCTTCGGTTCAAACAGTCTTATGCTGCCATCCAGTGGTAATAAAAGATACTACACACAAAAAATAACCAACATTTCTTCTTAAATTTGACAATTACTAATTATTGTCAAATTTCAAACAATATTATCGCAATAATATTTGAGACAATTAATCGCCCAGCAAAACTTGTTGTTGTGACAGGCCTATGAACATATCCAGTCAGACTGATACATTTCACAAAATGAAAGGTAAAGAGACATAAATACCAATACATTCAACCACTTGAGTTATCTTGGTGTTCCTTTGATATTAGTAAAAGGTTAAAGAGAGCAGTAGAGTTGATCTTTAGGGCAAGTGTGTTCAACATGCCATCAAAGCTGAAATGGGAAAACAGAAATCAAGCATTCCATTAACACATATATTGGACCAACATATTCCTCATCTTTATGGTCCCATTTTATCAGTTTCCCAGTCTGTCCTTTCCGTCAAGCAAATCAGTGAGTTGGGTCTGTGAAAATTGGACCTCCAATCTGCAACGCAGGCAGAAAATGACACCCCATTTGACCACGGTGAGCCAGGTCCAAGCATTAGAACTGGAAAGATTGATCCCTTTGGGCAGTGGCAAGGATAATGTATGTTATTTAACCATCATTCAGCATTACAAAATACCAGACAGAAGATAAATGCAATGGTGAGATTGCCTCTCACCAGCACTGCTGCTTGCACACAAACTGAAATGATTTGATCTCTGTTGTAGACAAAAACAAATTAACCTTCTGCATACAAACCGAAGAGTATGAAAGTAATTGAAACATATGAATGCACAGAAAGCTCAGCAGAAACCTCCATTTGCACCAGGAACAACGTCAGAATATTACAAATTTAAAAACCAGGTTACAAGAAAAAAACAGTACAGAAAAAGGGGCACCCAATATGTAAAGAGTGACTGATGTAAGGATACATAACGAAGGCGAGAACGAGTAGGCACCAGACCACACTGATGTTCATCTCTCCTGAGGGCTGAGCCACATTGTAGTAAAGCTCTGTTATCAGATAGACTGCACTTGCTGCTACTGTAAAATCTACGAGCCACTGGAACTCTGGGAAATAATACAATGCTGAGGGCAAAAAGAACATAAATCAAAACAATTAATTGCAAAATATGTTAAATGGAACCATGTGTTCAAACGTTAAAAAGTGTGAAGAAAGGATGAAAGTGTCTTTTTTCATTAACATGGTTTCAGATATATAGCATACCTAAAGTGTCGACCTCTGTGATGCATTTTGTCTCTAGCTGCAGGTCTATGTCCTTTGGAACAGTTACTGGCTTATTGTCTATGTGACCATTATGCTTCCTAGAAGCAAAGAGAAAAAAAAAAAAACAATTCAAAGAACAAACAGAAAAAAAGTCTATTCTATTGCAACTATAAATCATGTTTTAAAACATAAAAATAAAGTACTATTGTGTCCCTCATAAAACCTTTATTTTGGCTGCTCCCTTCTTCAGGAGTCACCAGAGTGAATGTACTCGCATGGAAAGGTTTGGCAAGTGATGTACGTCAGATGCCCTTCCTGACACAACCGGGGATCGAACCTGCAACCTCAGGAAGACTGCAGCATTGACCACCAAGCTACCACAGCCATTAATTGTGTCCCTCATAATTCTGAATTGTCTCAAGCTCCTAGGTGGGGGCAAAAGGACCATGTGAACTTAACTATTTACAGAAGGTTTCCAAGCTAATTGAAGTTAGCTGTTATAAGTGCATCCCTTTTCCAAACTAGCATATGTTCTTAAGCTTTTAAAATATAAACTTATCCAAGTAATCAGACAGAATAAATAAATTAATTATGGCTTAACAGCTTCACTTGGATTCACTGCAGCAGTTGACCCGTGCATGGTGTTGTTAGGTGACTTGTGGCTTTTTGTGTATTAAAGCCAAAAAGAGAGACAAGTGCAAGATCAAGTTTCATTCCCAATCTCCCTCCTCCTGCGTAAATAAACAATTTAAATTTAAATGCTGTAATATTTTAAATAAATAATCCATGCAGCATGGATTGTTTATTTAAAATGTTACAGTATTTAAATTGTAGAGAAGAGAAGCGCAGCAGGACATCAAAGGGTTAACCCTTCATGAAGCTCTGCAGCACGGAGCAGAAATGTACTTGATCAATTACACTGTAACAACTGAACATCTAAAATAATTTTAAAATAACTTTTAACACTTTTATATTTTGTAATTACGACGATTTTACGATGTGACATACATGTACAGTACTTTGAATTTTAAGTTGGAAGACAAAAGTCGATCGGTGCAGATGGACATCAAAGGGTTAACCCTTCATGAGGCTGCTTCAGCCAAAGCCCCAGGTGGCAGAGAGGAGATCATGACAGGCTGCAGAGGGAGCTTCTCCCTGCACCTGTGGGCTGCACAAAGGTGCAGCAGGTGCTGAATCATTTAAAATATTTTTTTAAATAAACAATTCATGTCGCTCATGTGGCTCATCCATCAATAAGCCAATTGTGTGTCATGTCCAATCTTACTTTGAAAAACCACAAAAGAGTGAGTCCACAAAAGTTGAACAGCGCAGTAGCGAGAGACTACTGTACCTCGGCTGTTGCTGCAACATAAAAAAAAATCACTTCAAATTCTCGTAACATTTGGATGCAAGTAAAAAGCAATTGTATTTTCTGAAATCTATTTTGTTGTAAGGTGTTTGCATGAATTGCTTCCTATTTGCATCATCTCTCGAGTCTCCTGGTGTTTTAAAAGCACATCAAGGAGCCAACTTCAAACAGTGATCAACTCTGATGATCTGTGTTTGAGCAGGAGAGACGCACACGCTGCAGCTCAAGTTTCTCCAAGGCTCCCCGCTGTTCTCGTTCAGTCTGAAGCTGCGCAGAGTCAACGTTGCCTCATGCTCTGCTCTGGGGTTTTCCTCCTGCAGGATCTTGTTGTCTGGGATTTCCTATCTGACCACGGGGCGTAATGCCAAAAACATCAGTCTCTCGCCAGCGAGCATTTTCTGTGCACTTTTTCCTTTTCCACCCCTCCTTCATCAGCGTACTGTATTTTTTTGGTGTAATGATATGTTCAGCTCATCGTAGATTAGTGCAGGTCATTAGTGAGCTCAAAGTGTAGAATTACAATCAGTCCAGTGTTTAGATGAGGCTGCTTATAATTGTAGCGAGGGCGTAGATGTGTGCCGGATAAGTGGCTAGTTCTGTAATTTGATTCCTCAACTCGTTTCCTATGATGATAATGTTCACTGAGTTTACATGCCCTTATGCAGGAGGTTATATATGTGAGGAGCCCCCAACCACTGAAGCTGCTGTTTATCTCGTTTCCACAAAATCATTTGCATGCCATCCTCGAGAAAATGTATGGTCGGCTTCTCCGTGCTTTTCGTCTCCTTCCTCTGATAGATTTTTCTTTCCCTCACTGCTCCCTAATTGACACCAGTTTACTCCAATATGCAAATCCAGGTTTATGAGTAATCAGAGCTGTCATTTAGGCTCCTGCGTGACTGGAATCGCTTTTGCTTGCCGTGTTAAATTGCGCAATCATCGCCTCACATGCCAGAGTTGTGTTTGATGGCCGTCATTTAGTCATCATCTTGTCGTTTGTATACTCATTTTGAAATAGTCTTACCCAGAGAGGACATCCCCCGGTTCTCTGAGCTCCCATTTGTTTGATATTGAAGGGTCTCATTAGAAGTGATGACAGAGGAGGTTTTATCATGTTCTGATGAAATATGAAGTTCCTCTTAGAGTCGGGTACTCCCTCTCATCACCTGCTATTTTAAATATCGTGCCAAATCGGCAAGAGCAAACACACGGATGGAGCCGATGGCTTTAAAGGCGTTTGTAGCAGCTCTTAACGGTAGTTTAGTGAGTTGTACAGTGACTTTGCTTCTCTGTCGACTCACCATAGATTATTCCCACCTCTTGTTTGATTGCTCTGTTGCTTTCTTACCTCATAGGTCCTTTTATTTTTTCAGTCTGGCACGGATGAATTCATTTCCTGAGGCTTTTGTTCCTTTGTCAGCTCGTGGCTCGTGTTCTGGTGGATTCACTGGATTGTTGTGGGGGATAACAGAATGCACTGTGGACATGCACAAGAATATTCACAACAAAAGCACAGGGTTGAATGAAGTAGGCGATGCTCAACATTTCTTGTCTTTTTACATCCAGTGAGGATGTGACTTGTTAAACAAAAACAAAAAGATACATGCTTGACAGCTCTTTTGTGGCCTAATAGTGTTTTTTAAGCTTTAATTTTGCAACATTGTAAAGGGTTTCATCTGCATGCTTCAGGTTCTGTGTGTTTTTTCATAAACTCTCTTTTTGCCATATTATTTTTAAAGAAAGATGCACAATATATTGTAAATTTACTCGGTTTCATTGATTGCAATATCAATATTGCAAAGGATTCCAAAATGTATCAAACCACAACTGCATGCAAAAATGATAAATTTTGCATTCAGCTTGACCCCCATGGGTTTAAAGGTCCCCCCGTCTGGCACATGTAGATTGTTGAAACGATGATATTGACAGAACATGTGGGTTTGTTGGAACAGGTATTGTCGTAGCAATGTTCTACACTATCACATTTTTCACCCTATACGTCGAAGCAACGTATTTATGGATTTTTTTCCCATATTTATAAACAGTTTTTGGCTGCCCCAATTCATTCTGACTGAAAATATTGAACACTACCATTTTCAGCCGCTAGATGACACTCGAGTTGTACGGCATGCTGTTGTGTCATGTAATAGGTAATAGTGGCTATTAACACAATCGGCTTGCCATAGACTGCCACCTTCGTCCAGCTCACATGGAGCAACCGTCAAATTAGCTTCATTTCATTGTATCACCCTGGCAAAATGCAGCTAATTTGACCATTAAAGTGCATTTATTGAGTAAAAGTTCAACTGAGACACATCATTACTGTAATGTTGAGCAAACAAATAATTGTTTCAGGTGCTTATCTTGTTAAATTTTGAAGAATTGCACAGCGTTCCTCTTTCCTGATTTCCTCCCTGTCTGCACGTACCTGGAGCGCCAAGGCAGAGAATACTTTTGAAATACAGCTGATTTAACCGTTAAAGTCCTTTTCTTATGTAATAGTTCAACTGAGACGCACCTTTTCTATAAAGTCGAGCAAATAAATAATTGTCTTTAGGTGGTTATCTTGTTAATTTTCGAAAAAATGCACAGTGAGTCCTACTGTGTACGCGTTTACTTCTGCATATCGGCTTTTGAAATGCAACTGATTTGACCGTCAAAGTGCATTTATCAACAAAAGTTAGACTGGGACACATGTTTACTATAATTTTGAGCAAACAAATAATTGTTTTTAAGTGTTAATCTTGTTAAATTTTTGTTTAAGTCCTCCCATGCACGATCCCGCAGCCGCCATTTGGCAGCCAATCAATTTGTGGCACAACGGCCCATATTTCTGGGTTGGGCTCACATTTCCACACAACAAAAGTGACGCTTCAACAGTGACGCATAATAGATGCGACATATACGGCGAAGCGACGTATTTATGGATTTTTCAACTTTATTAGACATATTTGGACTGATGCGACTTGTATGGTGGAAAATACGGTAATACTGAAATAATGTTTTCTTAATTATATCCTTGTGTGAGCCCATTTTCTGCCGCTTATCCATGGTCAAGCTGTGGAGGCAACTGGTCCAGGGGGAAAACCCAGACATTTCTCTCCACAGTGACACTCCCAATCCTAACCCCTCCTGGGGGATATCAAGGCATTCCCAGACTAGAAAGGGAGTTCTGGGTCTTCTCCCTGTGAGATGTGTCTGGAAAAGTCCCAAAAGGAGGTGTCCAGGAGGTGTCCTAATCAGATATTTGACCCATCTCAGCTAACTCCTTTCATTGGAAAAGCACAGTGGCTCTACTCCAATCTTATCTCTAAACCTGAGCTCAGCCACCTTATGGAGGAAACTCATTCCAGCTGCTTGTATCCGGGCATTCTTTCTGTCACGATCCAAACCTCATGACCAGAGAGGTGGGGGTTCGATGCATAGACGGACCAGTAAACCAAGAGCTTTGCCTTTCAGCTCAGCTCTTTCTTCACCATGACAGTTCGACGCAGCAGCCTCACCAATGTGTACGCTCCGTATCCTTCTCTATCCTGCTATCATTTGTGAAAGTCACAGATATCCTAATATTGTGCAGCCCATACTTTTCAACAATGTTTTTAGTGTTTGCAACCGATAAGACACAGAAAACTGGCTTCTTTATACCTACGATGTTGTTTGTGATTAGTCTCCATTACTGACAAATACAATACTGGTTCCAGTTGTGCTGTCTATAAACAAGTTGTAATTGTGACATGACCCAGCTCACTTTGTTTTTTATTGTTCCACTTTGTACAGATAAAAAAAAAATCAAAATGAAAAGATTAACTGATACATTATAAAATGATATGAATGGTTTATCTTGAATCAATCAACTGTAATCACAAATCATCCTGATGTTTTAAATGTACTAACTTTGTTTAATTAGTTGCTAATTGAGGGTGACAGACTTCATGCACTTACATGATCGGTCAGGGAAAGACCCACTTTAATTTTCTGTGTGGGAGTAGAATACATAAAATGATTGAACTCTAAAATCCAAGCAGCAATGTAATTTTCTGCATAACTGTCCAGCATAAGCACCCTAGAGTTGATGGTGACAACACACACACATACACACACACACAAAACAAAACATTGTGTCCCACCTGATGCTCCTAATGAACTATAATGAGCTCTTCAAGTGGCAGGTTGTTGTGAGGATAAAATGGTTAATTCACTTTCAGTTCCATCCTTCTGGGAAGGCTGAAGCACCCGTGGTAATGGTCTTTTTTTTTTTTAATTAGACATTTTCACTTCTGGAAACCTCCGTTCAAACGGATCATTGTGCATTCCCTCAACAAGACACGGATGTACACATATAGACACTAACTCGTGTTGTTTTCTTTCATAAAAAGTCATTTTGTGGCTGGGTTAAATGCAGAGACTAATTTTGTCATTGTATGGAAACATACATTGATGACATTGTGTGACGTTGTTATTATTATTATTATTATTTTCTACTGCCCGTGTTAAACGTGTTTGTAGACTGACAGGTGCTGAGGTCCCAAAAAAACTAATTGAAAATTATTAGTAGAGTTTAGCTGATTAGGTTTTTATTGGCCAGTTTCTTGAAATTAGAGCAGTCCGCAGGTCTGATTGCTCAATTTTTTTTCCTTCTAAATTTTTAAGCAATGCTTTATTTACATCACATATTTTAATAATTGCTTATGTCTGTGAGGTAAATGAGTTTTAAACTTAATAATAAATGTGACTTACCCAAAGAAAGCTTACGTATATCTTTGCAGTGTTCAGTGATTCCAGTAGGTTGCTTGTCTCATTTGTGAATTTTGTCCAGGTGGTGGGGTGCAAACGGCTCAGTGTGAGGTAGACGAAGCGCTACCTCTGTACCTTTTTAGCTAGTGCATCTGTATTATACGCCACTAGCTTAATGCTACGTCAGTGCTGACAGTTGTCCGGGGGCGGGGGGTACAGTTCGATTGGCAGAGTGCTCGATTATGTTGACAAGGCGGAGCGCCCTCTTTGTATAATGGTATTGGAAACTACATCTTGGAAAGCTGCAGGAAAAGGGCCACCTGCATCATGGAGGAACACACTCACCCAGCACACACACACTTTTTGCCCTGCTCTCCTCAGGCAGGAGGTTAAGGAGCATTAAGTGAAGAACCACTAGACTGAGGAACAGCTTCTACCCTGACGCTGTTAGACTCATGAATATCTAACCAGATTAATCGGTGAAGAATCACATCACGTTGCTGCTGATCTGTTTCATGTTGCTGCTGGTCTGTTTCATGTTGCTGCTGATCTGTTTCATGTTGCTGCTGGTCTGTTTCATGTTGCTGCTGATCTGTTTCATGTTGCTGCTGATCTGTTTCATGTTACTGCTGATCTGTTTCATGTTGCTGCTGATCTGTTTTATGTTGCTGTGTTCATGTGTGCTCATCTATTAGTGCTTCTGATCGGCGTATTGTTTTTATTGTTTTTATGATATTAGTGCTTAGTGTATTTTAGTTGGTTTTTCTTAGTTCATACCTTAGATCATATTACTGTTTTTATTTTACATTTTATTGTTGGATGTCACTTGGACCCTGAGTACAAAATCTTGTTCCACCACATGTACAACATGTGGTGCGAATGACAATAAAGATACTCTGACTTTAACCAAATAAATTCTGATGTTGAGCACAGTTCTCAATAACATCACTATACTTTTGTGCATACAGCTAAGGAGACGGACTAGCCAGGGCCATCTGGCCTTGGACCATCTAGTCTTCCTGTTGTCTTTGTTGCTCTTTCTTTCCACTTCCTCTAACCTGCTGTTCAGCCGGCTGTTGTATCCTGAGTCAACAGCATGGAGGATTATTTGCTCTGAAGTATCACAGTCAACAACTAAAATAAGCTTCAATGCAATATTTCCAAAATAAGTCTGTTTTAAAATGCTACTTTATAAAAGAATATCAATAGTATGAAAATGTAACTAACTCTGACTTTGCTAAAGCTTATTTCCACAAAGTGTTTGTGCTTCCAGAAAAGATAAACAGAAGCAGCTTAGCAGTTGGTTGGAACGAAGCTGTGGATGACAAGCCAACTGTGCATATCTATTCACACTCACTCACACACACTCACACACACACACACACACACACACACGCGCGCGCACACACACACACACACACACACACACAGCACAAATGGACCTAGGGGGATGATGGACAAATACACAGCACAGTTGGCATCATGCAGTGAACAACAGGCTCTCTGACAAACACATTTCTACTCATCAATAACTCAGAGAAACATTCATGATAAAAGTTCACCTTCCATTTATGTTCTAGCCCTGTTGAAAACACTGGATGAGATTGGAACAGTATTTTCTACCTTGTAACTTTACTAAACTCCTTTGTTCTGTCCAGCATTATGGCACTCAGAATTATTGTCTGAGTGTCAAGGGGATACCCAACAGATTTACTTTCACAAGCAGAGCGTTATGGCTGGCCTTAATGCACTGCTTGATTTATATGGTAAATAAAATTTTATTAGGTTTTTTTGGGTTTGTTTAAGATGTAATGGACACGGTTGAAAATAAAAAAACAAAGAAGAAAACAAAGCTAAAAAAGTGAAAGAAGGGGTAAAAGAGAAAGAAAGCAATAGGAGTATAGGAGAGAGAGGTATAAAGAGAACACAAATCAACATCGTTGAAGTCTGCCTCTTGACCTGCAGAGAGAAAAAGATAAAACCGAGAAACCACAACAACAAAACAACATACATGTATACAGTATAATGATACTTGTAACATCATTAGAAAGTATTTTATACGGTACATGGTAATACAAGATGTATTTAGTGGCCACCACAACCCAACTGAGTGTGTATCTGATAAACATTTGAATCTAAACACCTGTGTGAGCATGCTTGTCACTGTAAAGCTTCTCCATAAGAATGTTCAGTAGTTGGTGTGGGGATTCACCGCCCCGCCCCCACAGGACACGATGGTTACACAGGAAAGACCGGAGCCACAGACACACAGCGGCCCCCCAAGCCCAGAGCCCTGGGAGTCCAACAGGGACAACCGCATGTCCCGAGTCAAAAGGCGAAGCTCTCAATTTACCAGTCGAGCTACGTTCCTAGTTCCTACCCTCATCTATGATCATGAGCTTTGGGTTGTGATCGAAAGAACAAGATCACGGATAAAAGCAGCCGAAATGAATTTTCTCCGCAGAGTTTCTGGGCTCTCCCTTAGAGATAGGGTGAGAAGCTCGGTCATCTGGGAAGGACTCAGAGTAGAGACACTGCTTCTCCACATCGAGAGGAGCCAGTTGAGGTGGCTCGGGCATCTGGTCAGGATGCCTCCTGGACGCCTCTCTGGTGAGGTGTTCTGGGCATTTCCCATCGGGAGGAGACCCAGAGGAAGACCCAGGACATGCTGGAGGGACTATATTTCTTGGCTGGCCTGGGAACGCCTTGGATTCCCCCGGAGGAGCTGGCCCAAGTGGCTGGGGAGAGGGAAGTCTGGGCCTCCCTACTTAAACTACTACCCCCGTGACCCGACCCTGGATAAGCAGAAGAAAATGGATGGATGGATGTTTTATGTTGTATAGAACCCTAAGCTCACTTCCAAAAAAGCTAAGTCTGGTCCTCTGGACATTCAAAAAACAAAAACAAAACAAAGCAAAAAAAAATTGTAGAAA